>BSBK01002293.1:0-337500 GCA_027943335.1 Chamaecyparis obtusa | reverse complement strand
ACCTAACAAAGCTTTGGAAACTTCATTTTTGGATACCTTTTACTAGTTCTACTACTCCTATCTATAATTCCATATGTTGTGCTCTGCTTGTGGGCATTCTATCAAACAGTTTACATATACGAGCCCCTAATGCAGAGGTTACAACAAGAAAGTGGAGTGGCCTTCTACTACCTCCCACAACTCACCAACCAACCACAAAGGCTTAAGGGTAATCCCAAACTCTTTTGACGGTACAACACAACCAAAAAAATGTATTTATATCCCAATAAACTCCCTTTGCAAAGTTACACACTCAATCAAACTTCAATGCTTTTTGGCTTTAGGGACACTAGGCCTAAAACTAACTTATTGATAGAACTCTTCACCAGTGGACTTCCTGACTACTCCCAAGCATTTAGATGGTTCTCATATGACCTAAGGCCTCTAAAATAACACTTGGTTTATTTCCACCAAGACTATACCATGGCAAACTAGACCTGCATGCCAATTTCCTTGTAGCCTTCTCAATAGAGGTTTTCTACTCTAACTTTTGCACAACTAAGTATCTTGATACAATCAGGGAATTTTTAGACACCCATTTGGAATTTATTTAAGATCCCAAAGCCTTGGCTTCCAACTCCACTCTAGAGCCACCTAACACCCACCTTGGACACAGACCTAATTAGCCTAAATAAGCTTGGTTTACAAAGCAAGTATGAGGTATAGGGTTCATGGAACTGGTACAGTGCTTCAGATATTCTTCTCCAACCCCAAATGAATCAAAACTACCTTTACTTCACTCACTTATCTATTCTATGCACTTTACAACTTTCTTCTACTTTCTAGACTAAATCCTCTCAAAAATTCAGACTAGGGCTTGATGCATGAAGACATTTCCCTTTGAGCCACCACATGGTCCTTTAGAATCCATTGATACATAGACCTAACTTGTATTTTCCAATTTTTTAGGTTAAACCCACAGCTAGAATGCAAGTTAGGCCTCCATTAGTGTTAAGGGCCCTAAAAAAGCTTGCTTCTTGGACTGTTTTGAAAAGAATTGAAATAAATTTAACAAATGAAACTAAAAATTATTCAAATCAATGACAATGTTCACTAACATACAATACAGTATTCCCACTTTCAAATCATGACCCTGTAAGTTCGTACACACCCGTACAACTCTGAGAAATGGCTCAAAAATGGTTTGTATTCCTCCTTTATGGCATCAGTTTACAAAAACCAACTTCTTTCCATTATGGTTCGAAGTGATGAGCATATATAACCTTAAAAATGAAGGTTTATCAATTGGAGAACCCATTTGACTCTTGGGTTTCCAATTCCAATCTATCGAGAAATTTTAGAAAGTTGTAACAACAACTTTTATTGCATTTTTGCAATTTTGCAAAATATGCCATTTTATGAACTCGATAGAGTTTATGATTTCTTTTTGAGATCAAAACCTATCAACATGATTTTTCAAGTGAAAATAATCTAAAATCAACCTTTAAGACTCCATAAGCCTAACCTAGCAAATTATCACTAACTAGGTGAACCCCATGACCTAAGGTATCTTAGGCTTATAACATTGCCAAAAGATCCTTGATCACACATTACGGATTCCAAACCAAAATTAGGATGATCTATTTAGATCCATCCTATTTATTACAAACTTAACAATGCAATTCAAGTTCCTACTAGTGGAGGGTGCCCTGCACCAGCCCCGGAAGATCGTTGCCCAATCATGCTTAGTGTACCTTGGGGTCACTTGGGTCGAGCGTGGTTGCGAGCATTCTGATGACTTTGTGGGAAGAACAGGGTTGTCACTAGCATTTACCTGGCCAACCAGAGTTGATGGAGTAGATGGTTCAATGCCAAGTTAGATGATTTGAAAGATACATTGCTGAGTCACGTTAAACTAACCCTCATTGCAAGTTTTGGCATCGATTGAGATCGCCTTGCCAAATGCAAACGAAGTTGAATCGCCAAAAATTGAGAGAGGTTATTATAGAACTCAAAAACATGATCCTGTAGCACTTGATAGTTTGTTGATACCTCTCACAAAGTTTGAGATATGAGCCCTAGAAGATTGTTGCCCAATCGTGCTTAGTGCACCTTGGAGTCACTTGGGTTGAGCATGGTCGCGAGCATTCTGGTGACTCTATGGGTAGAATGGGGTTGTCACTAGCATTTACTTGGCCAACCAGAGCTGATGGAGTAGAAGGTTTGATGCTAGGTTAGACGGTTTGAAAGATACGTTGCTGAGCCACTTTCAACTGACCCTCACTGCAAGTTTTGGCATCGACTGAGATCACCTTGCCAAATGAAAATGAAGTTGAATCACCCAAAACTAAGAGAGGTTATTGTAGACCTTGAAAACATAATCTTGTATTGTCAATACCTCTCATGAAGTCTGAGATACGAGCCCTGAAAGTTCACTGCCCAATCATGCTTAGTGCACCTTGGGGTCACTTGGGTCGAGCGTGGTTGCGAGCATTCTGGTGACTCTATGGGAAGAATGGGGTTGTCACTGGTGTTTACCTAGCCAATTGGAGCTAACGGTTCGATGCCAGGTTGGATGGTTTGAAAGATACGCTACTGAGCCACTTTCAACTAACCCTCACTGCAAGTTTTGGCATCGACTGAGATCACCTTTCCAAATGCAAATGAAGTTGAATCACCCAAAACTAAGAGAGGTTATTGTAGACCTCAAAAACATGATCTTGTATCACCTGATAGTTTGTCAATACCTCTCACGAAGTCTGAGATAAGAGCCCTGAAAGATCGATGCCTAATCATGCTTAGTGCACCTTGGGGTCACTTGGGTCGAGCGTTCTGGTGACTCTGTGGGTAGAATGGGGTTGTCACTAGTGTTTACCCAGCCAACCAAAGCTAATGGAGTAGATGATTTGATGAAAGATACACTGCCGAGCCAGTTTCAACTGACCCTCACTGCAAGTTTTGGCATCGACTGAGATCGCCTTGCCAAATGCAAATGAAGTCGAATCGCCCAAAACTAAGAGAGGTTATTGTAGAACTCAAAAACAAAATCTTGTAGCACCTGATGATTTTTCAATACCTATCACAAAGTCTGAGATACAAGCCCCAGAAGATCACTGCCCAATCGTGCTTAGTGCACCTTGGGGTCACTTGGGTCGAGCATGGTCATGAGCATTCCGGTGACTCTGTGGGAAGAATGGGGTTGTCACTAGCATTTAATTGGCCAACTAGAGTTGATGGAGCAAATAGTTTGATGCCAGGTCAGACGGTTTGAAAGATACGTTGTTGAGCCACTTTCAACTGACCCTCACTGCAAGTTTTGGCATTGACTGAGATCACCTTGCCAAATGCAAACAAAGTCAAATCACCCAAAATTGAGAGAGGTTATTGTAGACCTCAAAAAAATGAGCCCATAGAACCTAATAGTTTTTTGATACCTCTCATGAAGTCTGAGATATGAGCCCTAGAAGATCGCTGCCCAATCGTGCTTAGTGCACCTTGGGGTCACTTGGGTCGAGCATGGTCACGAGCGTTCCGCTGACTCTATGGGTAGAACAAGGTTGTCACTAGTGTTTACCCAGCCAACTAGAGCCAATGGAGTAGATGGTTTGATGCCACATCGGATGGTTTGAAAGATAGGCTGTTAAGCCACTTTCAACTAACCCTCACTGCAAGTTTTGGCATTGACTGAGATCGCCTTGCCAAATGCAAATGAAGTTGAATCGCCCAAAACCGAGAGAGGTTATTGTAGACCTTGAAAACATGATCTTGTATCACCTAATGGTTTTTTGATACCTCTCATGAAGTCTGAGATATGAGCCCCAAAAGATCACTGCCCAATCTTGCTTAGTGCACCTTGGGGTCACTTGGGTCGAGCGTGGTCGTGAGCATTCCGGTGACTCTATGGGCAGAATAGGGTTGTCACTGGCATTTACCTAGCCAACCAGAGCTGATGGAGTAGATGGTTCAATGCCATGTTGGATAGTTTGAAAGATACGCTGCTGAGCCTCTTTCAATTGACCCTCACTGCAAGTTTTGGCATCGACTGAGATTGCCTTGCCAAATGCAAATGAAGTTGAATCGCCCAAAACTATGAGAGGTTATTTTAGACCTTGAAAACATGATCCTGTAGCACCTAACAATTTGTTGATATCTATCATGAAGTCTGAGATATGATCCCTAGAAGATCACTGCTGGTTTGAAAGATACGTTGTTGAGCCACTTTCAACTGACTGTTAGTGGTATGTTTGAAATTTGAACTGTGAAATTAATCATGATTAAGCTTGTGAAATTTGAACTATGGAGCTTATTATGTTTGAGGTTTAACTTTTATAGATTGTTTAAAATGCTAAAAAATAATATCCTTAAGCATTAGAAACAATAATCAAACATGTAAGAACTCAAACCATGCAAATGACATAAGTATATGACATGTAAGATCCCTTCTTGGCACTATTGGCAACCCATACATGATTTTGGTCATAAGTCCTTATGAAGAGTTTTAGGACATTTAACTTTCAAATCAAATTGATTGTTACAAATTGCCATTATAGGCTTCAAAAGATCTCAATTAACCATTAAGGATCCCTTTGTCCTTCTATCTCTGATTGGATCCATGGTGACCATAGGCATCTTCATAGGTGCTCTTGCACAAGTTACAATCCACATACAAAACCAAGTTTATTGACTCAAAATACTATCCAAGAAAGGTCAAATTAATGTATTGAAATTAAGCTTAACGAACTTAGAAAATAATGCACTAAGTTAACTTATTACCTAGTCAAGTGTTCCTGAAGGGTCATCTATTTGCTTCAAGGTCCCCAATAGTGTTTCATGATCAATAGTAGTAATAGTCCAAAGTTCTTTTGTCTTTGGTCTTCCTTGATGCTTTGACAACTTGGCATTTGTTGCTATAACAAGGTGTGAATACATGAGAATAGTTTTGTGCTTCTCATAGTCTTCAAATGCGGGAACTCCATTCTTTCTAATCATGTATGTTCATAGCCATGTTCCCACAACAACAACTAAACCGGTAGGATATGTGAACCCATCACCATCTATCATCGATTGTACAAGCTTTTGTTTACCTCGTACACAATGTGCTAACCAATAATCTGACCTCTCATCATTCCCCTGTGGTGCAACCAATGCAAAAAGGTCTCCTAGCTTCAAAAGATCTGAAAGATGGTCATAGTCAACTGAAGTGTCCATGTCATCATTTCTTATAGAGAGTGTCAAAGATAAAGGAGTCAGATACTATGGAACCCATGTATCCACCCACTCACTTGACTCACAATCATCCCAATCATACTGAAAACACATGGGCAAAAACAAGCCAACTCTCATGTCCAAATGGTCCATGTACTTCTATTGGAGCTTCAGAATGAATGCATTTTTGAAGAGTCTTTCATTGTTTGACAATCCAATCTATCTCCTATAGTTCCCTCCTCAACCAACCAAAAGAATCTATGCACTGTAGAATCAAGAGTCCCCCCTTGTGACAATGCTAAAGTACACCAATCAACAATAGAATGAGCATCAAGAAGTACAACACCTAAAATCCTTAATTGCTCCTTAACTAGAGCTCTCTTCACACACGCACTTGCTCCGTCATGCTCCCCTTTCCCATGCCCTGACTCAAAAAAACTCCAAATATGAGGTACACCTCTCTCCACATGCATTCTACATAACCAATAAAACATTCTGGCATTCTTAAATTGACCGGTGCAATTATCCGACCAAATGAGATTCCTATCCATAGCAATACCATTTTCCTGCAAGAAGTCAAAATAGTTTTGGAAACAATGTTGAACAAACTCATGAGAGTGAGACCTATCATCGCTCATATAAAAATGGTACTCTCTGATTATCTTTCACTCATCTTTTGTGCTTTCAGGGGAATGTCTATATGTGATGTGTACAAAAATAGCAACTTGAATGGAATTGTAATATTGAGCTTGAGTCTCATTTTGGGGCTGCAATGTATAGTTCTCTGCAAAGTTTGTAACGGATATAATAGTTCCAATGGGGAAAGTGTCCTTACATGTCCTAGATTGTTGATCCAACCATTGAGACCTATGACTATGCCTTGCATACTTGTAAAAAAGATTTGTCTTGAAATCTAAGATAAAATCAGCAACATTGTATTCTTTTGCAACTAACTCACATCTAGAGCCTTCACCTCCACTCTTCAATGTATATTTCACTATTTCATATACTTTTTTTTGGACACATGTCTTTCCAAAATTGTGTTCCAAACCCTCATGAAAACTTGTTCTAAACTTGGACAAGCCACCAGATTCTAAGCACTTGGCATTTAAGCAATCTTTTTTATAAAATAAACAACCATCATCTCTATGACATAAAAATTGATCTAGCAAGTTTCTTGATGATTTGGGAAGACCACTTGCACCACAATCCTCTAATTTCATTAGTATGAAAAGTAGAATGAATGGACCATAATAATTCATGATGCATTGAAAACTCAACATGATATTTGCAACAACATGTATTTCAAATCTTAAGGGGTACACAATAAAATGGTTTCATGGATTCAAAAGACCTTTGTGATATTTTCAATGTTGGATGTGTCTCACAAAATTTTTTATACAACATTGTTTGACTTACCTCCACATAATGTTTAGGATGTGGAGTGCAGTCTCCATTGCCAACTCTCGACTTCAAGACATCCTTCACATTTGGTGACACTCTTGAGTTAGCATACCAAAATTGTTGAATTTCATCCTTGACAACATATGTTAGCTTCTTATCAAAATGTGGAAGTCTCCCACCATAAGCCCATGTATCAATTTGAAGCGGATCATCAAGTCTTTCTCTTCTTGCAAGTGCTCTACCCAAAGTTTCATGGTCTATATTGAAGTCAACACAAGTTTGTCTCATCAAACGAGCCTTTCTCAACTGATGACTTACTAAGGAGGTTGTAATAACCCTCCGAGAAACTTTCTTGTCTTTTTCTCTGCTAGTCTTCCCAATGCTATTGAGAGCATTGAAAAGATTCTTCACAACAATGACATTTCTCTCCATTTTCTTATTCACACAAATCTTCAATTTCACAAGCACAGGTCTCATGTTTTGCATCTTTAACAATTGCACAAAAATTTGACATTGCTCAACCAATGTCTTGTTTCAAAAAAATTGATCATAAAGTCTTGAAGCCCACAACCTAATAGTTCTATGTGACCTCTTTCCTTCCCAAGTATTCATAATGTTCTCCTCAATTTCAATTAACCATTTAGGTGTTCTTGAAAGCCCCGAATTTGAAGATTGATTATCTTTATTGCAAGGGACTTCATTTCGCATATAATATGGAGATGTATAACATTCATGTGGTTCTTGTGCAACATTTTCATTCCCAAAGTCTACATTTTCAATCTCCATCTGTGCATTTTTAAATTGAACATCCTCTTCACTTACAACTACATTTACGAGGTCACCTTGATTAATGTTTAACATACCTTCTCTCCTTCAGTGATTTTCCTTATCTTTTTCCCTATATGCTTGAATTTTGTCATCTGTCAACTTCCTCTTGCCTTTAGCCTTTCAACGACTGCTGCTTCCCATGGTGAGACCACAAGTCGACAAAAATCAAAGAATGGGCCCCAAATCACTTTTTTTTTCACAACGCGTGAAAAAATTATCAAATCCTATGATTTTCTAGTCTGTGTGGACAGGGAATATTTTGGTAAAATATTAACTAGCAAAAATTAGGTATCCAATTTCATATCGGGTACCCGATATTCTCAGGCTGATGAAAAAAAGGCGGGACCAAATGAAAAAAATTTAACTTTTACATATATTGATGTATATAATAGATAAAAATAAAAGACACATATGATATATATATAATGTATATTATATATATACTAATGTATTATAAGATACTAATGTATTATATGTACTAATGTATTAAAATATACTAATGTATTATATATACTAACATGTATATAATATATATATATATATAATACATATACTAATGTATACTAATATATTATATATAATATTACAAATTTTGGAGAATCTCTTGTAGAAATATGGAAATTATAATCTTCCTCCTAGAGCATACATTAATGAAGTTCTTTGTGCATTAGTAGAGGAAGCCGACTGGATTGTTGAAGCTTGTAGTACTACATACAAAAATGTGGTATGTATTTTTGGCCAAATTTTTTTTCTCATTTCTTTTAGGTCTTTAAAGGTGGTCAGCTAAATCTTTGTATTAAATGTGCCTTTTAAAGACATTGTAAACCCTAGCTATGAAGAAATGGAGGCTTTAAAGAATAGTTCACTGGAGGTGGAGAGAGAGACTTCCTAGGGGTCATGTGAACTCCCTAGGGGTCCTAACACATGATAAGGTGTACTAGGACCCCTAGGGAGTCCCCATGACCCCTTAAGACACACTTGAGCATTCCAATGTGTCAAAAGGGGTCATGGGTACTCCCTAGGGGTCCTAGTATGCCTTATAACATGTTAGGACCCCTAGGACATCCCGATGACCCCTTTTGACACATTGGAATGCTCAAGTGTGCCTTAAGGGGTCCTACGACTCCTTCAAACACACTTGAGCATTCCAATGTGTCAAAAGGGCTGATGGGGACTCCCTAGGGGTCCTAGTACACCTTATCACACGTTAGGACCCCTAGGGACTCCCCATGACCCATTTTGACACTTTGGACCACTCAAGTGTGTCCGAAGGGGTCCTAAGACCCCTTAAGACACACTTGAGCCTTTCAATGTGTTAAAAGGGGTCATAAGGACTTCCTAGGGGTCCTAATGCATGATAAGGCATACTAGGACCCCTAGGGAGTCCCACTGACCCCTTCTAACACATTGGAATGCTCAAGTGTATCCGAAGGGGTCCTAGGACCCCTTAAGACACACTTGAGCATTCCAATGTGTCAAAAGGGGTCATGGGGACTTTCTAGGGGTCCTAACGCATGATAAGGCATACTAGGACCCCTAGGGTGCCCCTGTGAACCCTCTTGACACATTAGAATTCTCAAGTGTGTCATAACGGGTCCTAAGAGCCCTTAAGACACACTTCAGCCTTCCAATGTGTCAAAAGGGGTCATGTTGACTCCCTAGGGGTCCTAACACATGATAAGGCATACTAGGACCCCTAGGGACTCCCCATGACCCCTTTTGACACATTGGAATGCTCAAGTGTGTCCAAAGGGGTCTTAGGACCACTTAAGACACACTTGAGCATTCCAATGTGTCAAAAGGGGTCATGGGGACTCCCTAGGGGTCCTAACATGTGATAACATGTACTAGGACCCCAAGGGAGTCCTGATGACCCCTTTTGAAACATTGGAACACTCAAGTGTGTCTTATGGAGTCCTACGACCTCTTAGGACACTTAAGTATTTCAATATGTCAAAAGCGGTCATGGGGACTCCCTTGGGGTCCTAGTATGCCTTATCATGAGTTAGGACCCCTAGGGAGTCCCCATGACCCCTTTTGACACATTGGAATGCTCAAGTGCATCTGAAGGTGTCCTAGGACCCCTCAAAACACACTTGAGCATTCCAGTGTGTCAAAAGAGATCATGGGGACCCCCTAGGGATCCTAGTGAGCCTTATCACGCATTAGGACCCCTAGGGGGTCCCCATGACCCCTTCTAACACATTGGAACACTCAAGTGTGTCCGAAGGGGTCCTAAGACCCCTTAAGACACACTTGAGCCTTCCAATGTGTCAAAAGGGGTCATGGGGACTCCCTAGGGGTCCTAGTATGCCTTATCATGCGTTAGGACACCTAGGAAGTCCCCATGACCCCTTTTGACACTATGGAATGCTCAAGTGTGTCCAAAGGGGTCTTAAGACCCCTTAAGACATACTTGAGTGTTCCAATGTGTCAAAAGGGGTCATGTGGACTCCCTAGGGGTCCTAACGCATGGTAAGGCATAGTAGGACCCCTAGGGACTCCCCATGACCCATTTTGACACATTGGAATACTCAAGTGTGTCCGAAGGGGTCTTAGGACCCCTTAACACACACTTGAAAATTTCAATGTGTCAAAAGGGGTCATGTGGATTCCCTAGGGGTCCTAACATGTGATTGTACACACTAAAATTGTGCACTTCTATGAACCATTACATGTAAGGTTGCTCAAGAATGAGGCCTCACAAAGCAGCTCATAGCTCTCTATGCATGGAGTTGCAAGGGACTATGAAGTATTTTCTCTCAGCTAGAGTTACAAGCTTGTGACCTTGCTAGTCAACCACACAACGAGAGATTCAAATGAGGACAAGGGAAAGAGTGCCAATATCCTCAAGAATCACTATGAAAATGCAATGCAATGAAAAATAGTCTATGGAAATGAAAATGCAATGCAACTAAGCTATGAAATGGAAAGAACAAGTGTTACAAATCCTTCCTATTAAGCTATGTGAGGTTATGTTATTGCATAAAAGGAAACCTAAGCTATGAAAGCCATGAAAAATGAAACTACTTATGCAAGAATGTAAACTAAACTATGAAGCAAATGAAGAAATCTAAAGTAAGATGCAACAATGATCTCTAAAAAGCTTCAAAGTCTTCAAGGATTCCTGCAGCATAAGGTTAGCATAAAACGTGATGATGCAAATGAAGGAGAGAGCTTTCCTTTTATAAGAAATCAGGTGAAATAGACCATTGAGATTAAGAGGCAAAAAGACTTAATCGGTGGTGGAGCTTAAAAGAGGAGTGATCTGTGTGCACAAGTATCCTCCAATAAGAAAATAGGAGTTGACTTTATGTCCATATGAAACAAAAAGTACTTTTTTCCTTTTTGTAAAATAGGAATAATGCTTTATTTGTGCAACTTAGGACAAGAGGAAAGGTGGGGCTTTTTATTTAATCAAAAGGGGAGGAAATATTCCTTTTAATCAAATAAAGATTTAGGATAAATGATTAGCCCATAGGATAAAAATCTAATTAAGATTTGATCAAGAAATTGATAATATTGAAAAATATTGATTATTGATAAAACTGATTCAGGATTGATAAATCAAATAAATGGGGCCCAAAGTCTAGGCGACCATTTTAGGGTGCATACATTTGCCCCTCTTTGACTAATGTGTGATCGATTTGGGAACACATGTAGTCAAAGAATGAAGTTGAAATGTGAGATCGATCTGGGATCACAAAATAACTCAGATGTGAGGTCAATTCGGGATCACATCTGGACAAAGCATAAACAAAGGCCTTTGAACATGAGGTCGATTCGGGATCACATTCAAAGTAAGAGATAAGAATCTCAAATTTGAGAAAAAGCTCACAAAAAATGTCTGAATCAGGAAAATCAAGGAATCAGGGATGAGAATCCCATAAATACTGCCCCCTCAGAGTTGAAATCAAAATTAGGTAGAGAGGAACAGTAAACTGATAAATATTTGATCAAATCATGATAAAGCAAAATTGAATGTAAAGGTCAATAGGTTAACCATTAAAACATGCCCCAGCTTGACTGAGAAAGATGCAGTCAAATGTGAGAAAGGAGTGAATTGAATGAAGATGAATGAAAGACTAGAAGTTTGGAAGACATGGAAATGAAGAAATGACGATGCCCCAACAAAGATCAAAGGATTAGGTCTCAAAAGATTTAGCCAACTACGTAGAAGAAGGGGAAAATTGAAATACAATTTTGACTATCAAGATGACCTCAGATTTTAATTTCGAGTTTGAAAATGGATCTAGGACGTCAAAATTAGCTAGGGGTGCAATTTTTACGCAATTTCGAGGTGTTTTGAAAATTGGTCAAAAGTCAAAATGCTATAAAAGGGGTGAAAATGTCATTTTCAAAAATCATTTGTCTTATAGTGATTTGAGAATTTTTAGAGCTTGAGAGAGAGAATATGGCCCAGCAAGTAAGAGTTCCCATCCACAAGCATTGATTCGAGCACGCCCGATTGCACAACCGGCCACCGCACTATCCTGCCCCGGTATGTTTTTGAAAAACTCACTATTTTTGAGTCATTTAATACCTTTTAAGCACGTTTTGTAAAGTTTTAAAATTTAAAATTTTAAGTTAGGTGAAATATCACGTGATACTTTAGAAGTATTGCGCCCTTTGGGGATAAATATCACGTGATACTTCACGGGTCCCCAAAGTATTGCACGAGTATAGGCACCAGTATCGCATGATACTGGGTGAAATATTACATGATACCGAGTGAAGTATCGCATGACCCAAAGTATATCACACCTCTATAGGGAGAAGTATCGCACGATACTTCTCCAAAAAAGCAGTATCACCCAAGTGTAAAATCTGAATTTTTAGGTTTTTGTAAGCAAAAAATGACATGGGTCCAGACAATATTAGGTATTTAAAGATGTGTTAGACTGATTTTTAGGCATCCATCATGATATGTTCTAACAACTGGCTTGGTTTAATGGCTTGCAGGAGGTCTTTCCGATGCTGATCATCAGAGCGCCGAAGGTGACTGGGCTGAGGTGTGTCCGAGATCTAGATGATCCGGGCAATGCTGACATTGGGACTATGGGATTCAGGTATTTACTAAGATTCCCAGACATCAGAGCTGACCATGGGTTATTGACTGCACTGGCTGAGAGATGGCATAGCGAGCACAACACCTTCCATCTTCCCATAGGCGAGGCATCCATCATGCTAGAGGATGTGTACAGGATCCTACGAGTGCCATGTCACAGCGAGCCTGTAAGTATAATCATGTTTTTAAATTGTGTAAGTGTAATATTTCCATATGATGAAAACTAACATGATTCATGTGATGGCACAGGTATACTATGATCAAGATGTGACCGAGGGGCGATGGATGATCCAGGAGATGTTCCAAGATGTGACTATCCTGGATCGACATGTCAGCTGGGAGCGGTTAGTAGAGGATTTTGGCAGAGATTTCCCAGTGTCATGTATTGTGGCATCGATCATTTCACAGATCCTGATGACTGATCGCAGTCAAAAGGGATTCCCACTCGGATGGGCCAGGTTACTGATGGACTTGGTAGGCAGACCTCAGTGCATGACATGGGGTCTGGCCATACTAGCAAAGATGTACCATGAGCTACACGAGATCATTTATAGGGACAGTCAGTCGTGGGCGTGCGGTACCATCCTGGCATAGGTGTGGGCGTGGGAGCACATCACGGTGATGCACCTGAGGGTTCAACTGAGGGAGAGGAGATACCCCTACATATATAGATATGTGGGGTTCATATCACATGCTCATAGTGGGGATGTGACATACTACCAGAGGATCCTGGATGAGATGGCAACTTTCACATGGAGGCCGTACAGGGATGTTGAGGCATGGGGTGATGTAGAGGATGAGCTAAGCTACATGCTATGTACTTGGCCACTGGTAGGCTGACACTCAGAGATACTAGAGAGATTTTGCATCACTCAGGTATGGTGGCAGTTTGGGAGGCAACAGTGGGTCTCGACAGAGATGACTACATATGCCAGAGCTAGGGATGAGGAGGGACATGGGTGGCTACCCATGTTAGACTACTAGTAGGTGATCGTAGAGATAGTGGGTATTAGGAGCAAGCCCTGGGAGTATCACCTAGATGTGGCAAATGCAGGGGCTGATGTAGCATATAGGGCAAAGCGGCGAAGGACACCGTTCCCTCAGTTCACTATACCAGATGCACAGTTACCAGCATAGGGGGGAGGGAGGAGATGATGGGGGGGATAGAGGAGATGGAGGAGATAGAGGGGATGGAGGAGACGGTGGGAGGGGGAGAGGGAGGAGGATGGAGAGAGGGGAGGGATCTAGATCAGGTGGCTGAAAATGGTCACGGGGACAAAGATCAGCAATGCCTGAGGATGAGGCGAGACCAGCTCACCGGCAGGCAGAGGCACAACAGGACTAGCCTGTGGGTGGAGATGATCTGAGAGCAAGGATACAGGCTCTTGAGGCTGAGATATTGTAGCTCAGGATTACTATAGTAGTGAGAGAGTAGTAGCTCACTAATCAGATAGCAGAGACAAAGCGTCAGGAGAGGCAGCTGCAGGTTGCCTTGGCAGAGAGACAGAGAGAGGCAGCACGAGCTGCATATTATTATGGCCTCTACATTCAGGCAGTACCAGAGGATCAGAGAGTGCCATCATACTCTTTCGTAGTGGGTAGATTAGATGTGGTTCCTAATCTAGCACCACCTCCACCAACACCAGGACACGAGGGTGGCAGTCAGTCTTAGGTTTTAGGGTTAGACATATCTTGAGACATTGATCCAGATTATGGGATCCCATATTGTATATTGTATCATGACATTGATGTATATATGAGATTACTAGATGTTTGATTGTATCATGTGTTTATGTCTCTCTTGTGATGGATGTATCAGTTGATGTATATTGTCTTGTCATTTTGCTAAAAAATGCTTATGTACATGCTTATGTATGTTCTCTCTCATAGATGTATGTTTAATTCTCATGTGTATGATATAGACTCATGTTTCTGGAAATGATAGTTGTGATATAGATATGATGATATGATTAACCCCTTGCGATGAACAGGAATAGGTTTGAGATGAAAAAGATAAGGAGTGAAAGACATGATCGAGAAGAAGGAAAGGTGAGCGCAGTTGGCTGATAGGTCCATGTAAGATGAAAAGGAGAGCTCTCTCCATATACAAGATGTAAAACTAGACTAACATGACCCTAAAAATGCAAGCTACTATGAAAGTGGTTGACTTGCAAGGTCACAACACCTATAGTCATCTAATTATCATCATCGAGCATTATTGGTAGCATCATCAGATCATACAATGCACACTAGCATAACTATGTGGATATGAATATGATCTTTATCAGATAGAAATGTGGAAATCTCACCTAGGCATCAAAGACATGTAGGTCCAGATGACTAATGCAATGAGATCACCTAAATTTGATATGGGGAGATTATGCTTGTATCAAGACATATGAAAGTCAGGATAACTAGAAGCATGCACTCGCAAAATAGTCAAGGATAATACCTTGTCAATCCATAGTGTCAAGTAAGACCAACATAAATGCTCATGATAGTTAGGATCAACAAAATATACCCAGAAGCAGATAAAGAAATAAAACATGTTCTCATACCCTCAGTCTTCTAGCTATGCATCATCAAAAACTTCTCAGGGAGAGACCACTCATCAAAGAAAACCTCATAGATAGCACACAAAGAAAAATAACGTCAACATATCTCAACGAGTTGATTGTTTAAATGTGTGTGTGTTGGTCATAGAGTCAGACTCTGGTTATCACATCTGCCAATGAGAAATATCGCATCATACTAGACTGTTGGGTAAGACATCTGATAAGTGTTAAGAAACACTCAACGCAAGGGTAGTGTTGAAAAACACTATCTGGGGTGGTGTTGAAAAACACCTGTTGTGAAATGCCCCAAGAGACAAACGCACCTAAAAGACCAATGCTAATAGTTATGCCCCCTAGACAAAGACAAAGACCAATTCCAAATCAAGTCAAATAAGGTCAAGGCATGATGGAAAGCGGTTAAGTGTCGAGGATGCATGCTAACAAATAGGGGTGCAAAGGCCGCAAGTAGCACCTGTTTCCAAGTTTTCACCACTTGGTTTCTTTTTTTTTCATTTTTCCATTTTTTTATATTTTTGCTACCAAGGCGCCTGTTTCCAGGTTTTCACCAAGGAACTTTTTTTTTTTTTTTGAACTTTTTGCATTTTTTGATTTTTTTGTATTTTTTAGGACTTTTTATACTTTTTAGGATTTTTTCAGCATCATATATCAATTTTTTTGGTATTTTTTTAGGATCCATAAATATGTATAGAGGATGCCCCCAGACAGAAATGGGCATTAAGAGTAGAACTTCTTGAGGTGCAAAATGTTGATGGGATCAGAGAACTATTCTCCATCTGGATCTGATAGTAAATATGCACCTGTACCAAAAGCAGTTGTGATGACATATGGTCCAAGCCAGTTAGGTTCAAACTTACCTTTTTGTTCTTTGTTCTGTTGGTTCTTAGGGTTCTCTCACAAAACAAGATCACCTATTTGAAATTCTCTAGGGCGAACCTTCTTGTTGAATGCCTTGGACATGTGCTTTTGATACACTCTCATATGATCAAAGGAAGCCTTACGCTTCTCATCTAGAAGTTCTAGTTCCTGTAACCTCATGGCACAGTAATACTCATCTGTTATCAATCCTTTGAGTGAGACTCTGAGTGATGGGATCTCTACTTCTAAAGGTAATACCGCTTCAACACCATAGGTAAGGGCAAAAGGCGTGGCTCCTGTAGGTGTGTGAATGCTTGTTCTATAAGCCCATAGTGCTGGATTGATTTGCAAGTGCCAATCCCTACCATTCTTGTGCACTGTCCTATGAAAAATTTTAAGAATGGTTTTATTAGAGGCTTCTGCCTATCTGTTTCCCTGTGGAAAATAGATGGAGGACCAATGTTGCTTAATTTTAAACTTCTTGCATAAATGCTTTAGGTCTTTGTTCTTGAATTGACCTCCGTTATCAGTGATAATCTCAGAAGACACTCCAAATCGGCAAATAATATGATTCAAGATGAACAAAGAGATAGTCTTCCCTGAAGCAACAGAAAGTGGCACAGCTTCCACCCATTTTGTGAAGTAGTCAGTGGTAGTAATAATGAACTTATGTCCACCTGATGAGTTGGGATGAATCTACCCAACTAGATCAAAGGCCCAGTGCTGAAATGGCCAATGAGAAACAGAAGGGATCAGCTCCCTACCTAGAGCATGAATCAGGTTTCCATGTTTTTGACATTTTTCACATGACTTAGCAAAGTCTACTGCGTCTATCTGCATTATGGGCCAATAATATCCCACCCTAAGCAACCTTTGGGCCATGGGAAGACCATTAAAATGTCCACCACAAATGCCCTCGTGGATGTCAACTAACGCTTGGTTGGATTCCTCCTTTTCCAAGCACCTAAGGAGCGTCCCATCTAAACCCCTCCTATATAAATCACCAGAGATAAGGGTGTGGCGAGAGGCATTACGGATGAGGTTTCAGCATTCAGAATGGTTGAATGTCTCGGGGATGATGCCATCATGAAGATATGAATAGATAGCACCATATCGGGAAGACTCGTGTGTGACAATGGTACAAATGACAGGGCTTTCAGATGAGTCAAAGATGGGATGGTGTAGCTCTTCCACCAGGAATTCAAATCTTGATTCATGTGTCTCCAACTGAAGAAGTGAAGCTAATGTGGCGATGGCATCTGCAGCTTTGTTCTCTGTCCTAGGGATCTGTTGAAACGTCACAAAGGTAAAGTAACATTTCAATGAGTCAACCATCTTTTTGTAGGGTATCAATTTATCATCCTTGGTTTGATACTCCTCATTGACTTGGTTGATGATTGACTGGGAATCCCCAAAGACATGTAACTCTGTTATGTTCCATTCTATAGCCATTCTCAAGCCATTGGTTAAAGCTTCATATTCTGCAATATTATTCGTATATGGGAATAAAAGTTTGTAAGACTTTGGAATATTGTACCCATGTGGAGAAACAAATAATACTCCAACACCTGATCCATTTTGCATGTGGGAACCATCAAAGAACATTTTCCAAGTGCGAGTAGTCATATATAAGATATGTTCATCTGGGAATTCCACTTGAATAGGCATACTATCCTGAATTGGGAAATCAGCTAATTGGTCAGCAATAGCTTGCCCTTTTATGGCCTTCCTTTCAATGTACTCTATGTCAAATTTAGTTAAGACCATCATCCATTTAGCAAGTCTACCCATGAGGGCAGCCTTACTAAGCAAGTACTTAAGAGGATCAATTTTTGCAACCAAATGTATGGTATGAGCAAGCATATAGTGTCCCAACTTTTGAGAAGCAAACACTACTGCAAGACAAGACTTCTCAATGTTATTGTAATTGATCTCATAGGAGACTAGAGTATGACTAATATAGTATATGGCCTGTTCTTTCTCAGTATCATCTAATTGAGCCAACAATGCCCCCAAGGAAGACTCTGTTGCTGAAATGTATAAAATCAATGGTCACCCAGAAATGTACACACTAAAATGGTGCACTACTATGAACCATTACATGCAAGGTTTCTCAAGAATGAGGCCTCACAAAGTGTCTCATAGCTCTCTATGCATGGAGTTGCAAGGGACTATGAAGTATTTGCTCTAAGCTAGAGCTACAAGCTTGTGACCTTGCTAGTCAACCACACAACGAGAGATTCAAATGAGGACAAGGGAAAGAGTGCCAATATCCTCAAGAATCACTATGAAAATGCAATGCAATGCAAACTAGTCTATGGAAATGAAAATGCAATGCAACTAAGCTATGAAATTGAAAGAACAAGTGTTACAAATCCTTCCTATTAAGCTATGTGAGGTTATGTTATTGCATAAAAGGAAACCTAAGCTATGAAAGCCATTAAAAATGAAACTACTTATGCAAGAATGTAAACTAAACTATGAAGCAAATGAAGAAATCTAAAGTAAGATGCAACAATGATCTATAAAAAGCTTCAAAGTCTTCAAGGATTCTTGCAGCATAAGGTTAGCATAAAACGTGATGATGCAAATGAAGGAGAGAGCTTTCCTTTTATAAGAAATGAGGTGAAATGGACCATTGAGAATAAAAGGGAAAAATACTTAATCGGCGGTGGAGCTTAAAAGAGGAGCGATCCGTGTGCACAAGTATCCTCCAATAGGAAAATAAGAGTTGACTTTATGTCCATATGAGACAAAAAGTGCTTTTTTCCTTTTTGTAAAATAGGAATAATGCTTTATTTGTGCAACTTAGGAAAAGAGGAAAGGTGGGGCTTGTTATTTAATCAAAAGGGGAGGAAATATTCTTTTTAATCAAATAAAAACTTAGGATAAATGATTAGCCCATAGGATAAAAATCCAATTAAGATTTGATCAAGAAATTGATAATGTTGAAAAATATTGATTATTGATAAAACTGATTCAGGATTGATAAATCAAATAAATGGGGCCCAAGGTCTAGGCGACCATTTTAGGGGGCATATAGTGATAAGGTGTACTAGGACCTCTAGGAAGTCCCCATGACCCCTTTTGACACTTTGGAATGCTAAAGTGTGTCCGAAGGGGTCCTAAGACCCCATAAGACACAATTGAGTCTTCCAATGTGTCAAAAGGGGTCATGGGGACTCCCTAGGGGTCCTAGTATGCCTTATCATGCGTTAGGACCCCTTGGAAGTCCCCATGACCCCTTTTGACACTTTGGATTACTCAAGTGTGTCTGAAGGGGTCTTAAGACCCCTTAAGACACTCTTGATCATTCTAATGCATCAAAAGGGGTCATGTGGACTCCCTAGGGGTCCTAACACATGATAAGGCATACTAGGACCCCTAGGGACTCCCCATGACCCCTTTTGACACATTGGAATGCTCAGGTGTCTCTAAAGGGGTCTTAGGAGCCCTTAAGACGCATTTGAGCATTCCAATGTGTCAAAAGGGGTCATGTGGACTCCGTAGGGGTCCTAACGTGTGATAAGGCATACTAGGACAACTAGGACGTCCCCATGACCCCTTTTGACACTATGGAATGCTCCAGTGTGTTTCAAGGGGTCCTAAGACCCCTTAAGACACACTTGAGGCTTTGAATGTCTAAAAATGGGCCATGGGGACTCCCTAGGGGTCCTAGTATGCCTTATAATGCATTAGGACCCCTAGGAAGTCCCCATGATGCCTTTTGACACTTTAGAATGCTCAAGTGTGTTTGAAGGGGTCCTCAGACCTCTTAAGACATACTTGAGCCTTCTAATGTGTCAAAAGGTTTCATGGGGACTCCCTAGGGGTCCTAGTATACCTTATCATGTGTAAGGATCCCTAGGGAGTCCCCATGAACCCTTTTGACACATTGGAATGCTCAAGTGTGTCTTAAGGGGTCATAGAACCCCTTAAGACAAAATTGAACATTCCGATGTGTCAAAAAGGGTCATGGGGACTCCCTAGGGGTCCTAGTATACCTTATCACATGTTAGGACCCCTAGGGAGTCCCCATGACCCCTTTTGACACATTGGAACACTAAAGTGTGTCCGAAGGTGTCCTAGGACCCCTTAAAACACACTTGAGCATTCTAATGTGTCAAAAGGGGTCATGGGGACTCCCTAAGGGTCCTAGTAAGCTTTATCATGTGTTAGGACCCCTAACGAGTCCCCATGACCCCTTTTGACAATTCAAAACACTCAAGTGTGTCCAAAGGGGTCCTAAGACCCCTCAAGGCACACTTGAGCATTCTAATGTGTGAAAAGGGGTCATGCAGACTTCCTAGGGCTCCTAGTGCATGATAAGGAATACTAGGAGCCCTAGGAAGTCCCCATGACCCCTTTTGACACATTGGAATGCTCAAGTGTGTCTTAAGGGCTCCTAAGATCCCTTAAGACACACTTGAGTGTTCTAATGTGTCAAAGGGGGTCATGTGGACTCCTGAGGGGTCCTAACACATGATAAGGTGTACTAGGACCCCTAGGGAGTCCCCATGACCCCTTTTGACACATTGGAATGCTCAAGTGTGTCTTAAGGGGTCGTAGGGATTCCCTAGGACCCATTTTGACATATTGGAATGCTTAAGTGTGTCTTAAGGGGTCCTACGACACCTTAAGACACACCTGAGCATTCTAATGTGTCAAAAGGGGTCATGGGGACTCACTAGGGGTCCTTATGTGTGATAAGGTGTACTAGGACCCCTAGGGAGTCGCTATGACCCCTTTTGACACATTGGAATGCTCATGTGTGTCTTAAGGGGTCCTACGACCCCTTAAGACACACTTGAGTGTTCCAATGTGTCAAAAGGGGTCATAGCGACTCTCTAGGGGTCCTTACATGTAATAAGGCATATTAGGACCCCTAGGGAGTCCCCATGACCCCTTTTGACACATTGGAATGCTCAAGTGTCTCTTAAGGGGTCTTAGGACACCTTCAAACACACTTGAGCATTGCAAAGTATCAATAGGGGTCATGGGGACTTCTTAGGGGTCCTAGTATGCCTTATCATGTGTTAGGACCCCTAGGGAGTCCACATGACCCCTTTTGACACTTTGGAACACTAAGGTGTGTCCTAAGGGGTCCTACAACCCCTTAAGACACACTTGAGCCTTCCAATGTGTCAAAAGTGGTCATCGAAACTTCCTAGGGGTCCTAATGCATGATAAGGCATACTAGGACCCCTAGAGAGTCCCCCTAACACCTTCTAACACATTGGAATGCTCAAGCATGTTCGAAGGGGTCCTAGCACCCCTTAAGACACAATTGACCATTTCAATATGTCAAAAGGGGTCATGGGGACTTCCTAGGTGTTCTAACACATGATAAGGCATACTAGGATCCCTAGGGAATCCCCATGACCCTTTTTCATACATTTAAATGCTCAAGTGTGTCTTCAGGGGTCCTAAGACCCGTTAAGACATACTTGAGCATTCCAATGTGTCAAAAGGGGTCATGTGGACTCCCTAGGGATCCTAACGCATGATAAGGTGTACTAGGACCCCTAGGGAGTCCCCATGACCCCTCTTGACACATTGGAATGCTCAAGTGTGTCTTAAGGGGTCTTAGGACCCCTTCAAACACACTCGAGCATTCTAAGGTGTCAAAAGGGTTCATGGTGACTTCATAGGTGTCCTTAAGCATGATAAGGCGTACTAGGACCCCTAGGGAGTCCCCATGACCCCTTTTGACACATTGGAAGGCTCAAGTGTATCTTAAGAGGTCTAAGTACCCCTTTGGACACACTTGAGCATTCCAAAGTGTCAACAAGGGTCATGGGGACTCCGTAGGGGTCCTAATGTGTGATAAGGCTTACTAAGACCCCTAGGGAGTCCTCATGACCCCTTTTGACATATTTTAATACTCAAGTCTGTTTTAAGGGGTCCTAGGACACCTTCAAACACACTTGAGTGGTCCAATGTGTCAAAAGGGGTCATGGGGACTCCCTAGGGGTCCTAACACATGATAAGGTGTACTAGGACCCCTAGGGAGTCCCCATGACCCCTTTTGACACATTGGAACTCTCAAGTGTGTCTTAAGGGGTCATAGGACCCCTTAAGACACACTTGAGCATTCCAATGTGTCAAAAGGTGTCATAGGGACTCACTTGGGGTCCTAGCACACCTCATCACGTGTTAGGACCCCTAGGGAGTCCCCACGACCTCTTTTGACACATTCGAGTGCTCAAGTTTGTCTTAAGGGGTCTTAAGACCCCTTTTTGACACACTTGAGCATTTCAATGTGTCAAAAGGGGTCATGGGGAGCCCCTAGGGGTCCTAGTATGCCTTATATTGTGTTAGGACCCATAGGGAGTCCCCATGAGCCCTTTTGACACATTATAATGCTCAAGTGTGTCTAAAGGGGTCTTATGACCCCTTAAGACATACTTGAGCATTCCAATGTGTCAAAAGGGGTCATGGGGACTTCCTAGGGGTCCTAACATGTGATAAGGCTTACTAGGACCCCTAGGGATTCCCCATGACCCCTTTTGACACTTTGGAACACTCAAGTCTATTTGAAGGAGTCCTAAGACCCCTTAAGATGCACTTGAGCATTGAAATGTGTCAAAAGGGGTCATGGGGACTCCCTAGGGGTCCTATTATGTTTTATCATGCATTAGGACCCTTAGGGAGTCCCCGTGACCCCTTTTGACACATTGGAACACTCAAGTTTATCCGAAGGGGTCCTAGGACCCGTGAAGACACACTTGAACATTCCAATGTGTCAAAAGGGGTCATGGGGATTTCTTAAGGGTCCTAATGCATGATAATGTGTACTAGGACCCCTGGGAAGTCCCCATGACCCCTTTTAACACATTGGAATGCTCAAGTGTGTCTTAAGGGGTCCTAGGACCCCTTCGAACACACTTGAGCATTCCAATGTTTCAAAAGGGGTCATGGGGACTCCCTAAGGGTCCTAACACATGAGAAGGCATACTAGGACCCCTAGGGAGTCCCCATGACCCCTTTTGACACATTGGAATGCTCAAGTACATCTTAAGGGGTCGTAGGACCACTCCAGACATACTTGAGTGTTCCAACATATCAAAAGGGGTAATGGGGACTACCTATTGTTCCTAACATGTGATACGACATACTAGGACCCCTAGGGAGTCCCCATGACCCCTTTTGACAAATTGGAAGGTCAAGTGTGTCTTAAGGGGTCATAGGATGCCTTAAGATAGACCTGAGCATTCTAATGTGTCAAAAGAGGTCATCTGGACTACCTTGGGGTCCTAGTATGCCTTATCACATGTTAGGACCCCTGGGGGTTCCCCATGACCCCTTTTGACATGTTGGAACACTCAAGTGTGTCTGAACAGGTCCTAAGACCCCTTAAGATGCACTTTTACATTCTAATGTGTCAAAAGGGGTCATGGGGACTCCCTAGGGATCCTAGTATGCCTTATCATGTGTTAGGACCCTTAGGGAGTCCCCATGACCCTTTTTGACACATTGAAACACTTAAGTATGTTTGAAGGTGTCCTAGGACACCTTAAGACACACTTGAGCATTCCAATGTATCAAAAGTGGTCATGGGGACTTCCTAGGGGTCCTAACATATGATAAGGCTTTCTAGGACCCCTAGGGATTCCCCATGACTCCTTTTGACACTTTGGAATGCTCAAGTGTGTCTTAATAGGTCCTATGACCCCTTAATACACACTTGTACATTCCAATGTGCCAAAAGGGGTCACGAGGACTCTCTGGGGTCCTAGTATGTCTTATCATGTGATAGGACCCCGAGGGAGTCTCCATGACCCCTTTTGACACATTGAAATCCTCAATTGTGTTTGAAGGGGTTGTAGGACCCCTTTAGACACACTTGAGCATTCCAATGTATCAAAAGGGGTCATCAGGACTTCCTAGGGGTCCTAACACATGATAAGTCATCCTAGAACCCCTAGGGAGTGCCCCTGACCCCTTTTGACACATTGGAACACTCAAATGTGTCCTAAGGGGTCCTAGAACCCCTTAAGACACACTTGAGCATTCCAATGTATCAAAAGGGGTCATGGGGACTTCCTAGGGGTCCTAATACATGATAAGGTGTACTAGGACCCCTAGGGAGTCCCCCTAACCACTTTTGATACATTGGAATGCTCAAGTGTGTCTTAAGGGGTCTTAGGACCCATAAGACACACTTGAGCATTCCAATGTGTCAAAAGTGGTCATGGGGACTTCCTAAGGGTCCTAACACATGATAAGACCTACTAGGGCCCCTAGAGAGTCCCCATGACCCCTTTTGACACTTTGGAACACTCAAGTCTATCCAACGGGGTCCTAAGACACCTTAAGATGCACTTGAGCATTCCAATGTTTCAAAAGGGGTAATGGGGACTCCCTAGGAGTCTTAGTATGCATTATCATGTGTTAGGACCCTTAGGGAGTCCTCATGACCCCTTTTGACACATTGGAATGCTCAAGTGTGTCTGAAGGGGTCTTAGGACCCCTTAAGACATACTTGAGCATTCCAATGTGTCAAAAGTGGTCATGAGGACTTCCTAGGGGTCCTAACACGTGATAAGGCATACTAGGACCCCTAGGGTTTCCCCATGACCCCTTTTGACACTTTGGAATGTTCAAGTGTGTCCGAAGGGGTCTTGAGACCCCTTAAGACACATTTGAGTGTTCCAATGTGTCAAACAGGGTTATGGGAACTCCCTAGGGGTCCTAGTACACCTTATTGCACGTTAGGACCCCTAGGAAGTCCCCATGACCCCTTTTGACACATTGGAATGCTCAAGTGTTTCTTAAGGGGTCTTAGGACCTCTTAAGACACACTTGAGCATTCCAATGTGTCAAAAGGGGTCATGGGGACTCCCTAGGGATCCTAGTATACCTTATCACTCAGTAGGACCCCTAGGGAGTCCCCGTGACCCCTTTTGACACATTGGAATTCTCAAGTGTGTCTTAAGGTGTCCTACGACCCCTTAAGACACACTTGTGCATTCCAATGTGTCAAAAGGGGTCATGGGAACTCCCTGGGGGTCCTAGTATACCTTATCATGCGTTAGGACCCCTAGGGAGTCCCCATGACCCCTTTTGACACATTGGAACACTTAAGTGTGTCCAAAGGGGTCGTAGGACCCCTTAAGACACACTTGAGCATTGCAATGTGTCAAAAGGGGTCATCGGGATTTCCTAGGGGTCCTAATGCGTGATAAGGCATACTAGGACCCCTAGGGAGTCCCCCTAACCCCTTTTGACACATTGGAAGGCTCAAGTGTGTTCGAAGGGGCCCTAGGACCCCTTAAGACATACTTGAGCATTCTAATGTATCAAAAGGTGTCATGGGGACTTCCTAGGGGTCCTAACGTGTGATAAGGTGTACTAGGACCCCTAGGGAGTCCCCCTGACCCCTTCTAACATATTGGAACACTTAAGTGTTTCTTAAGTGGTCTTAGGAACCCTTAAGGCACACTTGAGTGTTCCAATGTGTCAAAAGGGTTCATATGGACTCCCTAGGGGTCCTAACGCACGATAAGGCATACTAGGACCCCTAGGGAGTCCCCATGACTGAAATGAGATGTTAGTGAATGAATTCTTGCTAATACTACTCTTCCACCAGATCTAGATTTCAACCCTTTTTTGGATCTACAGGTTTAATCGTGAGCCCACAGAATTGGCCAAGAGAAAAATGTAATTGTATATCAAGTAATTACAAAATGTTTAGTGGAGGAGAAAATATTGCAATGATCAAGAAAAAAATTGGCTATGGAAAATCTTGTTTTGAATTCTTTTAAGAATGATACTATTAAGGAATGGTATGAATCACAAACCATGAAAATAACCTTCTACAACAAAGAACATTCAAGCTATAGAATTTATTAACTCTGAATTTAAACTTTTTATCAACATTCATGGAAGAGATTTCATTAGCATCCATGGAAGAAATTTCATGAAAACTTTAGACAAAATCATCTAAAAAAATTCATTAACTTCAAGCGAAATAATTTAAGACGGACAAAAACAAAATCGTATTACTCAGAAATGGCAGAGAAAGAAAATGAGATAAACCAAATTTATTGAATTCTTGCAATCCGCAGCTTCTCTCTGAGCGCAAAATGACAATCCATGGATCCAAAATTACAGTAAAAATTAAATTCTTCAACTAAGTCGTTCAGAAACACCCAGAATACTGTAACGTAGGATGATTTATAGAGAATTTATGATGGACTATGCTATGCAAAAGCCCACAATCTCTGCCATATCTCAGAGTACTGATGAGAAGCAATGGTGAAAGTCTGAGACAGAGGCAGCGCTGGCATTGAAGCAGCAAGACATTCTTCATAATATCGGGGCAACCCCATTGAAACGACAAGGCTTTCCTCATAATGTCGTGCTACCGCTGATCTCTTCTTTAAATTTATTAATGTGGTCAGTTCTACGGTGCCTGCATAATTTCTAGTACAACTACTCATTTTACCAAACCCTTCCCCGCTCTCCATAATCTTTGACCGGTTCAAAGGTCCATCTGGTTGTTCTTGTTTAACCTCCCAATTACTCTATTGAGATGTTGAATTATCAACTAGTGTGGTACAATTGTTCGGTGACCAGAATCTATTTCGAGAACCTTTGCAATTTAGTGTTCTAGTTGAAAAAGCAGGGAAAGATACCATTTCATAGCCACATGCGGTGGAAACAGAGTGATTCTCTTGCCCTCTACTTCTATAATCCGCCTGTAGTGAACTATTCTTCAAAGCCTCCATTTTTGCGTAGCTAGGGTTTTTGGCACCTGTAAAAGGCACAACTATGCCCTTTTAGGGACTCATGCTCATGCTTAGAATCATATTAAATAATATTTAAAATGTAAAATGTATATTATATAATATTTAATATATAATATATAATCTAATTTATAGTTTTTGATATTAATAAATAATTAAATAATATTTAATGTAACATGTATATTATATAATATTTAATATATATAATAAATAATCTAATATATATATATGTTTATGAAGGATGGAGAAATGGGAGGGAGAAAGTGGAGGCAAAGTGAAAATTCAAAATTGTGCATCATGTTCAAGTAAATATTGGGTACCCAAAAATATTGGGTACCCAATTAGGCTTGGTATTGCTTTGTGCACCAAACCTACATGGTCAACTATTGGAATGTCTCAAATACATATTTTTCCCTTGATTCTCTGAGTTCCAGACTTTGACAATGTAGCTGACGGCTTTTTTTTCACCTGAATTTGATAAAATGAAAAGGGTATCTTAAGGAGATTATCAGCTTTCTATCGATATAATTGTTGTCAAATTTTGAATTCGGTAAGTAATTATTAGTTATTTTTAAATTGAGCTACCTCTAAAGTGCTGATTTATATACTGATTAAAAAATTACTATAACTTTCAAATGGTATAACATTTTTGAAATCTAAAAAATGTGTCACATTCTATGCTTCACCTACTATAAGGAAAAAAATAAAAATTGAATTTTGTAAAGTTTTGAATGATTTAAGGTGGTCAGACACGGGAGTTTTTTTATTCTGAAAATGTTATAGCAGAAAATTCATAATTAATTATTTTTTTGGAATAAAATTACAAAAAGATATGCATCACATTCGGGCATGAGTCTACTACTTACATATAAAATCTTATAATAAAATATTATCATTTGATTATGATTAAGGTGGTTAGACATACACCTACTTCTTATTTTTTTCCTGAAATTTTTGTACTGCTGCATTGAAATCTATACTTTTCACCAATGATACTAACTTTTTCTCAAAAAAGGCCTAGTAGTTTAGAAACTATATTCAATTTTTTGTAGATTCTATTCTTACAACTTTTTGATATTAGGTTCATAGCTAGTTGAAATTTTCACGTCAAGTTGACTAACACTGATTTGCTGATTTTTCATTGTCACTTAAGGGCATAGTTTGGCCCCTCATGATCTTGCACATACCCAAGACATGGAATAGAACTCCAGCTATGGTGAGACTGTCTATAGATTATGCTTTTTTATATTATTTGAAAAGCTTAAATAGTGACATATCAGTAATGATACTTTCTATGGGGGTGTTTCGCTTCTTTAATCTTACCATTGTTGTTAGAGTAGATAATAGTATTATCCAGCTAGGAAAGATAGCCCCAATGCCACCAATGCCTATTTTTATGAATATCTAGTCTAGCATGCCTTTAAGAATACCACCTTTTTCTCCTTTACCAACCATTCCCAATAAAGAAATAGTGGTTGCAAGTCCTTCTAAGGAGTTGTAGGACATTAATAGTATTTAGAAAAAGATGAAAAATTTATTGTAGAATTTTAGTATTGAGCTAGTAAGCCTTAACAAGTAGCAATTTCAAAATAGATATCCTTACCAGTCCCAGAATCAAGATGCAAACTAAACTTTGTAACAATAGAATTAAGGTCAGTAATACCAAGGTGATAGGAAACCTTATCAAGGTAATTATGTTGGTAATAAGAAAAATGTAAATAAGAGACCTTTTAGGCCATATGCACATGCACCCTTGAATGCAGAAAGGGATATTGTTCCCACTCAAAATAATATTGCAACAAATTATGAGTGATGATATCCATGCAGCCAACCTCATAATCAGGCCACATGTTTAAATGGAGTCATTAATCAAGAATTAATCGTTCAAAATGCTACAAGTTCACAACCTATACTTGATGGTGAACTTATGCAAAAACATGATGCACTTTCGGTTGATGCTACTTTCATCAACTAGTAAGGAGAGGAATTTTGTGCTATAAGAAGAGATGATCATCTAGTTTTTGAAAATACTAGAGCCAAAAAGAGGAAAGGAAAGAATGTAGGATCATATATTCCCCAAATACCACATATCATGTAGATAAATCTTCCTGATGTAGTTAAGGAGTAGCCACAACAACAAGTACAACCTGTTGTTCCTAAATTTCAAAAAAAGGTGCATGCTATTGTACCATTTAATATTATGGAAAATATGTGGAAAATGAATGTTTCAATTAGCATGTGGGAATATTTGTCCATTCTAGGTCAAGTCGATCTTTTATAGTCTGCATTGTCAAAAAAGGATAGGTCTAGTAATGTTGATAATGCACTAGTTAGGACTATTTTGACTAATGCAAGTGAGAATAACAACAAGTCAACAACTAAGGATATCAAACCCCCTCTTTTCTATGTCTCATTGATTATAGGTAATAAAATATTCCATAATTGTATGGTTGATAGTAGGGCTACAAGTTTTGTTATGCCCAAGAAAATTGTAGACTAGTTAGGACTGAAAAATCATACCTTAAAAAAGGGAGCAGTGCAGTTTGATGGATCTACTGTGAATACCACAGGTCTCATCAAGGATTCTAGCTTAACCCTTCATGCTTGTCCTAATTTTTCAATTCCTTAGTACATCTATGTGATTGACCTTCCTCCTTATTTTTCTGTATGCTTGTCTAGAGACTTCACATCAAATATTGGAGGATACTTGTCCTTTGATTGGTCTCATATGCTTTTCAGGACAAGGTATGGTACTAGGGTCACCATAAAATCAGAATTGCTTGCAAAGGATCACATGGAGACTTATGTTCCTACTACCATTAATGCAAATTGTGTGGCATTTTATAATGATGAGCATGTTGCTATCCCAGATTCAAACACTTTGGTTGATAAAATTCTAGACATCTTTTTGGATGAATGGGTAGCAGAAAATACCTATAATGATCATAATATAGTTATAGAACAAATTGGAATGGGCATGTATATGATTCATGAGCCTGATTCTATCATGCCTAATCTTGTTAAATCTATAAATAAGTCTTCAAAATAGTAGAATGAAGTGTGGGAAATGTACTTTGATGGGTCTAGAAGCAAGAATGGTGCTAGTGGGGGTGCTATGTTAGTATCTCCATGAGGTGATAGGTACTATTCAACATTTAGTTTTCATTTTCCTATACTAATAATGTTCTTGAGTATGAAGGTCTTATTAAATATCTAGAATAGACAAAGGAAAGTAAGATTAGCTGCATAAAGGTATACAGTGACAATGAGTTGATTGTGAATCAGGTGAGAGGATTAAACACTACCAAAAATAATGTTTTAATGTCAAATAAACTCCAGGTATAAGATATTGTAGACTATGATTTTGAACCTGTTACCTGTCTTGAAAGGCTGAAACATTCAAACATTAGACTAATCTAACATATTCATGAACTAAAAAAATAGCATAAGACATGAAAACAAAACCAAAGCCACCTCAAGATTGTTGCTAAAAAAACAAGTGCTATAGAGCAAATGTTTGATTCGCTTCAATTAGAGGGATGTGGGTGTGCTCTCTAAGCACTTGGAGCATATTCTAATGCATACTAAGATTGATTTTAGACCAAATATAAGTGTGATATGATGCTATATGCTATGCAAAACAATAAAAGAAACTATGTTAATCCATTATTGCTAAGCTATGATGTTCTTTAAGAAAGCTTGAAGATGATAAAAAGAAACTAACAATTAGTATTGCTTATGCTAAGTCTAGAGCTAAATGGACATGATAACAATGCATAAAATGAAAGGTGAATGGATATTTTGCTCTTGGAAATGAGGACTATTTATAGACTTTTGGGAGGATGAATGAGTGGCTAGGATCAAAATCCTTAAGAGAGGCCAAGATTCATTCAAAGGGGAGCACATGGATTGTGCTAGTTCAAGGCCACCTCCTTGTGACAAGTGTCACAAGGGCATTGGGTTGAAAGATGGGAGGAATGTGCACAATTTGGGAAATGTGCCTAAGGTCAAAGGGTGTAAGAAAGGGGTGAGGGGCTTCTTAAATGCATCATAAATGCATGTAAGAGGGATAAGGAGGCTTTAAATGCACTTAATGCATGTAAGAGAAGCCTCTAGAAGTTTGTTGACTTTGGGTCAAGCTTAGGAGTTGGCTAACCTTGTTTAGGGAATGTGACAAGGTTAGGGGGAGGATTAGGATTAGGATTAGGGGATTTTAGGATTAGGATGGGTGAAGAGGTTGGGTTGAGAAGATTCTAGAAGAGTCTAGAATTCTCCTTGGTTTTATGGAATAAAAGTTTATTCATTCCAAAAGCTTAAGTTTTGGGAATATTTATTGAAATATTTTCAATAAATATGAAAATTAAATATTTAATCTTAATTAAATATTTTGAGTTGAGATTAGGGTTAGAAAAGATGGGATTAGCCTTTTAATCAAAATTAAGAAGGGATTAGAAGATTTTGGAAGAGGTTAGTGGTCTTAAGAAAATTGGTCAAGTTTTGGTCAAAAAATAAATTAATTATTTTTTTGGGGGATTTTTGGTCAATTTATTAATTAAAATAATTAATAAATAGGGGATTAATGTTTAAATAAGATTTAAACATTTTTGGGAGGGATTTCTTAATTAAATATTTTTAATTAAGATAAAGGGATTTAATGACATAAAAATAAATTAATTAATTAAATAAATAATTAATTAATAAATGATGATGTCATCAGAGATTTTTTAGAAAATAAAAATAATTTATTTTCTAAAGGATTTTTAGGTGTCTACATTTTGCCCCTCTTTGATGCGATGTCGCAAGTGGCATGGCGTCAAAGACAAGAAAATAAGATGCCCAAGGCTAGAATTTAGAGGAATAAGGGATTGTGCCCCCTCGAGAAAATAACGCAAGGAGAAAACATTGTGAAATTTTCTCGAAAGGAAACAGAGAAGGAAGGACCTAGGAAGAAGGGGAGATAAATAACCAAGCTTCCAAGAGCAAAGATGAGTGAATGCAAGATGAGATGGAATGCAAAATGCAAGATGCAGCTACATGAAGATGCAAGATTAATCTATATGATGCAGGATGCAGGGGAGATGGGGAAGCTCCAAGTGCAAATGTGGAGAGCACAACCTAGTTTAATATAGCAATGCTAGAGACCTGCCAAGGATACTGGGATCACGAGGCCTTGTCACCAGCGTTGCATAGGACTGACGCTAACAAGACACGCAGGGTTGCCCCAGCATCGCACATGAAACCCGAAGGAGGCATGGTGGAAATGATGCTAAAGAAACCACAAACACATGACTGACTCACAGACAGAAGCAAAAGATCAAAAGACCTTGCCCCAGATGATCCTCATTCGCAGCACACCATGATATAAAGGATCGTGGTGACGTTGAGTAGAGAACAATGAGAGGCTGTAAAAGATTAACAAGACCCAAAGGACAAAATCCAAGGTCAAAATGAAAACTCCAAAAAGACATCCTTTGCCAAGGAGAGAGATTTGATGTGATTGATGGTGGGAAGATTGGTCGGACAGGAGGAGATATATCCTCAAGGACCAGGATGGAAGATTAGGTCAGACAGGAGGAATGATATATCCTCAAGGACCCATGGGTTGGTGAGAGAATAAGTGTAGTTGTTCGCTGGCAAAAGCTGAAGTTCAAGGAATAATCAGGATGAGCAAGGATAAGTCGACAATTGATGTTGCTGAAGCACAAGGCCCGAGTGGGACTAAAAGTTTTCTGAGGCTGGGGATGGGACAAGATATTTGATCAAATGCTGCTGCAGGACGGACAAAGGTTATGTACAACAAGGAGGAACGATATGCACAAGGGATATGTACAGAAGCTCAGGATTGGGGATAGGAAGATCACACTCGGCGGGACTCTCACTAGGACGGAGACAAGAAGGATATTTACAGAAAGGATTGCGCTGTATAGGAAAGGGATAAGGATATGGTACAAGATATGGTACAAAGCTTTGGAATAGGATATGGATTGCAGATGGGTTGGAGGAAGATGGAAGCCGAATGCTTGGAGGATAGGGGAGATGGAACTGCTGGGAGATCTGTTATGGATGGAGGAAGAGGACGGTAGCTGAAAGGACAACTGAATAGATAAATAGCCCAGTTTACTATGTTGGCACCTGTTTACCAGGTTTTCACCAACATACTTGTCCAAGGCGCTTGAATTGCCAAGTTTTCACCGTTTGGACGATCATTTTCTCTTTCTCTTTTCTTTTTTGCTTTTTTTTGCTTTTTTGAATGTTTTCGGATTTTCTGATATATGCAGGATCAGGTTTAGGCATAGAACCTCTTCAGATGGATGATGTTGATAGGATCATTCAAGGGCTCACCTTCTGGTGTTGATAGCTGATAGGCTCCCGAGCCGAAGGATGCGGTGACAACATAGGGGCCCAACCAAGTAGGCTCAAACTTGCCTTTCTTTTCTCTATTTGCTAGGACCTTCTGATTTTCTTTAAGGACCATGTCACCAACCTGGAATTGTCTAGGATGGACCTTTTTGTTATAACTCCTTTTGAGTCGATTTTGGTATGCCACCAGGTGATCATATGCTTGCTGTCTCTTTTCATCTAACAGGTCTAGCTGTGTGAGACGGGCTACACGATAATCTTCATCAGTGGTGTAGTTCTTCATGGAGACTCGCAATGAGGGGAGCTCAAACTCGATCGGTAGAATAGCTTCAGCACCATATACAAGGGAGTATGGGGTGGTGCCTGTGGGAGTGCGATAAGAAGTGAGGTAGGCCCAAAGGGCGGGATTGATTTGGAGGTGCCAGTCACGACCAGAATCATTGACAACCTTCTTGAGGATTTTCAAGATAGTTTTGTTAGTTGCCTCAGCTTGGCCATTTCCTTGAGGGAAATATGGACTGGAGAAACGGTGATGGATGTGGAGTCTGGCACATAGATCATCCACATGCTGGTTTTCAAAAGGTGTGCCATGGTCTGTGAAGATGGTAGATGGTATGCCGAAGCGACAAATGATATGATAGAGGATGAACTTGGATATTTGGATGCCAGTAGTAAGGGTGAGTGGAATCGCTTCAACCCATTTGGTAAAGTACTTTGTGGCTGTTATGATATACTTGTGTCCATCCGAAGAGAGGGGGGTGATCAAGCCAACGAGGTCGAGGCCCCAACATGAAAAAGGCCATGGTGGTGCAATAGGCTGTAGATCTTGTGCTGGTGTATGTATCAAATTGGCATGCTGTTGACATGGGAGACATTTCTTGACAAAATCACATGCATCATGTTCCATTGTTGGCCAATAATATCCAACTCTAAGCAGCTGTTTTGCTAGAACCATGCCACTCGTGTGGGCACCGCAAATTACAGCGTGAACTTCTTGTAAGGCCAAGACGGCCTCGTTTGAATCTAAACATCTAGATAGGACATTGTGATACCCACGATGATATAGGGTGTTGGCTACAAGAGTGTAGCGGGAAGCTCTGCGAATAAGGTTTTGGTGTTGGTTATTGGTGAGATGGGGAGATATGATACCATTTTTTAGATATGCATGGATGTCGTGGTACCATGGGGATTGGGGACCAACCAAGACACATACCATTTCTGCATCAGCGTTCTCATAAGCTGGCGTATGTAGCTGCTCGACTAGGAATTCATATTGTGATGCGTCGCGTGGGATTTCTAACAAGGATCCAATGGTTGCCATTGCGTCCGCTGCTTTGTTCTGAAGTCTTGGGATCTGTGTGAACTGTAGATGTAGGAAATGCTCTTGTAGTTTGTCCACCAGCTCTTTGTAAGGTAGCAACTTGTCATCCTTTGTTTGATATTCATCTAGGACTTGTTTGATAATCAGCTGTGAATCTCCAAATACTTGTAATTCTATGATATTCCACTGAATGGCTGTTCTGAGACCTAAGATGAGTGCCTCATATTCTGCAATGTTGTTGGTACATGGGAATCCCAATTTGAATGATTTTGGGATGTAGTCACCTTGAGGTGTGACGAATAGGATTCCTGCCCCTGATCCATGTGATGTGTAGGAGCCATCAAAGTATAGTTTCCACATGGGCTTCTCTTCAATCATGCATAAGTGTTCATTAGGGAATTCCATGATTAGTGGATAGGCATCCACCAGTGGTGCTTCTGCTAGTTGATCGGCAATGACTTGCCCTTTGATTGCTTTGCGATCAATATACTGGATGTCAAACTCACTGAGTATCATGACCCATTTTGCCATACGGCCTGTGAGAGTTGTCCTTGATAACAGATACTTAAGAGGGTCCACCTTTGATATGAGCTTGATTGTGTGGCTAAGCATGTAATGTCTAAGTTTTTGAGTGGCAAAGACCACTGCTAGGCATGCTTTCTCCATGGGTGAATAGTTAAGCTCATAGCCCACAAGAGTGCGACTGATGTAGTAGATAGCTCGTTCTCTATTTTCATCATCATGCTGTGCTAGGAGTGCCCCTAGTGCTGTAGCTGTTGTTGAGATGTAAAGGATGAGTGGGCATCCTGAAACCGGTGGTACTAGGATTGGAGCATTAGCTAGATACTCCTTGAGCTTATCAAAGCTTCTTTGACATATGGGATCCCACTTGAAGTTGGTATCTTTGCATAAGAGATGTGAGAAGGGTTGGCACTTGTCTGCTAGTTGCGAGATGAACCGCCGAACTGATTGAAGCTTGCCCTGTAGGCTTCTGAGCTGTTTGAGATTTCTTGGTGGAGGCATCTCTGTTATTGCTTTTACCTTTTTATGATCGATCTCTATGCCTCGTCTAGAGACGATGAAGCCTAGAAGCTTGCCAGATGTTACGCCAAAGACACATTTCTTAGGATTTAACTTTAAGCCATAATGATTCAGACGATCAAATACACGCTCTAGGATGTTGAGGTGCTCATCTCTTGTTTTGGATTTTGCAAGGATATCATCGACATAGTCTTCAAGGATCTTGTGGATCATGTCATGGAAGATTGCTGTCATTGCTCACTGATATGTTGCTCCTGCATTCTTGAGCCCAAATGGCATCATGTTGTAGCAAAAGGTACCCCATGGGGTTGTGAATGCTATTTTATGTTGATCTGCTTCTGCTATATGAATCTGATTGTAGCCTGAAAATCCATCCATGAGTGATAGCATTTCATGACCCGCTGTAAGGTCTACAAGCATGTCTATGTTTGGTAATGGGAAGTCATCCTTAGGACATGCCTTGTTCAAGTCCCTGAAATCAGTACAGATTCTGATGTCGCCAGAAGGCTTTGTGACTGGCACCATGTTAGAGATCCACTCTGAATAATCTATTGCTCTGATGATCTTAGCTTGGAGGAGCTTCTCAAGCTCTACTTTGACGAGCAATGCTACCTTTGGATGCATTTTCCTTAGCTTCTTCTTCACTGGCTTGACGTTTGGATCTACTGATAGGTGATGAACAACAAGGTTTGGATCAAGCCCAGGCATGTGGGCATATGACCATGCAAAGTTGATGATGGATTCCTTGAGCAAGGCACTGAGAGCGATTTCTTCTCCTTCTGTTAGGTTGACTACAATGTAGGTGATCCTTGGACATTCTTCTATTCCCAAGTTGATTGGCTTGGTTCCCTCTATGATAATCGGCGACTGCTCTGGTCTATAATCTTGGATAGGGGGAAGAGGCAAGGCTTCATCTTCTAGCGCCTGAATTGCCAGGTTTTCACTAGAAGATACGCCCTTTATTTTTACTATTTTGGAATCAGAATGTGCCCCAAGGGGGTTTTCACATAAAGACTCATGATGTTCTTTTGCTATTTCATTTTTGCGACTAAAGCTTGCCTCTTCCCCAAAATATCCTTCTGGGTGAAGCTGATAGATAGAGGTTGATGTTGAATCCTGATTGCTTGCTGGACCTGATGCCCCCATGAATTCTAGGAGTGCTTGTGCGCTTTGGAACTCATTGATGTGTGCGATGCTTGGTTGGTCCCAATCTATGAGGTCGGGGTTTGTGAGGGGAAGATCTATGAGGTTAATGGAGAGTTGTTGGAGGACAGAAGTCCCCAGGAGGGTGTCGTCGGCAAAGATATCATCGTAGGATCGGATGTCTTTCTCTTCGGGGATGTCTTCGATTTCCACGAGGTCATCCCGGCTATTCAAAAAGTTCACGTTGTTCATGTTAGTGCCCGCAGTTGTGGTATTGGGCTCTTGTTCAAGCAGGCGAGAGGTATTAAAGCCAAGTCCTTGCTGTTCTGGATTTTGGGATGGTATGATAGGAAACAAATTTCTGTCCTCTTGTGGTCCTAGACCACCACCTTGATAGTTATAGTGTTCTGTGACATTTTTGAAGGGGATTGGATATTTCTCTTTGAAGTACTCAAGAAGTTGTGTGTCACGTGATGGGGGATCTTTGTATAACCATTTGTTAATATCTGGATCCATTTCTTTGCTGTTGATGGTATCATGAGACTCAAAAGTCATATTTCCTATCTGCTTGAGCTTATGATGTTCCTTAACATGCTTGTTTTGACAACTTGGGCGCCCTTGAGTATGTGGATCACGTGGAAGAGCTCCTACAGCAAATGCATCACTGAGGCTGTATTCGCCACAACCCTGGTTGTTGATCTTGATGGATGATAAGGTGGAAGAAAGGATGGTCTCTGGATCGTGATGGGATCGGGATGAGCTAGCAATAGAAGTACCAATATCGGTTCCAGGACAATGAGTAGAATGAGGGAAAGATGCTTCCATCGCAATGCAGTATGCGAAGGGGTTAGGGTTAGCGTGGATGGTAACCTCAGTGCCTTGATGTGGAAACTTGATGCACTGATGGTAAGTAGATGGTACGGCCTTAATGGAATGGATCCATGGACGACCAAGGAGGATATTGAACGGTAGGTCAAGATCAACAACGTGGCAGAGAGTATCTTGCGTTGCTGGGCCTAGCTGGATAGGCAAAGTTATAGTACCTTCAGAGGTACGCTCCAAGTTATCATATGCTTTGATAGTGATTTGCTCATGTTGTATGTTGGCCTCCGTGAACCCGATCTTCTTGATGAATTTTAATGTGCACAAGTTGAGGGCTGAGCCATTATCCACTAGAACTCATTTGATGGCGAAATCTCTAACCATGACAGCAATGCGGAGAGGGAGAGTATGGTCAGGAGCGACATCTGGTATATCAGATTCCTTGAAGGATAAGGCACATGCTGCAGATAGGTGTCCCACAAGAGTTTCAAACTGAGTTGTGTTAATGTCCGTGGGGACATGACCTTCTTTTAGAGCTTTGTCCAGGATCTCCTGATGGATGGGTGATGTGCGGAGCAAATCTAAGATAGATATTTGGGCTGGCATGTTCCCAAGATGCTCTATGATATTGTATTGTGCTCTTGGTGCATTATGCTGTGTTGCGCGTGCATTTGATGCTGGCCTGGTGTTAGACTGTGCTGTGGATGCAGTAGATGTTGGCCTTGGAGGAGCAGCTGATCTCGGAGGAGCACCGGCAACAGTTATCCTACCACTGCGGGTAGTTGTAGCACATTGTCGATCCGGCCCTCTGACGTGGATGGTATTGATGGTGGGCTCATCTTGGATGGGCTCAACTTGAGTTATGCATCTGACATACTTGTCATAGTTGATGTAGGCCGCTATGTGATCTTCTTGCTTGCCTTTGCCACGATTTTGGGGCTGATTGGCGCTGGCTTGATTCTTCCCGGCATCGTGTTGAGGGAACACATTTTGATATATTTTCAAACCGGCATTGGGTGAAGCTTGAGTTGGTGCATCGACTTGGATTTCCTTGCGATCGATGAGATCCTGGATGTAGTGCTTAAGCCGCATGCACTTCAATGTTGTGTGCCCCTTCACACGATGGTAATCACAGTATTCATGTTCTTTATACCAATCAGACTTTGGTGCGTTGTCATCCTTCTGTGGGATGGGCGGATATGTGATCATATTTGCCTTGGCTAGCCGATAAAAGATCTGATCCAGAGGCTCACCCAAAGGTGTGAAAGTCCTCTTTGGATTGTTCTGATTATTGGGTTTGTTCTGCCTTGGGGCAACGTTAACTGCGTTAACAGGATTGCCTTGACGTGCTGGCTGCTGCTGTTGGTATTGTTGCTGATACTGTTGCACAGGCGGTTGATGAGCTTGAGGAGGCTGCTGATAAATAGGTGCTTGATATGCGGGAGTTGGTGGTTGCTGATAGATGGGTGCTTGTGGCAGTTGGTATGTTTGAGCTGGTGTAGGACTAGCCACAACGAATTGTACATTCTTAGTGTCAGTGGCTCCATCTGTAACAACATTCTTGTTACGATTCCAGTAACGGGATTTATCATTGTTGGGTTTGTTTTTGGAATCATCCTTGAAGTGACGAATAGTGCCTTCGTCTAGGAGAGCTTTCTCGATGCCTATGCCTTTGCTCTTGATGTCTTGGTATGTCTGGAGACAGTTCATTCACATGTGATGGGATAGCTTTGGATGTAGGTTATCAATGAAGATCTTTGTTAGATGCTTCTCTGGCGGCTGATATGATAACCTGGTTGTAAGATTCTGCCATCTTTGCAAGTATTCTGCAAGGCTTTCTCCATCTTTCTGCTTTGAGTTGCATAGGTCTAGCAAGGACAACTCATTCTCCACATTATGGGCATAGTGTGTGATGAACTTCTCAGAGAGTTCAGCAAAGGTGTTTATTGTCCCATGTGGTATTTTGTAAAACCACTCAACAGTAGTTCCTCCCAAGCTCTTGGGAAACAGGTGCAGGAGATAGTTATCACTATAAGCCACTTCTTGGCACACCATGTAAAACTCTTTGATATGGTTTACTGGATCTCCTTTCCCTCGATACTTGTCGAACTTAAGCATCTCAAAATGCTTGGGGAAAGGGATAGTTGCTATGGACCGATCCAAGGGATATGAGCACACCTCTTCGAACTTGTAGGTTTTATTCTCTGTTCCACTTTGTAGCTCTTTTAGAGCATTTTTCATTGCTTCCCACTCAGCATTGAGTGGCGAGGGAACTGGAACCTCTGCTTGTGATGGAAGCTGTGGAACTGGATATGGTGCTTGCTGTGGATAAATGGTTTGGAACTGATTTTGGGGCAATGGTTGTTGGGGATATTGCTGGTGTGGCATAGGGGGATATTGATATGGGACCGCTTGATGTTGTTGGGCTACTTGCTGTTGTTGAACTGGCGGTTGTTGTGGGACTGCTTGCTGATAGTGGTCATTTGGAACTTGTTGTTGTAACTGATAGGTGGGAACTTGTTGTTGCTGGGGGATGATAGGGATTTGTTGCTGAGGCTGATAGCAAGGGACTTGCTGTTGTTGAGGAATGATGGTTGTTTGCTGAAAGGGGGCATGTGGCTGCTGTGGGGGAGGATGTTGGAACGATGCTGCTTGTGGGTATGATGGTGGTAGTTGCTGAGGTTGGCTTTGGGTTTGACCGATATAAGCTGGGTTCATGCCTGTGTTACTTAAAGGTGGAACAAATGTGGGAAAGCTAGAAGCAAAGGGTGATGGGGTAAGATAGCTGGGGAAAGTTGGCTGTTGAGGTGGTGGAACTTGCTGGAAGGTATTTGGGATTTGGGATGAATAGTTTGAAGCCGGCGGTGTTTGGGGTAGTTGTTGCTGTGCTGCTTGGGTGAAGGCGGTTTGTTGACTTGCAACCATAGATGTAGGGGATTGAGATGGGATCCCCCATGCCTTCATTTCTTCTTGCGTAAGGCCCCATTGAGAGCTTGTGTTAGGGTGCACTACAGTGGATGATGGAATGGTAGGAGCAACAGGAGCTTGGGACATGAATGATGGTTGAGAGAGAGGAGCTTGTTGAGGTTGTGGTTGAGCAGATGCTTGTGAGGAGGAAAATGAAGGAAACACCCAAGAGAAAGATGAGGTTGGAATGGGGAGCGATTGCGCTAACCCCAAAGAAGAAGGTACGGGTGCTTGGGGGGTGAAGGGTGATGGTGCTCCTTTGATGGTGAAAGGCATTGCTTGACTTGTGAATGGTGGTGGTGTAAAAGCTTGTGTGAGAGGTGGAAGCTGACTTTGGGTTTGGATTTGGGCTTGGGCAGCCATAGCAGATGATGAAGCAAAAGGGGTATGAGATGGAGCGGATGGTGCTGCAGCTTGTGTTGCAGGACTGGCGAGGCTTCCTTGCAAGAAAAGGGGAGTGGTGGAAAGCTCTTGGGGTGTTTGCATGATAGGATCGGGAAATGATTGGACAAACGGAGAATACGCTTGTGCTGGAACTTGGATAGTTTTGATGGGGATGCGTGGATAGAGAGATGGTGGGATGGAGGTATTTTCTGGTAGGTAGTGAACAAACGTGCTTTGCTGATGTTGTGCTACAAGGGCATTGGTTGCTGATGGGCTTTCTAGAGGATTTACAAATGCTTGGTTTGCCAAGGGGGATGAAGGGATGTTTGGATCTTCACATGGGTTACTGGCTTGGATGTGGGGATTATAGGTCATCATGGCGTTGGTGAAAAGTTTGGGATCGGATGAGGTTGTTGGTGGATAAGGATTCATGCTTCTTCTTTTCCGAGATCTGGTCTCAACAAGCATGGAGATGCAAGTGCTAAATGTATGCAAGATGTTTGGCTAAAAGATGTTGATGGATGCAAAGTTGATGAACTTCTAAAGATGATGACTTCTAAGATGCAAATGCAAAGATAGGGATCAAGATGGCGATGATGGAAGCTGGATGGAACTGATATGGATCAAGATGGTGGAGGAAAGATAGGTTGCTGATGGAAAGCTGGTGAAAGATTACTGAGTGGTCAACAAATGAGCTGCTATTTTTCCCAAATGGAGGATCAGAGATATGATGGGGTCAACCTAAGATAGACTGATGATCTTCGGTCAACAAGTTTCTTATCAATACACTCCAATCTCTTGCTCGAGATGATGGCTATGCAAGGACAAGGTTTGATTTCTTTATGACAACACGTTGTGCCAAAAAAGAGGATGATGGTCTCTGATCTTGGATATAGGATAGGAACAACTCAAAAGGTAGAACACTAAGTGTTGGTGGATCTCTGGATTTGGAACAAAGGATGGTGGATCTGCTGCAAAGATATGGAAAGCTGATGGGGGGGATGCTGGTGGAAAAGGTATCGAAGGTTGAAGGGACAATGCTCTATGCGAATGACAAGGATTGATTCTAGAATGCTGGTAGGAAGATGAATGCATATGCAACTTTATGATGTTCTGAAATGCAACTAAGGTTTTAATGCTGATGCAAAGGGTGAAACTAGGATGAAACTAAGATGCAAGGCATGTTGGAGACAAGATTTCAAGATCTGAAGATGGAACAAGACATGAACAAGGATTGGCTAATCTTCTGGCTCAAGGTTGACAAAGTGATGGTTAACTTGGAAACGGAAGGCGAACTGTTTGATGCGGGCGTTATGGGCAATGTTCTCAAGTCTGGCTTGAGACTTTTCTTCTGCTTGGGTTGCTTGGATAATGGATTGATAGGTCTTGGCGTTCTTCTTGGCAACTTTTTGCTCTTGATAGGCTTGGGATTTGGGCAACTTTGCTTTAGGATGTTTGTTCTTGCTGGGCATCACTTGGAAAAAGGGCTTCTGATTTTGAGGCAAAGGTTTCCAATGGCAAAAGTTAAAGTCAAAGTAATCTCCGCAAGGGACAAAGCAACCCTGCGAGATACAAACAAAGGCAACTTACTCTGACAAAGCTTTGAAAGTGTATGTTTCAACAAGTGTTTTCACGGAGTCTTTGATTGTCAAGCACTTCAAACAGATCTACCTAAGGAAGGTGAGTATCAAAATCGCTTGCCCACAGCTTGGTATCCCCTAGAAGGGAATACAAATGGTGAGTAATCTTGAGGCGACCTGGTAAACCCCTTGGAATCGGTCCTTGCACAAGGATTTTGATACTTTCGGATGTAGATAGGGTAGCCTCTATTTTATCAAGTTTTTAATAGTTCCATGGAGTCTCCATACCCGGTTATGCTGATCATCCGTGACTCACTTAAGAGCCTTGCCAATTATGCTGGGGGAGAGGAATGTTTACCATCCCCAGACACGTGTTTGGCACGAATGCCCGGCGATTAGGAGATGTAAGTGATTCTTTTGGTATTCACTTATTTGTATACCGGCCGGGGGGGATACCGGTTTGAGGTCGTTCTCCGAGGAGGAAGCGCTTCTCCTTGGACAGGCCTCGCTAAAAGCAGAACAGGTGAACTTGTCCAAGTTCAAATGTTCCACGTTGCTTACTCTAACAAGGATTATGCAAAATTTGAAAAACTCCTACATGCACATCAAGCAGATTTTGTTCATTTTCCCAAATTTGATTAAGTTTGTTTGAACTTTGAAAAATGAAGACACACGTGTTTAGATTTTGATTTGTTCCTTTCTCCAAAATGTAAATAAATTGAACGTTTGCAAGTTCTTTCCTTTTGTGCATTCAAGATTTGATTAGCGAGTTGATTTAAGAACTTTGAAAAAGCTTTGTTTTGTCCCTTAGATCACTCAAGATTGAATTTGGCTTGCTTGCTTTGAAAACTGAAACAGATGAGGGAATAGAGTTGTTTGTTCCTTTTAGTGCATTCAAGATTGAGTTTGATTTTCAAATTGACAATGACACTTAGGACCTAAGTTCTTCCTTTTAGCTTCATTCAAGATTTTGTTTTGACTCGTTTGAATGCAAATTTGATGTTCTTTTTATGCCCAAAAAGATATGATCATTCCTACTTTGCATGAATGCATTGTTAAAAATCCTTGATGTTGCAAGGATGCAAATGCCTTGATTAATTTTTTTGTTTTGTTTGTTAGAACAAATTTTGCAAATTTTAGTCCTTAATGCATTCAAGAATGATTTGGGGGTTCATTTTAAGCACTAAAATAAGGTGTGTATGATTTTGCTTCCTTATGGATTTTATTATTATTTTTGAAAAAAAATGGCCATGACCTCCTTACTAAAAGAAGAAGAAGAAAGGAGACGGAATAGAAGAAGAATATAGACAAGAAGAGGAAGAAGAATATAGACAAGAAGAAGAAGAATGGATCGAAGTGCTCCGTCCACCTATAAGCTTGAAAAATCTGAAAATGGTCTAAAACCCATCAAAATGTTTGCAAAGAACCCGTGAAGTGGGTCCCACCGGGCGTGCCAGAATGTAGACTATGATTTTGAACCTGTTACCTGTCTTGAAAGGCTGAAACATTCAAACATTAGACTAATCTAACATATTCATGAACTAAAAAAATAGCATAAGACATGAAAACAAAACCAAAGCCACCTCAAGATTGTTGCTAAAAAAACAAGTGCTATAGAGCAAATGTTTGATTCGCTTCAATTAGAGGGATGTGGGTGTGCTCTCTAAGCACTTGGAGCATATTCTAATGCATACTAAGATTGATTTTAGACCAAATATAGGTGTGATATGATGCTATATGCTATGCAAAACAATAAAAGAAACTATGTTAATCCATTATTGCTAAGCTATGATGTTCTTTAAGAAAGCTTGAAGATGATAAAAAGAAACTAACAATTAGTATTGCTTATGCTAAGTCTAGAGCTAAATGGACATGATAACAATGCATAAAATGAAAGGTGAATGGATATTTTGCTCTTGGAAATGAGGACTATTTATAGACTTTTGGGAGGATGAATGAGTGGCTAGGATCAAAATCCTTAAGAGAGGCCAAGATTCATTCAAAGGGGAGCACATGGATTGTGCTAGTTCAAGGCCACCTCCTTGTGACAAGTTTCACAAGGGCATTGGGTTGAAAGATGGGAGGAATGTGCACAATTTGGGAAATGTGCCTAAGGTCAAAGGGTGTAAGAAAGGGGTGAGGGGCTTCTTAAATGCATCATAAATGCATGTAAGAGGGATAAGGAGGCTTTAAATGCACTTAATGCATGTAAGAGAAGCCTCTAGAAGTTTGTTGACTTTGGGTCAAGCTTAGGAGTTGGCTAACCTTGTTTAGGGAATGTGACAAGGTTAGGGGGAGGATTAGGATTAGGATTAGGGGATTTTAGGATTAGGATGGGTGAAGAGGTTGGGTTGAGAAGATTCTAGAAGAGTCTAGAATTCTCATTGGTTTTATGGAATAAAAGTTTATTCATTCCAAAAGCTTAAGTTTTGGGAATATTTATTGAAATATTTTCAATAAATATGAAAATTAAATATTTAATCTTAATTAAATATTTTGAGTTGAGATTAGGGTTAGAAAAGATGGGATTAGCCTTTTAATCAAAATTAAGAAGGGATTAGAAGATTTTGGAAGAGGTTAGTGGTCTTAAGAAAATTGGCCAAGTTTTGGTCAAAAAATAAATTAATTATTTTTTTGGGGGATTTTTGGTCAATTTATTAATTAAAATAATTAATAAATAGGGGATTAATGTTTAAATAAGATTTAAACATTTTTGGGAGGGATTTCTTAATTAAATATTTTTAATTAAGATAAAGGGATTTAATGACATAAAAATAAATTAATTAATTAAATAATTAATTAATTAATAAATGATGATGTCATCAGAGATTTTTCAGAAAATAAAAATAATTTATTTTCTAAAGGATTTTTAGGTGTCTACAGATATGACTGAAGAGTTTGATACATTTAATATTATTTCCACATCTAGAAGTAAAAATCGGCATGCATATAGGCTCGTTGTTGTGGGTACAAGTGAAATCAATGAGGAGAAGGTACATCAACGTGTGAAGGTAATTGTAAGACCTTTTATCCCTGGTAATAATACCAATTGGCAGGTTTTTTTTATAGTGATGAACATATTTTGAATTTTCTATTAGAGGATGTTGTGTTTTATGTTTCTAATCAAGATAAAAGGTTAGGAAATATTATGATGATCAATTTATTCAGTTAAAGTCTTACAAGTTTCCTAAGTGGCTCATTACATTGGAGTTCATTTTTAGTTCAGATGACTATCTTAAAAAGAATAAAACTGGTATGAAAGTCAAAGGTGATCATTATGAGGATGATGAGGTTACTGAAGGTAAGTTCCTTAAGGTTGGTAAAGTATGCACCAAGAAAGAGAGGTCTGAATTTGTTAAATTATGTTAAGATTTTCTAGATATTTTTTCTTAGGAATATACAAACCTAAAGGGTTTTGATCTTGAGATAGTGCAACATACCATTGAGTTGATACTCATGCCAAGCATGTAAATCAAAAACAAAGGCCCCTTAACCCCAAATTATAACTCCTAATGATTAAGGAGTTGACTAAGCTTATTGAGGGGGGTATAATTTATGAGATTAAGCATACTAGCTGGGTTTCAAATCTAGTCCTTGTTAGGGAGAAGAATGGGGATTTTAGGCTCTATGTTGACTTTAGAGACCTGAATGGAGCCTCCCTAAAAGAGAAATACATGCTTCCCTCAATGGAATAGATTTTGCAAGTAGTGGTTGGTTCAGAAAGGTTCTCCTTGTTGGATGGGTATTCAATTTATCATAAGGTTTTAGTCAAGGATGAGGACCAACATAAAACAACCTTTACCACTAAATGGGCCACTATGACCTATAAGAAGATGCCTTTTGGCTTATCTATTGATGGTGCCACATTTCAAAGAGAAATGGATATGTGATCTGAATTATGAAATCAAATTACAATACCTGGTGTGATACCTACAATATTGTCAAATTTAACATAAAAACTGAGAAGATTAACAACAAGATTGCAAGCCAAAAAGTAGTTATATTTCATTCACAACCTCAAGTTTATACAAAGTATGAAGGATATGAAGGGTCACCAAAATCCCCTTCGAAATTAAATGAACAGTCCATAATGCTTATTACAAAATAAAAAATAAAAAATGAAAACTTCAAAAACTATTTTGAAATTTATGCCTACTTGTAGAAGGCATAACTTTCTACACATAGCTCAACAAAGCATGCCGCTTACACCTTTGGAAAGATAATCAAATTATCTAGATGCAAATTTTAGGAGTTCTAGCACTTGTAGGAGGAAGATGGGCCAAGAAATGCTCTGAAGACCTCTGAAACTGCAAATTACTAAAATATAGAAAATACTAAAAAATTCATGCCAGCCTTCTCTAAATCATCATCAATCCTGTCTTGATCAATATGGCCTTCAAAGGTTTGCGGTATAAAATTGTTCTTATGTACCTTGAAATAATTATTTTTCTAAGAGTGTTGATCAACACTTAATTCATTTGAAACATGTGTTTGAAAGATGCAAGGAATTTGGAATATCCTTGAATGCTAAGAAATGCATCTTTACAGTGCATGTAGGTAAACTGATAGGGAACATTGTGTCTAAAGATGGTATTAAAATTGATGTAGAGAGAGTTAAAGCCATCTTAGAGATTCCTTTTCCTATCCACAAAAAGGGGTTGAAAAGATTCATAGGCAAAATTAACTTTGTTAGAAGATTTATGTCTGATATTGCTTCACTTTTGAAGCCTTTAACTTCTATGTTGAAGAGAAATACTATTTTCAGATGGACAAGAGAAGGTAAGAACAAATTTCAACTACCGAAGGAAGCCTTAGCATATGTTCCCAATTTCATAAATCCAAAATTTTCCAAAAAATTCATGCCTTATGCTTATTGGAGTATAAATAATATTTCAGCCATACTTGAATAGAAGAATGATGAGGGTTTTGAGAAGCCCATTGCATTCTACAGTAAGGTTCTTGAAGATTTTGGACATCATTATAGTTTTATGGATAAAATGCATTGGTTATTGTTAAAAGTCTGAAAACATTTAGATATATTCTTTCTAACAATAAGATTCACTTGATGGTAGCTCACCCCAGTGTTAAAGAATTTTTTCTCAGTAGAGATCTTAATGAGAAGAGAGCAAGCTAGATCACTAAGGTGATGGAATATGATGTAGATATTAAGATCACCAAATTGGTGAGAGGGAAGGGCCTTTATGAGATTATGGCTAATGAGTCTGTAAAGGAAGAAAAAAATAGTGAAGAAGCAATTTTGACCAATAATGTTGTAGCTACAAGTGATCAATCAACAAACTAGTTGAAGGAGATGACTCACTTTCTGAAAACAAGTGAGTGCCCACCTGGTCTTGATAGGGAAAAAAGAGGGTATTTTAGATTTCATTCTATACCTTATGTGTTGATTGATAATTTTATGTTTAGGACAAATCGCAGTGGTGTGTTTTTATGACGTATTGATGTTGATTAGATCAATAAAGTGCTACATGAATTTCATTATTCAGGGGTTCACTTTTCCTGAAAAACTACATCATTTAAAATAATGAGGGAAGGCTATTGTTGGCCAAGCCTATGTAAGGATGTCCATTCTTGGGCCATAAAATATGTAAAATGTGTTATATTTGCAAGAAAGGAGAGGCTTCCAACATTTCCATTGTAGCCAATCCAAGTTGAGCAACCCTTCATGAAGTGGGGCATTGACTTTATTGGTGTAATAAATCCACCCTCTAGTGCAATAGACAAGTAGTTCCTCACTGCAACAAATTACTTTACAAGGTGGACTAAGAAAGTACCTTTAAAAGAAGCCACTTAATCAGTTGTCCTCAATTTCTACGAGGATATTATCACCTGGTTTGGGATGTCTGAAATTATTATTTCAAATAATGCATTATCTTTTGTTTAATTAAGAGTGACATATTGGGTTATTAGGAATGGTATTTATCTAAACACTTCATCTAATTATTACCCATAGGGTAATGGTTTAGAAATGTCTACTAACAAGAATTTGATTAAGATTATTAAAAGGACTTTGCAGGATAATCAGAGGGATTGGCATAAAAAGATGAAATCTTCTTTATGGGAAGACATGGCAATACCAAAGAGGTCTATTGGAAATTCTCCCTATGTCCTAGTGTATGGTAAAGAGGCTAGATTACCTATTTCTATTAAGCTTCCTTCATTAGATATTACTATCCAACTAATGTTATTTGAAGAGAATGATCCTATGGAAGTAAGATATGCTCATCTTTTAGAGTTGGGGGAAGCAAGAAATAAAGCTATTTAAACTTTAGAGTATCAAAAAATTCAGGTAAAAAGGACTTTTGACATAAATGAAGTTCCTAGGATTTTTAGAGAAGGTGACATTATTCTAAGGTGGGATGAACTAAAGAGAAGGTGAGGAAAGCATACCAAGTTTAACATCATGTAGAGTGACCCATTTATTATTTTTGAATGCAAGGAACACAAGGTATTTCATCTTGAAATAATGGATGGAGAAGTTATACCTATCCCTGTGAATGGGATACACCTCAAACATTGCTTTAAGGTTTGATCTACCCTGTACACTATAGGTTAGGTTTCATGTTTTCAATAAGATGATGTTGCACCATAGATTAGTTGTTTTTAGTTCTTCCAAGTGCTGTCCAAACATAGGTCTATGAACATTTTAAGTTTTAGTTAGTTGTTTTATCTTTTTCAGATCCAAGCTACCCTGTGTATGAATAGGATTATAATGGAGCTTTAACAATGCATCTAACATTCTTCCTATTCATGTGTATTTTGAATTGGAATTAGATTGATAAGTAATGTAAATCTAGAAATGCTTGAAATCAAATAAGATAAGATATGTACCTCATAATGGAATTAATCTGGAAATACCTATTTTCTAATCCCTGTGGATAGCCTTGGGAAATTCTACAACCATATCAAGGACCAAAAAACTGCAATAGAGAAAACTTAGAAAACTTTTGTCTTTCTAGTAGTAGGTCCACTTTGACCCAGATAGTAGGGCATGATCTTACGTCGAGGCACAATCTTACCCCCCATTGAAGGTCATCCTTGACCCAAATAACTCTGACAAAAATTTTGTTTGCGGATCTCAGAAGTTCATCGAAAAGGGTACTTAGATCTACACTTCATTTCTTGAAACATCGACTGTAGATATCTAAAAATGGTATTTTGGGGTGGCTATATAGGGTTTTGCCTTAGTCAACCCCCATTTTGGTGATCTCCACCTCTGTGAATAGCTGGTTGTAATGGAATGTGTGAATGTATTGAATGTGTAATGCCAAGATCTAATCCTCTAGATTAAAACCCTAGCATGAGTATGTATGAGACAAAAATGCATAGATTTGAATAAGATAAGAAAGCATATCAAGCCCCCAAGGCTAAAGTATTCCTACCAAACTCATAGTCTATAATTTCTACCCCATGATTGTATCTTTGAATGCTTGAATATTGATAATGGTGGATCAAGGAAGAAAGGATCTCTCTTGCTCCAAATAGATGTTCACAATGGTGTGCTCACAAAAATGCTTGATATCAACAATGGTTTGATGTTCTATATCATCCTCTTACAATCTTACATCTTCACTTCACCATCACTTGCTTGCTTCTCATGACTTGTTGTTTCAACTTGATGGATACTTGATGAAAATGAAGGGAAATAAGAGTCCTTATTTAGAGGTTTCAAGGTGAGGCTCCTAGAGTAATGTGAGAACCCATAATTCAAATTTCACCTTGAATTATGGTCCAATCACAATAACCAACTAAGGAGGGAAAATAATTAAATTAATTTTAAATTAAAACCCTTCCACACTCAGATCTGAAAGCTCGACATTGATTTTGGGGCCCTCTTGGACCAACTTTAAAAAGGGGGATCAAATCCTGAAGGAGGTCAAGGATGACCTCATCTCTAACCTAGGTCAAGGATGACCTAGACTCTAACCTAGGTCAAGGTCTACCTCAACCTTGACCTAGGGGTCCAGATCTAGCCAGAATGAGAAATAGGAGGGATGCCCAGAGACCTAAAAATGATGTCAGAATAGGGAAAAGTGCCAGGGAGAGGCACAAAATCCTATGATGAATATGGTGAAGGCCAAGAGGACCTATTCCTAAGTCATACCTAGAAAATAGAGCCATAGTGGAGGGAAATTAAAGAGAATCCTTGGTATCCTAACCCTAATTTCACCTAGAATGAAGGAATAAAGTGCAAAATACATCCTAAATGCAAGTCTATCATGATAAATGCACTAAAAGAGGGTGCTAAACCTATCAAGATGGAAGTTATTTTATTTTAAAATGATAAATTTAGCCCTCAATTTAGGTTATATATGACACTACGTGAATATGCAAGCTAAAGTAAGAAAACATCATAGTAAATAAAAAGGATATAGCCAAGTCCTTGATGTAGAGATTCTGTAAAAAAATTGTTGGAACCCGCAACACACAAGGTTAATGAAAATCCATAAATCACCTAGAACTTACTATATGATAATTTGAGAAGTGCATAAAGCCCCTTATGCCCCCCTATTTCAACTTTCTACTTCTGAAGGGTGAAACAGGGTGATAAGGAAAATTCTATTCACTAGATATGCAACTTGTTGAAAAGTTCTTTCCTAAACCAATTAGAAGGATTCCTACTCTTCCTAAACTAATTCAAGGAGTTAGGTATCTGAATCATGATTACAATGCCATTGATGGCACTAAAAATGGAGTTAGAAAACTCAAGTTGTGATGAAAAGAGTGGATGCCTATCTAAATGCATAAGAAGGGAAATCTGAGTTTACCATGAGTAAACCCTACAAGAAACCCTAATTTTAACTATAAATAAGGAAAAGGAAGACATACTTACTCATTCTTACCATTTGAAGATTTTAAAAGAGGAAGCAAGATGCTAAGGAGAGAAGAACTCCAAGTGACACACATGGAGCTTCTGAGATAGAGCCTAGCTACTAGATAGTCACTTCCTGAGGTGAGTTTGTTGTTGTTTGTTCCTGTACTTTCCAAATTCATAATTTCTATAGGCAAGGTTGACCCTAATCCTTAAAGGTCAACCCTGACCCAACTATGTCAACCTTGACCCAAGAAATTTGACCTTGACTAGAAGGTCTCCACCTTTTTTGGGATGAGGTCATCCTTGACCCAACAAGGTTGACCCTAACCTAAGAAAAGTTGACCTTGACCTAGGAAGGTCGACCTTGACCTAGTCAAGTTGAATTTATAGTTTTGATGATGTAGATTGTTGATACGATGTTTTTTTGTGCTTGCAAGACTTGGTCCGTCTCTGAGAGCATCTCTTTGGAGAGTTGCTAGGCATTGTCAGAGAGAGGTTATCTGAGCTTGATGATGATGAGATGCAGTTATTAAGAGATGTGGGACTATACTAGGTATCAGTCCCACCACAAATCATACTACACTAAGCCATGCTATCGGCTCTGATAGAGAGGTGGGATGAAGATACATGCTCCTTCCATCTTCTCTCGGGAGAGATTACAGTGACATTGGAGGATGTCTATAGGATCTTGCGACTTCTAGTTCAAGGTGAGATGGTCAAACCTAGAGCACAATGAGTTTGTGAGAAGATCCTTGTAGATAAAGAGTATTGCACAAGATGGGTTCCACATATGCGAACCTGATCAGATCAGGTCCTTTTGTCATGCATACTATCAGGCCCTACTCCTTTGGTATGGAGAGTGATGCTTTGTATAGTATCCTTGGTTTTGTTACTGAATGCAAAGGGTACCATATTTTCTACACCTCTTACCCATCTTATACAAAGGATGGAGAGCGAGAGGACCATGTTCTCATGGGGTCGAAGCATGTTAGCCCAACTATACCATGAGGTAGGTCATCTAGTGAGATACAAGAGATTATTTCAATATGCACACTCTTGCAGATTTGGTTATTTGAGCATTTCACATGTACATGTCCATAGGGAATTCCAGTGATAGTAGATGTGAGTACACCAAGAGTCTTTGTGTATCCTTTGAGAGATGCCTGGTAGTTTGGAGATATCCTCTATTGGAGGGTACATCTAGACCACATTCTGAGAACTAATGTGATATAGAGACCCTACTGCCAAATGATAGAGTGGCCAGATACACAATTCCATATGAGATATTCACAATGGCAGAAGCTTCTAGAGGGTCATCAGAATCATATAGCGATGCCATACTATTATGATCAGGTGATGAGATAGTTTGGCCTATTACAGGGAGTCCCTAGAGCACTACCTCACTATGCACATTTGACAAGGTACTATCAGAGACTTGGCACCACATGCCGACCATCAATAGCATACATCAAGGATAGTGATGTAGATGAGATAGAGGATAGAGAGGTACCATCAGATGTGACCTATTTAGGCATGAGCTGAGATTACATTAGGTACTAGAGTCTGTGGGGGACCCATCCCATCTTCCTTGAGGATTATCCTACAAGCGATCCAGGTTTTTCAGAGAGGACACACCAGGATAGTGGTACAACAAAAGAGGATGAGGATGTCATAGATGAGGAGGAGCACATCTCCAAGGGAGGAGGAGAGAGAAGAGGGGATGTCACCAACTAGAGATACTAGTGTAGATGTACACATTTTTATGCATCACCACTGAGATCACAACGGCCTCCATGCCCCACATAGAGACACCACCACCAAGGCCTAGACATAGCGAACATGGAGAGAGTAGTCACTCCATGCCCCCACCATCTAGACATTTTAGTGACATCCAGGAGGGAGACCCGGGTATCAAAATATGAGATTTGATTAAATGTGTAATTTGATTTGAAAGAGCATGAAATTGATCAATGTAATTTTCACTATGCAGCTAGTGTAGCAGAGTGGAGGAGCTTTGTATCTGAGATTCTGAAGGATACATGTATATCCTACAAAATACCAGTGAACGAGAAAGAATCCTCTCTTGGCTATAGAGGTCTTGACAGGCATGTCGATATCTTTGCATGTGTCCAATGAGAGCTGAGGATGTGCAGAGAAAGGGAGGAGAAATTGATAGCTGAATTACAGAGTGCCCAAGGATGTTCACATGGTATGAGCATATCAAGGAGCCACACACAGACACATAGATCTACATCTTCCTATCATAGGCCAAAGAGATCCGAAAGCCATCGGCCATCAGTGCGTAGTGATAGACGTAGTGATAAATAGGGCCATTGGCCACATATGTATCAGAACTTGAAAAAAATTTGATGAATGAAAAAATTTCTCTACTAATTATTTCTATGTTTGATTACTATGTGTTCATTAATATAAAACTTAATAGAAAGAAAGAAGGTTCATAAATATATTCAAAATGTAATTTTTCTAGAACTACATAACCTATAAAATAAACATGATAAGGAATACATAAATGCACAAGGAAAGAAAGAATGAAATTAAGGATAATAATGTTTGAGATGCATAATATTAATAGGTTCCTTAAAAGAAACACCATCCATATTAGCAAGTTTATAAGAACCTAAACAAAAGTCTTCAATAACAACAAAAGGTCCAAGCCAATTAGGGCTAAACTTTCCTTTTTCACCCAGTAAAGCATTCACATTTCATTGATTTTCATATAAGACTAAATCACCAACCAAAAATGTTCATTCAATTACCTTATGATTATATTGATTCTGAAGAGATTTATGATAAGCTTTTATATGTTCTAATACATGTATTCATTCTTCATCCAACATTTCTAGCTCTTGTAAACATTGTTCACAAAAACTATCCTTGTCAATTATCCCATGAAATGAAATACATAGAGAAGGTATTTCTAATTCCAAAGGCATAATAGCATCAGTACCATAGACAAGATTATAAGGAGAAGAACCTATGGTAGTACGAACACTAGTCCCATAAGCCCATAAAGCATAAGTCAATTGAGTATGCCAATCTTTCACATGCTTACTAATTGTTTTTCTCAAAATTTGTTCAATGATTTTATTTGATGCTTCAACTTGTCCATTAGATTGAGGATGATAAGGAGTTGAAAATCTATGTTGAATTCAATATTTCTCCAAGAATTTTGTGACTTTTTTATTTTTAAAAGAGGTACCATTATCAAAAATTATCATTGAAGGTATACCAAATCATGTTATGATATTGTTAAGGATGAAATCACAAATAGCATCCCCAGTTGTTGAACAAAGAGGGAAAACTTTGAACCACTTCGTGAAGTAATCTGTAGTAGTCAAGATTTAAGTATGTCCTTGAGAAGAAGCTAGTGAGATTTTTCCAATAAGATCAAAACCCCAAATACTAAAAGGCCATGGAGAAACTTGATTACGAAGCTCATGAGTAGGAGCATGAATCAAATTACTATGTTATTGACATTGAGGACATTTCTTAACAAACATGAAAGAATCTTATTCCATTGTTTGCCAATAATATCCCATTCGAAGAAATTTATGAACCAGAGATTTTCCACCAAAATGCCCACCACAAGAACCAAAATGAGCTTTTGCCAAAGCTACCAAGATTTTAGCTCTATTGATACATCTCAATAATAACCCATCATATAAGAGTTTGTAAAGTGTATCTCCTAGAATAATGTAACATGCTGCAAGCTTCCTAATATGATTACACGTGTTCCTTGTTGCCGATTGAGGAAAAGTACCATCTTTCAAAAAATAAAAAATATGAGAATACATGTGTGCACCCTAAAATGGTCGCCTAGACTTTGGGCCCCCATTCTTGCAATTTATCAAATCCCTGAATCAATATTTTCAAAAATCAACATTTTTCAATTATATCAATTTCCTTGATCAAATCGTATTTCATCATTTTTTATTATTTGCCTTGGGCTAACCATTTTATCTTAAGACTCTTATTTAATTAAAAGGAATATTTCCTCCCCTTTTATTAAATAAAAAGCCCCCACTTTTCCTCTTATCCTAAGTTGCACAAATAAAGCATTATTCTTGTTTTATAAAAAAGAGAAAAAGTACTTTTTGTCTTATGTGGGACACAAAAGTCAACTCTTTTCTTTTCATTATCATGGCATTAATAGTTTAGATTTTATTTCATGCTTTAGAATAATCTCACATAGCTTAATTAGGAAGGATTGTAATACTTGCATATTTCCTTTCATAACATAGCTTGCATATCTCCTTTCTATAGCTTAGCTTGCATCTTTCATTTCTAGTTGCATTGCATTGCATTTCATTTGATTCTTGGGGATATTGGCATTCTTGCCCTTGTCTTCATTTGAATCTCTCATTGTGTGGTTGACTAGCAAGGTCATTAAGCTTAATAGCTCTAGCTGAGAGCAATTTCAATATCTTGCAACTTCATGCATAGAGAGCTCTAGGTCGCTTTCTAAGGTTTTCCATTCATGGATTCCCTTGGATATAATGACTTAGAGAAGTGCACTATTTAGAGTACACATTTTTGGCGCCCACCGTGGGTCAGAGTATTATTGCTTTGTCCTTTATTTTCTGCATTTCCATCAATTTTTCAGCAAGTTTCTAGCATTAATTTTGGCTTTCTAGTTTTCTGGCTCAGAATATCATGTGATACTTTGTCAAGTATCGTGCAATACTTTCTTATATAGCGGCGTGATACTTTACCAGTTAAAGTATCGCTCAGCTATTTAAGGAACTATCACGCTATTTGGAACATATTATCACCTGGTGTAAGATGAAGTATCGCCCAGAAATATATTATCTCTCCAGTATACTGTAAAGTATCACGTGATATTTCTAGTGTCTATACTATCACCTGTACCTAGCAGTGAGTTGTTTCTTGCATCATTTTGGCCGAATTTAGACTTAATTAGGTTGTTGGTTTAATTTTTTGTAGTTAGATAGATTTCATTTGTAGATTTCATTTGGACTTTAGATTTTGCTAACCTTGTGGGCCTAACAAGTTGTGGTTGTAGGTACATTTTCTTGAGAAATTTTCCAAAATTGCATGCTAAAGGGCTACTAATGGTTTTTGTAGGGCTGCCCAAAAAGCATAAAAATACAAAACAAATTTTTTTTCTTGTTGTTTATTTCATTTGAAGTGTGGCAATTACTAGTTGTTTCATTTCATAGGAACATAATATCTTGTGGAAGGAATTTTGAGGTGGTAGGAGAAGTATGCTCTTCACCCTTGTGGTGAACTAGAAAATCTTGACCCATCTTGAGATTTTGGAAGCAAGAGAGTAATTGAACTCTTATTGGTGTGTTTGGGAAAGACTTTGAGATATGGGAGTATACTCTTCACCCTTGTGGTGAAACAAAAACCTTAAACCTCATAAGTTGATCCATCTTTGTTTAGTTGTTAGAATCCTTTAGTGGGCCTACTCTTGAGCAATCAAGAGGAATGACCCAAGTGGGGACAAGCTAATACCGAGCTATTCTAACCCACTATAAACTCAAGGCTATTGAGGACACAAAACCTTGGTAGACATAGTACTTGTCTTTGCTTGATGTGAGTAACTTGTGGGATTGTGACCATGAGGAAAATGTAAAGCAAGAATGCTTAAGGTACTCTTGAGGCCGCGAGGTCCTAGTCCTTTATGAGGAGCAAGAGGGGTGCTATGAACGAAAGCCCTTACTAAGAACCATTAGATAGAAGCCACCGTATTTTTCCACTTAGCTTCTTGGTGCAAGGATTGATCCAAGTGGAATAACCCAGATCACCCCAAGATTACTCACCATATGTGTTCCTTTGGTTGTGTCTTTGGCACTTCCATGACAAAGCCAATATCTATTATGGGCAACCACTTTGTGTGAGGCAATGAAGCATCAAGTTGTGGGCCACGTTGTTAAGTATTAAGCCTTGTCCTTTTAGGATAGTAAGTGCTTGAAGTGTCCTCATTGTGCTATACCTGTGTAAATGTTCTTTCATACTCAACATCTTGGTAGCATTCATAGGGTTTTTCAATTTTGATATCACAATTGTTTGTCTTGGCAAGGTTGCTTTTGCACTTGTTTCAAGTGTTTGAAGACATGTTTGATCCCATACTATTTGCAAACCTATCAATTTACTGTTGTCATTGTGATTGAAATTAAAAAAAACAACCCTCAAACTAAAAATTTTGAACAAACAGTCCCAAAAACTAAGATTTTACACTTCACTGGTCAAGAGTCATACAATTCTGCAATAGTATCACACCCTGTGGAGAGAAATATCATGTGATTGTTCACCCCTACAAGACTATTACCCCGCCTACCTAGAAAGTATCACCTGAGCTTATTGGAAACTATTGCCTGGCTTAAGGTGAAGTATCACCTCGCTATAAACTATCGCCTTGTTTGCCTAAAAAGTATCACCCAAAATTTTTTTGCAGTTTGTCTAGTTTCAACCATTTTTAGTCTTTTTTAGTTGACCAAATTTTTAAGTGAGTGATTTAATCTACCGCTAGAAACCTGTATGTACCTTGAGCTCCTATTTTTAGGCCTCTTGGATTAGTCTCCTTTGGCTTTACAAAGTCATCTTGTGTGGAATTGCCAGGTTAAAAAATTGTCCTTGTTGAAAAAGTATATCTTTAAATTTGTTGGTAACATTCTTAGAGAATTTTAGTCCTCTTTTGTTCAAATTCACTTCCATCCAAATTAGTTTCAATTATATAATTTGGGTAAATCCATCCTCCTGGTTCATATGTGCAAGGATACTGGAATCCTTTGATTAAACACCTCTTTGACAGTGTTAGTTTACACCTTTTGCAATTTTCTATCTCACCATCTCTTTTGGACAATTGAGTACTTTTATTATCCTAGTTTGGTATTCACATTTTGTGTAGTGATCTTATCACCAAGGGTCTTTTTCTTTCATGTTAGTTACAACAAGGTACCAAGTTAGTCAAGGGAAATGACCTCAAGTTGTCTTCAATCAGTTGCCCTTAGTCAAAACTCATCAACATCGAAAGGGAAAAGAGCCCATTTTTTATCAATCCCCTAAGAGTGAGTCTGAAGTTTGGTTTGACCCAAAGAGTAACCCTAGAAATTGAGTACCTCTTTAGCACATTCTCAATCAAATATGGACATGAGTTACACCTTCACTAGACAAAAAAGAGAAGCAATGGATCAAACTCCTAATAACATTTTCCAAAGACATAGGGGTAATATGATGTATGGTGGATCTTCTTATGGTAGTCCACCGGGATCACCTCCCATCAACACATGATCTCTAGATGCTCACCAATGAGTTGAGATACATTATAGACAAGCTCACCTAGATGCACAGTCACAAGATGAAGACCAAAAAAATGACTATGGTCATGCTCATTTCAATGCAGCTAACTTGTTCAGACATTCAAGACCAACTTCTTCACTTTGAGAAAAATGTGTACTCTAAATAGTGCACATCTCTAAGTCATTATATCCAAGGGAATCCATGAATGGGAAACCTTAGAAAGTGACCTAGACCTCTTTATGCATGGAGTTGCAAGAATTGAAATTGCTCTCAGCTAGAGCTATTAAGCTTCATGACCTTGCTAGTCAACCACACAATGAGAGATTCAAATGAAGACAAGGGTAAGAATGCCAATATCCCCAAGAATCAAATGAAATGCAACTAGAAATGAAAGATGCAAGCTAAGCTATAGAAAGGAGATATGCAAGCTATGCTATGAAAGGAAATATGCAAGTATTACAATCCTTCCTAATTAAGCTATGTGAGATTAATCTAAAGCATGAAAGGAAATCTAAAATATGAATGCCATGATAATGAAAGTAAGATGCAAGGATGAAACTATGAAAGCATGTAAATATGAGATCCAAGAATGCTCCAAATCTTCAAAAGCTCCAAAGTGACCTAGAAAACTTACAGCATAACATTAGCATAAAAGATTGATATGCAAATGAGGAAGAGAGCTCTTCTTTTATAGAGAATGAGAATCAACAGACGATGGAGATTAAGAGGAAAAAGATTTAATCAATGGTGGAGCTTAAAAGAGGAGCAATCCATGTGCACAAATATCCTCCAATGAGAAAATAAGAGTTGACTTTTGTGTCTCACATAAGACAAAAAATACTTTTTCTCTTTTTTATAAAACAAAAATAATGCTTTATTTGTTCAACTTAGGATAAGAGGAAAAGTGGGGGCTTTTTATTTAATAAAAGGGGAGGAAATATTTCTTTTAATTAAACAAAGACTTAGGATAAAATCGTTAGCCCAAGGTAAATAATAAAAAATGATAAAATAGGATTTGATCAAGGAAATTGATATAATTGAAAAATATTGATTTTTGAAAATATTGATTTAGAGATTTGATAAATTACAAGAATGGGGGCCAAAAGTCTAGGTGACCATTTTAGGGTGCATACATTTGCCTCTCTTTGACTAATGTGAGGTCGAATCGGGATCACATGCAAGCAAAGAATGGAATTGAAATGTGAGATTGATTTGGGATGACAAAACAAACCAAACTTGTGTGCGTCAGATGGGAACACATCAGGAAAAAGATAAGTCAGCTGAAAGACAAGATCAACACCATTGCTGTTAAGTGATAATCAAGTCAAAATAGGAGATAAAAATCAAAAGACAAGACCAACACCATTGCTGTTAAGTGATAGTCAAATCTCAAAATAGGAATCTCAAACTGAGCTGAATGATCAACTGAATGAAAGGTTGAAAGCTGATAGGTACTGCCCCCTCAAAATTGAAATCAAAACTAGGTAGAGGAGAAGCAACAGATTGATAAACTTGATCAAGTCACTATAAATCATAATCGAAGATGAAGGATAATAGAATAACCATTAAGTAGTGAATATATGCCCCATTAGGTTTGACTGAGAAAGATATAGGATTAAGATGAAGTCAAAACCTCAGAGAGCTAAAATGAAGGGGATGAATGAAAGACTAGAAGGTGGAAAGAGATAGGGATGAAGAAATGAAGATGCCCTAGTGAAGATCAAAGGATCAGGCCTCAAATGGTCAGCCAACTACATTAAAGAAGGGAAAATTTTGAAATGTGTTTTTGACTATCAAAATGAACTCAAATTTTGATTTCGAGTCTGAAAATGGATCCAGGACATCAAAATTAGCTAGAAGTGCAATTTTTGCAGAATTTTGAGGTGTTTTGAAAATCACCAAAAAAGTTAAAAGACTATATAAGGGGTAAAAAGTGTCATTTTCAAATCATTTGACTTTTAGCGATTTGAGAATCTTGAGAGCTTAGAGAGAGAAAATGGCCTATCAAGTAGTAGTTCTAGTACATAGGCATTGATTTGAGCACTCCTGGTTGCACAACCGACCTCCACAATATGGTGCCCCGGTATGTTTTTAAAAAAAATTGCCCTTTTTTGAGTCTTTATGAGCATTTATTACAATTAAAATATGTTTTAAAAGTTATTAAATTTTCAAATTTTAGACTAAGGTGAAATATCATGCAATACTTTAAAAGTATCACCCCTGTTGAGACTAACTATTGTGCGATACCTCACAGGTCCAAATAGTATTGCGCAGGTATGTGAACTAGTATCGTACGATAACTAGTGAACTATCATGAGATCCTATGTGAAGTATCACATGTGAAGATAGTATCACACTACTATAGGAGAAAGTATCACATGATACTTTATCAAAAAATGGTATCGCCCAGTTTGAAAATTTGACATGTTTCAATGTTTTTGAGAAAAATGACATGGGTCTAGACAATGTTTGCATTTTAAGATGTTTCGTACTAATTTTTAGAAATCCATCATGATATGTTCTAACATCTGGCTCAGTTTGATGGCTTGCAGGAGCACTTTTCAGCATTACTTGTGAGAGCATCGAAGGTGACCAGGTTGTGGTTTGTTCAAGATCTTGATGATCCGGGCAAGGTGGACTTGAGGGCTATGGGATTTAGATACTTGCTGCAGTTACCCTACATTCAAGAAGATCATCGGTTGTTGAATGTGCTAGCTGAGAGATGGCACAACAAGCACAACACCTTCCATCTACCTACTGGAGAGGCATCGATTACATTGGAGGATGTCTATAGGATCTTGTGAGTGCCTAGCCATGGCGATCTTGTAAGTATAATCATGTTGATAGATAGTTATAGATGTGAAGTTTCCAGAGGATAGAAACTGACATGATTGTTTGTTGGCATAGGTATACTATGATTAGGATGCCACAAGGGATGACATGCCATCCAAGGTATGTTCCAGGATGTCATGATTATTGACCGACACGTTAGCTGGGATTGACTGATGGATGATTTTGGTAGAGACTTCCTAGTACCTTGTATTGTTGCGTCGATTATTGCATAGGCCCTTATTACTGACAGGAGTCAGAAGGGGTTTCCTCTGGGATGGGACAGGTTGCTAGTAGACTTGGTGGCACATCCATGATGGATGGCATGGGGCCTAGCCATATTGACTGACATGTACCATGAGCTCTATGAGATCATCTACCGAGAGAGTAGGACTTGGGCATGTGGTGCCATTCTAGCATAGGTGTGGGCATGGGAGCACATCGCTGTGGTGTGCCCCTAGGTACAACCTAGAGAGCAGAGGCATCCATTCATATATAGGTATATAGGATTCTTGTCATAGCCTCACAGTGGGGATGTGACCTACTACAGGAGGGTTCTGGATGAGCTTGTCTCATTCACATGGAGACCTTACAGGGCAGTGGAGCCATGGGGTGATGTAGAGGATGAGATGAGCTATATGCTATGCAGTCGGCCACTAGTAGGTTGGCATGTAGAGATTGTTGAGAGATTTTGTATCACTTATGTTTGGAGGTAGTTTGGGAGGTAGCAGTGTGTATCCACTAAGACTACAACTTATGCATGATCCCAAGATGAGGGGGGTCATGGGTGGTTGCCGATGCTAGATTACCAATAGGCAGTACATGATACAACTATGGTATGGAGAGAGCCCTGGGAGTATCTCCCAGACATGGCAGATGTAGGGGCTGATGTAGCTTAGAGGTTAAAGAGGCAGAGGGCTCCATTCCCTAGATTTACTATATTGGATGCATAGCCAGTAGCTCACGGAGTGGAGGGAGATGATGGAGGGGATGGAGGAGATGGAGGAGATGGTGGGAGGGGGAGAGGGAGAGTGAGAGAGACTAGAGAGGGTTCTAGATCAGGTGTCCAAAAATGGTCACGGGGTCAGAGCTCAAGTGATGAGGATGAGGGTATAGCGAGACCAGCTCACCGATAGGCAGAGGTTAGGCAAGATTAGCCTGCAGGAGGAGAGGATCTGAGAGCTAGGATACAGGCTCTAGAGGCAGAGATGCAGCAGCTTAGGATCACTATAGCTGTTAGAGAGTAGCAACTAACTGATGCATGAGCTAAGATAGATCGGCGAGAGAGAGCACTACAGGTTGCCCTTGTAGAGAGCCAAAGGGAGGTAGGGTGAGCTGCATATTATCATGGTCTCTATATACAGGTAGTGCCAGAGGGTTAGAGAGCACCTTCCTACTCAGTGGTAGTGGGTAGATCAGACATGGTACCTGATGCAGCACCACCTCCTCCACCACCAAGTCCTCATGATGGAGGCATTGAGTCTTAGGTCTAGGGCTTAGGTTTAGATGTTTTGGACATATCCTGAGACTTTTGATCCAAATTTTGGGATCTCATTTTGTATATTGTATGATGACATTGATTTATGAGATTACTAGATGTTCGATATATCATGTGTTTACATCTCACTTGTAATGGATGTTTTAGTTTTTATATTATCTTTTCATATTGCTCAAAATGTATGTTATAAATGGTCATGTATATTCTTTCTCATAGATGTATGTTTAAGTCTCATGTGTATGATATAGACTCATGGTTCTGAAAATGACATTTTTAGGGATATAGATATGATGATAAGATTAACCCCTTGTGATGAAAGGAACAGGTCATGATGAAAAGACAAGGAGTGAAAGACATGATCAAGAAAAGGAAAGGTGAGCACAGTTGACTGATAGGTCCACGTAAGATGAAAAGGAGAGATCTCTCCATATGCAAGATGCAAAACTAGACTAACATGAACCTAAGAATGTAAGCTACTATGAAAGTGGTTGATGTGCAAGGTCACAATGCTAATAGACATCTAATAATCATCATTGAGCTTTATTGGTAGCATCAGAAGATCATACAACACACACTAGTATGACTATGTGAATCTAAATATGATCTATATTAGATAGAAATGTGGGAATCTAGCCTAGGAACCAAAGACATGTAGGTCAAGATGACTAGTGCAGTGAGGTTCCCTAAGGTTTTCTATAGCAAGATTATACTCACATCAGGACAAAAGAAAGTCAAGATGGCTACAAGCATGCACTCGCAAAAAAAATAGTCAAGGATAATACCTTGTAGATCCTAAAGTCAAGTGGAACAAGCATAAATGCTAATGAAAAATAGGACCAACAAAATATACCCACAAGAAGATAAAGAAATAAAACATGTTCTCATTCCCTCAGTCTTCTAGCTATGCATCATTGAAAACTATCTTTGGGAGAAAACACTCATCAAAGAAATCATCATAGACAGCACACAAATAAAATAAATTCAAATAGGTCTCAGTGAGTTGATTGTTTAAGTGCATGTGTGTAGGTCATAGAGTCAAACTTTGAGTATCGCATCTGCCAGTGAGAAATATTACATCATTTGAGATGGTAGGTAAGACATTTGATAAGTGTTGATAAACACTTGACGCTAGGGTAGTGTTGAGAAACATTGTTTACAAGGTATCCTAAAGACTAGCACATCCAAGAGACCAAAGCTAATATAGTTATGCTCCCTAGACAAAGACAAAGACCAATTCCAAACCAAGGCAACAAGGACAAGGTAGGATGGAAAAAGGGTTAAGTGTCGAGAACACATGCTAAGAAATAGGGGTGCAAAGGCCTCAAGTAGCACCTATTTCCAAGTTTTCACCACTTGGTTTTTATTGTAATTTTTTTCTCTTTTATCATTTTTTTGGATTTTTGCTACCAACACACCTGTTTCCAAGTTTTCACCAAGGTACTTCTTCTATTTTTGAATTTTTTGCTATTTTTATGCTTTTTTTTTGTATTTTTTCAGGACTTTATATGCTTTTTAGGAATTTTTCAGCATCATATATGAATTTTTTTGGTATTTTTTCAAGATCCATAAATATGTACAAAGGATGCCCCTAGATAGAATAGGCATCATGGATAGAACTTCTTGAGGTGAAAAACATTCATGGGGTTAGGGAGCTATTCTCCCTCTGGATTAGACAGTAAATAGGCACCCATTCCAAAAGCAACAGTAATAATGTATGGTCCAAGCCAATTAGGTTCGAACTTACCCTTTTGTTCTCGATTCTGTTGATTCTTTGGATTCTCATGCAAGACAAGATATCCTACTTGAAATTCCCTAGGGTGAACCTTCTTTTTGAATGCTTTAGACATACGCTTTTGGTAGACCCTCATGTGATCAAATGAAGCTTTTCATTTTTCATCTAGAAGCTCTAACTCTTGTAACCTCATGGCACGGTAAACCTCATCTGTAATCAAACCTTTGAGAGAGAATCTAATTAAGATGAATTCAAAACCCAAAATCTGGATCAAAAGTCTCAGGATATGTCCAAAACATCTAAACCTAAGCCCTAGACCTAAGCCCTAGACCTAGGACTCACTGCCTCCATCATGAGGACCTGGTGGTGGAGGAGGTGGTGCTGCATTAGGTACCATGTCTGATCTGCCCACTACCACTAAGTAGGAAGGCACTCTCTGACCCTCTGGCACTACCTGTATATAGAGACCATGATAATATGCAGCTCACGCTACCTCCCTCTGGCTCTTTGCAAGAGCAAATTGTAGTGCTCTCTCCTGTCGATCTATCTCAGCTCGTGCATCAATCAACTGCTACTTTCTAACATCTATAGTGATCCTAAGCTACTACATCTCTACCTCTAAAGCCTATATCCTAGCTCTCAAATCCTCTCCTCCCATAGGCCGATCCTACCTAACCTCTACCTATCAGAAAGCTAGTCTTGCTATACCCTCATCCTCATCAACTGAGCTCTGACCCCGTGACCATTTTTGGCCATCTGATATAGAACCCTCTCTAGTATCTCTCACTCTCCCTCTCCCCCTCCCACCATCTCCTTCATCTCCTCTATCCCCTCCATCATCTCCCTCCTCTCCCTAAGCTACTGGTTGTGCATTTGGTACAGTAAATATAGGGAATGGAGCCCTCTACCTCTCTGCCATATAAGTTGTGTTAGCCCCTGCATCAACCATGTCTGGGAGATACTCCCAGGGCTCTCTTTGTACTGCAGTTGTATCTTGTACTACTTGCTAGTAATCCAGCATCGATAGCCACCCATGACCCTCCTCATCCCAAGCTTGTGCATAAGTCATAGTCTCAATGGATATGCACTACTACCTCCTGAACTACCTCCATACATGAGTGATACAAAATCTCTCAACAATCTCTACGTGCCGACCTACCAGTGGCCGACTACATAGCATATAGCTTAGCTCATCCTCTACATCACCCCATGGTTCCACTACCCTGTAAGGTCTCCATGTGAATGAGACAAGCTCATCTAGAATCCTCCTGTAGTAGGTCACATCCCCACTATGAGGCTGTGACAAGAATCCTGTATACGTGTATATGAATAAATGCCTCCACTCTCTAGGCTATACCCAAGGGTGCACCACAATGATGTGCTCCCATGCCCACACCTATGATAGAATGGCACCACATGCCCAAGTCCTTCTCTCCTGGTAGACAATCTCATGAAGGTCATGGTACATGTCATCCAATATGGCCGGGCCCCATGCCATCCATCATGGATGTGCACCAAGTCTACTAGCAACCTGCCCCATCCTAGAGGAAACCCCTTCTAATTCCTGTTAGTAATAAGGGCCTATGCAATAATCAATGCAACAATACAAGGTACTGGGAAGTCTCTACCAAAATCGTCCATCATTCTATCCCAGCTGACATGTTGGTCAATAATCATGACATCCTAGAACATACCCTAGATGGCATGTCATCCCTTAGTGGCATCCTGATCATAGTATACCTATACCAACAAACAATCATGTTAGTTTCTATCCTCTAGAAACTACACATCTATAACTATCTATCAACATGATTATACTTATAGGATCACCATGGCTAGGCACTCACAAGATCCTATAGACATCCTCCAATGTAATCGATGCCTCTCCAGTAGGTAGATGGAAGGTTTTGTTCTCGTTGTGCCATCTCTTAGCTAGCATAGTCAACAACCCATGATCTGCCTGAAAGTAGGGTAACTACAACAAGTATCTGAATCCCATAGCCCTCAAGTCTGCCTTGCCTGGATCATCTAGATCTCGGACAAACCACAACTCGGTCACCTTTGGTGCTCTCATGAGTAATACCGAAAAGTGCTCCTGCAAGCCATCAAACTGAGCTAGATGTCAGAACATATCATGATAGATGTCTAAAAATCAATACAAAATATCTTAAAATGCAAACATTGTCTAGACCCATGTCATTTTGCACAAAAACACTGAAACATGTCAAATTTTCAAACTAGGTGATACTATTTTTTGATAAAGTATCGTGTGACACTTTCTCCTATAGCAGTGCGATGCTATCTTCACATGCGATAGTTTGCATAGGATCACGTGATAGTTTGCCAGTTATCATGTGATACTAGTTTACATACTCGCGAAATACTATTTGGATCCATGAAGTATCATGCAATAGTTAGTCTCAATGGGGGCGATACTTTTAAAGTATCGTGTGATATTTCACCTTAGTCTAAAATTTGAAAATTTAATAACTTTTAAAACATGTTTTAATTGTAATAAATGCTCATAATGACTCAAAAAAGGGCATGTTTTTCTAAAAACATACCAGGGCACCATACTATGGAGGCTAGTTGTGCAACTGGGAGTGCTCAAATCAATGCCTATGTACTAGAACCGTTGCTTGCTAGGCTATTTTCTCTCTCTAAGCTCTCAAGATTCTCAAATTGCTAAAAGTCAAATGATTTTAAAATGACACTTTTTACCCCTTATATAGCCTTTTGACTTTTTTGGCTGATTTTCAAAACACATTGGAATTTTGCAAAAATTGCACTCTTGGCTAATTTTGACATCTTGGATCCATTTTCAAACTCAAAATTGAAATCTGAGTTCATTTTGATATTCAAAATCATGTTTTAAACTTTCCCCTTCTTCTGCACAGTTGGCTGACCATTTGAGGCCTGATCCTTCGATCTTCACTGGGGCATCTTCATTTCTTCATCTCCATCTATTTCCACCTTCTAGTCTTTAATTCATCCCATTCATTTCATCTCTCTAAGATTTTGACTTCATCTTAATCCTATATCTTTCTTAGTCAAACCTAATGGGGCATATATTAACTACTTAATGGTTTTTCTATTATCCTTCATCTTCGATTATGATTTCTAGTGACTTGATAAAGTTTATCAATCTGTTGCTTCTCCTCTACCTAATTTTGATTTCAATTCCAAGGGGGTAGTACCTATCAGCTTTCAATCTTTGATTCAGTTTATCATTCAGCTCAGTTTGAGATTCCTATTTTGAGATTTGACCATCACTTAACAACAACAGTGTTGCTCTTGTCTTTTGATTTTTATCTCCTATTTTGACTTGATTATCACTTAACAACAACGGTGTTGATCTTGTCTTTCAGCTGGCTTATCTTTTTCCTGATGTGTTCCCATCCGATGCACACAAGTCTAGTTTATTTTGTCATCCCAAATCGATCTCACATTTCAATTCCATTCTTTGCCTGCATGTGATCCTAAGTCGACCTCACATTAGTCAAAGAGGGGAAAATGTATGCACCCTAAAATCGTCACCTAGACTTTCGGCCCCCATTCTTGCAATTTATCAAATCCTTGAATCAATATTTTCAAAAATCAATATTTTTCAATTATATCAATTTCCTTGATCAAATCCTATTTCATCATTTTTGATTATTTACCTTGGGCTAACCATTTTATCCTAAGGCTTTATTTAATTAAAAGGAATATTTCCTCCCCTTTTATTAAATAAAAAGCCCCCACTTTTCCTCTTATCCTAAGTTGCACAAATAAAGCATTATTCTTGTTTTATAAAAAAGAGAAAAAGTACTTTTTGTCTTATGTGGGACACAAAAGTCAACTCTTATTTTTTTCATTGGAAGATATTTGTGCACATGGATTGCTCCTCTTTTAAGCTCCACTGTTGATTAAATATTTTACCTCTTAATCTCCATCGTCTGTTGATTCTCATTCTCTATAAAAGAAGAGCTCTCTTCCTCATTTGCATATAAATCTTTTATGCTAATGTTATGCTTCAGGTTTTCTAGGTCACTTTGGAGCTTTTGAAGATTTGGAGCATTCTTGGATCTCATATTTACATGCTTTCATAGTTTCATCCTTGCATCTTACTTTCATTAGCATGGCACTCATAGTTTAGATTTCATTTCATGCTTTAGATTAATCTCACATAGCTTAATTAGGAAAGATTGTAATACTTGCATATTTCCTTTCATAGCATAGCTTGCATATCTCCTTTCTATAGCTTAGCTTGCATCTTTCATTTCTAGTTGCATTGCATTGTATTTCATTTGATTCTTGGGGATATTGGCATTCTTGCCCTTTTCTTCATTTGAATCTCTCATTATGTGGTTGACTAGCAAGGTCATTAAGCTTAATAGCTCTAGCTGAGAGCAATTTCAATATCTTGCAACTCCATGCTTAGAGAGGTCTAGGTCACTTTCTAAGGTTTCCCATTCATGGATTCCCTTGGATATAATGACTTAGAGAAGTGCACTATTTAGAATACACAATACCATTTATCCAAATGCAAATTAAAATTATTAGAGGTAATCTTTTTAGAAATTGTAGGGCTTTTAAGAGTTTTTATAGTAAATTGAAATTTTTCAACATTATTCTCAAGACAAACCAAAGAAGCTGCACTTGCCATGGCATCCACATGTCGATTATCTTTCCTAGGTAAAGTTTGAATCATATAAGAAGAGAATTATGAAAGCACATCAAGAGCTAAATCTCTATATTGTGTCATTTTATCATTCTTAGTTTGATAACGTCCTTTAGTTTGTTCAACAATCAGTTGCGAACCTCCATATATTTGCAAGTGTTTGATGTCAAGGGATGAAGTTGCTCGTATGCCAACTATAAGACCTTCATACTCTGCAATGTTATTAGTACAAGGAAAGGTTAACTTGTATGATAAAGGGATGGGTTTTTTCATAGGGGGAATCAAGATAATACCAACTCTAGAACATGTCTTACATTTAGACCCATCAAAATATAATTCCTAAATATCATCCTGTTGAATAGCTATAATATTGTTATCGGGAAATTCCATTGAAGTAGAAGATGTCTCTAAATGAGGACAAGGAGCTTCAACTAAATAATCTATTAAAGCTTGTCCCTTAATGGACTTATGAGAAATGAAATTAAGATCAAATTTTGTAAGTAACATCATCCACTTTTCCAAACAGCCAGAGAGATCAGTTTGTGAGAAAAGATGTTTCAAAGGATCAAATTTGACAATCACATTGACTTCAGCATTTATAAGATAATGCCTAAGTTTCTGACATGCATAAACTACAGCTAGACATTGTCTTTCGAAATCTATGTATCTTTTTTTGTAATCAAGTAAAGTCTGACTAATGTAATATAGAGGTCTTTCTTTATTGTCATTATCATTTTGAGCTAGCAACACACTCATGGCCTTCGGAGTCACTAAAGTGTACAAATGGAATGGTTTATCAAATTTAGCTAGTTGCAAGATAGGAGGATTTGCAAGATACTCCTTAAATTGCTCAAAAGTTTATTTACATTCATCATTCCAAGAGAAAGTGGTATCCTTTCTAAGCAAGGAAGTAAAAGGAATAGTCTGATCAGCTAAATTAGAAATATAGTGACGAATAGCTTGTATTTTTCCTTGTAAACTTTGTAACTAAGAAATATTCTGAGGAATTTTAACAATAGCTTCAATCTTTTCAGTATCTACTTCTATGCCTCACTTAGAGATTATAAATCCTAATAATTTACCAGAATCAACTCCAAAGACACATTTCTTAGGATTCAATCTCATGTTGTAACTTCTAATCCTTTCAAATATTTTTTGTAAAATAGTAACATGATCTTCTCTTTGTATAGATTTTTCTAAAATATCATCCACATAATCTTCAAGGATCTTATGAATGTAATCATGAAAAAGCAAAGTCATAGCTCGTTGATAAGTTGCTTCCACATTTTTTAATCGAAAAGGCATCATGACCCAACAAAATGTTCCCCAAGGTGTTATAAATGCGGTCTTGAATTGATCTTCAAGAGGAATAAAAATTTGATTATATCCAAAAAACCATCCATAAAAGATAACAAGGTTGACCCACTATTGAATCCACAATCATATCAATGTTAAGTAATAGGAAATCATCCTTCAAGGATGTCATGTTTAAGTCTCTAAAATCAATACACATCCTTATCTTATTTTCTCCTTTTGAAACATGCACAATGTTTGAAATCCAATATGAGTAATCAATAGAATGGATAAATCCAAAATCTAATAACTTTTCAATTTCAATTTTAACCAATAAAGAAATTTGTGGATTCATCTTTCGAATTTTCTGCTTCATAGGTTTCATATTTGGTTTTAATACAATGTTATGAGTAACAATATTAGAATCTATACTCAGCATATCTGAATATGTCCAAGCAAAAATGTCCTTAAATTCAAGTAAAAGGGAAACCAAATGATCATGTTCATCCTGATTCAAACATTTCCCAATCTTTATCAACTTTTTAGGATTGTTTTCATCCATTTGAATATCAATAGTCTCAGTTATTAACAAATCACTTCATATCAAAGGATCGATTGGTAACGGGAGAATATCATGTTGATCATGTTCCCCAAAGTAAGCATCGGTACTTAAACAATAAGGATTCTGTCATTTGTGATGGAACTTAGGTAAATCTTCATAAACCCCTAAAAATTCCATTAAGGTTTCATCTTTAGGAAAAATATCCAAATTAGGTGCTTGATTAATGTCAATAAGGAGTGGGTTAACCAATTTCAATTGTCCATCGTAGATATAATTAACATTAAGAGGAAAAGCCGATGGTTGTCTATAAGGATCGAATCCTTATCCATATGTATGATCATAAATTTCATTATCCAAAGGTACTTGTATACCTTGTTCGTATTTACCACATCCTTTCCCATTAAATCCCGATTTCTTAAGTAAATGATAACCAGAACCATATTGATCAACCATATCAGATGAAGTCCAAAGAGCAACATATGTCACAATATCATAACAATCAGGCTTTGTTGTTTCAATCGTTTCATTGCTCGAAGCGGCAATAAAATTACTTTTTAGTTCCTCAAAAAATGGGGAAGAAGTAAAGACTTTTTTCTCAAATTCACTTTGTTGCTTCATGAATTCCAAATCAAAGACCTTATATTCTCCAATGAAGGCAGGATTAAAATACAATGTCCCCCAATCATCCTCAGTCAAAGAAGAAGATGAAGCTTCACGTTGTTTTATCTCAGGTTGTTTTTCAATCTCTTTACTTGGTTGAAGAGGCTCAGAGATTTTGGCATATTCTACATTTAGACAAGGATTTGGCGCATCATCCACATGTAATGTATACATTAAGTTGTTATAGATGAAACTAACCGTGTGATGAAGAGTAGAAGGAACTGCATGCATAGTATGTAACCAAGGTCTTCCTAAAAGAAGGTTATAATTGAGAGGTCTGGGCATAACATGAATACGTGTATTTAGAATAACTGGACCAACTTTAATAGGTAAGGTAATAATACCCAAAGTTCTCTTTGAAATATTGTCAAATCCACATATAGGAACATTATTAGGTTGAATATTGTTAGATCAACTTTAATTGCCTTAATCATATACATACTACAAACATTAAGGCTAGATCCATTATCAATTAATGTTCTTCGAATGATACTCTGGTTAATAGAGACAACAACCATAAGAGCATCATATTGATTATGCACTTCAAGAGAAGGTAAATCATTATTGAAAAAAACAATAGGAGGTACAAAAGGCATAGTATGCATGCAATCTAAAATAGAATGAATGTTCTCTTGATTAGGAGGTGAAGTAGGAAGAGTGGATAAAGCTTTTTGCAATGCCTCATGATATGTCAGGGAAGTTTGAATTAATTCCCATAAAGATATCTTAGCAGGAGTAGCACGTAATTGGTCAACTAAGTTATACTCCTTAAAGGTAAAAGGAAACCTAGGTGCTTGAGGAAGCATAGGTTGAGAAGGTGGTAAAGAAACCAGAATAGTAGGTTGAGGGTTATTCTGTGTATGATAAGCATGTGAAATAGAATCAATGTTATCAAAGAAATCCAAAGGATCTCTAGGTTTACCCTTAATTGTTATGCGAGGACATCCTTTTATCGTCATCAAAGGTGTAGGATGTATCATTTTAGGTTTATCAATGTTACAAATAGTGAGACATGAAGGTAACCATGCACACACCCTATGGTAAAGGTCAATTGGATAGGTTGTGGAGGAGTGTGAAATAGGAATAGGATCAATGGAGATCTTATTCAGACAATTTTCATACTCACTACCATGTACCTCATTAGGGAATCTATCCTCTTGTACAATAAAAGCCTCATCAAAGTATTGAAAACAAGAATCATACATGTTGAATACAAAGAAGTACTAAAAGCATGAAAATGTAAATGCTTTTGTATTTTTAAAGAGATTTTGTAAATTTTTTTGTATTTTTGAAATATAAATGCCAAAAATCTAATCATATAAGGATGCAAGATCTAAATATAACACCAAAAAGAAATATTTGTCGTAGTTGGGCTCACCAAAATGAATAGGTGAAAAATGGAGCTTTAACAATGCATCTAACATTCCTCCTATTCATGTGTATTTTGAATTGGAATTGGATTGATAAGTAATGTAAATCTGGAAATGCTTGAAACCAGATAAGATAAGATACATACCTCATAATGAAATTAATTTGGAAATACCTATTTTTTGATGCCTGTGTATAGTCTTGGGAAATTTTACAACTAGATCCGGGACCAGAAAATCGTAACAGAGAAAACCCAAAAAAAATTTGTCTTTCTGGAAGCAGGTCAACTTTGACCTAGATAGCAGGGCACAATCTTTACCTCAGGGCACAATCTTACCCCCCACTAAAAGTCATCCTTGACCCAAAATAGCTCTGACATAAATTTTGTTCGTGGATCTCAAAAGTTCACCAAAAAGGGTACTCAGATCTATACTTCAATTCTTGAAACAACGACTATAGATATCTAAAAATGGTGTTTTGGGGTGGCTATATAGGGTTTTTCCTTAGTCGAACCCCCATTTTGGTGATCTCCACCTCCACAAATAGCCGGTTGTAATGGAATGTGTATGTGTAATGCCAAGATCTAATCCTCTAGATTAAAACCCTAGCATGAGTATGTATGAGAAAGAAATGCATAGATTTGAATAAGATAAGAAAGCATACCAAGCCTACAAGGCTAAAGTACTCCTACCAAACTCATAATATGTAATTTCTACCCCATGATTGTATCTTTGAATGCTTGAATATTGATAATGGTGGATCAAGGAAGAAAGGATCTCTCTTGCTCCAAATAGATGTTCACAATGGTGTGCTCACAAAAATGCTTGATATCAACAATGGCTTGATGTTTTATATCATCCTCTTACAATCTTTTATCTTCACTTCACCATCACTTGCTTGCTTCTCATGACTTGTTTCCACTTGATGGCTACTTGAAGAAAATGAAGGCAAATGAGAGTCCTTATATAGAGGTTTCAAGGTAAGGCTCCTAGAGTAATGTGAGGACCCATTATTCCAATTTCACCTCAAATTATGGTCCAATCACAATAACCAACTAAGGAGGGAAAATAATTAACTAAATTTTAAATTAAAACCCTTCTGCACTCAGATCTGAAAGCCTGACATTGATTTTGGGGCCCTCCGAGACCAAATTTCAAATGGGGGATCAAATCCTAAAGGAGGTCAAAGATAACCTCATCTCTGACCTAGGTCAGGGATGACCTAGACTCTAACCTAGGTCAAGGTCTACCTCAACCTTGACTGAGGGGTCCAAATCCAGCAAGAATGAGAAATAGGAGGTCCCAGGGATGCTCGGAGACCTAAAAATGATGTTAGAATAGGGCAGAGTGCCGGTGAGAGGCACAAAATCGTATGATGAATATGATGAAGGCTAGGAGAACCTATTCCTAACTCCTACCTAGAAAATAGAGCCATAGATGAGGGAAATTAAGGAGAATCCTTAGGATCCTAACCCTAATTTCACCTAGAATGAAGGAATCAAGTGCAGAATGCATCCTAAATGCAAGTCTATCATGATAAATGCACTAAAAGAGGGTGCTAAACCTATCAAGATGGAAGTGCTTCCATTTTAAGATGATACAGTGTACAAAAGGGTTTTTAGAGTTCAAGCCAAGACATCCTTGTTTAACTAGGAGCACGTATACAAATCAGCACAATGAAGTGATCTCCATTGTCACTCATTCACACATGTGTTCATGATTAAACAACAAAAGAGTTTTAGGTTCTGCATATATTTTTCAGAGGAGTTTTCATGTTTTGTAATTGATTATGTTACCCAATGGATAAAGGCTATTATTTTCATGTCTAGCAGGAAGACATCCAACAAAGGTCACCAAAGATGTTACTAAATTTTCACACATGTTTCAATTTAGTTGAGGCATATGCATATCATAAGTCAAGGTGCATTTTATTAAATCCTTTGTTATTTGCATTCAATTATCCTCAAAAGATTCCATGTACATGAAAGGAGAACATAAAATCTTTTCTTTTGTATTGAAACAATGAAATTTTTATATCTGTTTATACAACTGATAGGAAAGGAAAGGTAATATACTAAATGTAAATGCATCTCTCACACAAGGCCGCGAGAGTGGACTCACTTTTTCTATGCAAATAAAGGGCATGAAATAAAAGAATAAGAGTATAAGTAAGGGGTCAAGGGTAACTAGTCCTTTCCTGGTTATGATTGGTTGGAGTAGGTCTCTGTTGGATTGTCCTTCATGTCTCAGTCCTAGGTCTTAATCAAGTCTCCAAGTGTCCTTGTGTCTTGCAGGTGTCAAAAGGTATAATTTAGATCCGATGAATCTAAGAAATGAATGTTGCACTCAACAATATACTCATACACATATGCTAATGTTGTTGTGATCCTCATTTACCTAATAAAATTGAGGGTAAAAAAAAACATGATCACATCATAAGAATTAGTTGTTTTATAATTTGTTTTCTTCCTATGCAGGTTAACCTTATCTCTTTTGGGCTTGTGGATATAAATGGGCTCCCATAAGGTTTTGAGCCCATTATACCCATAGGAGATGGGGTTAGTGAAAGTAGAATTAGAAATACACTTAAAATATAGCTGCAAATATTGAGTATAAGAAACATAAAATGGATGTGTACCTTGCATGAAACCTTCTATTTCATCAGATTAGATCATGCTTGAGGGAGTTAGTTCTCATTTATTTAGCAATTTGTTTTCATATAGAAGAAAGTTCAAGAAACATTCGTGTTTAAAAAGAAAAACTTCCAAAATGTTTCCTGGACTTTCCTTAGTATGAATCCAAATCATTTTTGAACCCCAAGACATAATGGGCATGTGAATGACATAGTAAAGTAGAGCACAAATAATATATTCTTAGATAACCCCATGTCTGAGTTTGTGCCTAGAAGCCCTTATTATAGGATGAGGAAATAATATAAGAGAAACCCTTGTTCTTTTGAAAGTTGCAAAATGAAATTTTAGAGAGATTTAAGACTTTCAAAGAAATCCACATGAGATTTACAGATTTATAATTTCTTCAATGACAACTATAGGAAGTATCTTTTTCCATAGTCAAATGCCTACACAGTTTTCAATATAAAATCTTCACAAAGGAACCCAGAATCAATATTCAGAAAATTTTATGAAAAATGAAAGGGATTTCAAGCTAGAATCTACAAAACCCTTATGGGTTTGTGGGTAACAATCTAATTTTTTTTGTGTAAATAAAAGAAGAATTTGATGAAAAGAAGGTAAGCAAAAAGAGGGGTCTCATAGGTACCAAAATCCTGAACTGTACAAGCAAAAAACCTCGTGGACTTTTTTACTAAAGATTGTAAAAGTTTTTTATGGAACTCTTGGGTTTTGCAATAAAAGTCTCACCTAAGGGAAGAAGGAAACCCTTGTGGGTTTAAAGAAGATTAACAAAGCACAAAGGAACATATCAAGAAACCCTCATTTTTGTACAAAAATCATAGTAGGAAAAGAAGGAAGATATTTTAAAAGAACATAAAGATCTCATTCGTGGGGGCCATGAATTTCACTGCAAGAAACAAGAATGATTAAACCTAGATGCGAGATTCATGGTTGATTCAATTCTCATTTCAATTATCAATAGAAATAATGTCATGATATCAAGAAAATATTCTACATGAAAATGAAATTTTACAGCAAGAAATGTGGAGAATATTTTGCATTATGGCCACAACCTCTAAGTAGCAGAAAGGTTTTCAAACATCTGTTGAAGGAAAACTAAGAAAAATCTGAGATATATCTTTATTATTTTCATGATATTGTTGGGATTTTAAAGTTAAAAAGACAAGGATATCTTTTTGAAACAACATATGTGGTGGATTTTGAAAGAAAACACCACCGATTTTCATGTTTTTTCCAAAGCCAAACTTGAAGATGGCTCAACATACCTGCAAGAAGGTTGCAGATGTCTACATATGAAATATCAAATGTGAGACAAGTAGCAGTTGTTCCAGTTGTTAGTCCCAAAAGACTCCAAGTTCATGGCAACCAAGTCCTAGTAACTCCTAGAAAGCCCCAGCTTTCATGGCAGATGGTTAGGGTTTCAAACCCTCGCCTGCAAGGAAGCTCTCAAGTTTTCTCAAAGTCTAAAATGCAAAATGAAAGATTAAACATCGAGTTAAGGTGTTTTATGCCCTAACTCAATGTTTTTAGTAACATTTGAAGTTTGGTGCTTTTAAATGCTCAGGTCTTTGAGGTGGCATTTAAAATATAAAATTTGGTTTCTATTTGATTTAATAATATAACAATATTACTTGGGTTATTTGGTAGTATTGTTATATTATTAAATAAATATCTTTTTATTATTTGTATTTTTTATATTGTGATTAACATTAATTAACTGATAATGTTATAAATCAATTAATTAGTGTTATTTTTTTTAAATGCAATAGTAAATAGGGATTGTCAAATCAAAGAAGAGAAAGTCAAACTAGGGGGATATTTATTTATAAGTCTAAGTGGGGAGTATATGATTTGTCTTTTTCCAAATGGAGACATGATGGAGAGATGTGGCAATTTCTTTTTGCCAAGTGGAGTTGAGGGAGCCAAAAGGGATTTTGATTTTTTCTGGGAGTCTTGATGAGGTAGTTGTGGAACTTTGTTGTTGTCATGTGTCTTAGGAGTTCTTTTGAGCTTGAGACACTTGATGACTCTTTGAGGGTTTCTAGGAGCTTTTGTAGTCATTTTTGAGTTGTCATCATACATATTTGATGGAGGGAGCCTTTCAGGTCTTTTGGACACCTTTTTGGAGCTGTTGGAGCCCTCTTTTTGAGGGATTTGATTTCTATCCGAGTTGCATTTTTTAAATATAGTTCCACTTTTTGGGGTACTTGGTTGGAGTTGAGACTATTAAATATATCTCTTTTTACTGATTTAGGGGAGTTTTTTTATTGCCTTTATTTTGTGACATATTGTCCTTTACATTGTGCATATTATACTATTGTATCACCTAGAGGATGGATTTTTTATGCCTTTGTAGCATAATACAACTATTCTTGATCTACTTTGTGACTTATTTTCACGTGTACAATAAGTTATTGATGTTCATAAAATGTTTTTATGTAAGAACCTCAAAATTTATGTCTCATTTATGCACCTATTTAAAGTTAGTGAATTATTGTGCATAGGTCATAGGTTGTGTAGATTAGTAAAGATATATTGGTTGTGATTTATATCCTTCCAATATTACTCATTAAACCCTTCTTGTGAAGCAATGTTATGTAGAGAAGATTTCATCAAAGTCATTTCTTTTAGACAACTACTATTGCATCATTGTGTTACTAAAACATCTAATCCTCTGTTTTATTTTGGTGCATCACCTATTTTTAGTTTAAGCATTTTTTTCATTCTATTTATCCTTCATCCTTTTTCCCATCAGTTTTACAAGTTTTATTAGTTTAGGTAAAGTCATCAATTAGGATCCAACCTATCTAGAGGTTCAACCAAACAACAGATTACCCACAATCTATGGTTATTCTTATGTTACCCCAAAAGTGCTAGATTCTCAGAATTTAGCAAAGGGTGCACTTTTGGGAGATTAACAAGTACTTCCATGAAAATTAATTTTGTGAATGGTCCATTGGAAGAGGTGAGAGCCTCACCTTCAATAGATGGCTATGACTTTTGGTAGCTAAGGGTGCCCTTTCTTTTGAATCAAAGTTACATATAGATAAGGTTGTGTTATGGTGCTAAAGACTACCACATTGGAGAAAAGAGCCCAGGACCTAGGAAAATAAAAACCTTGTTATTATTTTAAATGATTGTAATATTCATATTGATTTTTGTGAATATTGCATCTATAGAAAATAAAGCCATGTGTAGGTTTACTCGAACTCTTATAAATCTTGTGGTGTGTTGGGTATTATTCATTATGACATGTTTAGTCATGTAAATATTACTTCCATTGCAAATTACATATATTATGTTTCAATGGTTCATGATAATAACATGACATGGGTATATATTCTAAAGAGTACATCTAAAGTTTTCAATCAATTTAAAGAATTTAAGGAATGGTTAAGTTGTAGACTACAAAGAAAACATGTTCAAAGACTAATAATGGGGGTCATTTTTTGTCTATTGATTTTGATAAATTATATAACGATTTTGGAATTCATATATAAAATACAACTTCAAATTCTCCATAGTAGAATGGAGTTGCAAAAAGAATGAATAGGACATTGATGGAGAAGGATAGGGATATGTTGAGTGATGTTGGCCTTGAATAAAATTTTGGGGTAGAAGTTGTTGCCACTTTTTTCTACTTGTTTAATAGGTTTTGTACATCAACCGTTGTTGATAAAATGTGTATGGAGCATGGTCAGATTATAAGCCTTCATTGATACATCTTAGAGTTTTTGGTTGCAAAACATATGCACATGTGTTGAATGAGAAGCAAACAAAGTTGAAGGACAAGGAAGTAAAATGTATCTTCAACGGATACACTTATAGTGTGAAATGATACAATCTTCAAGAGACTGTTGCACAAAAGGTGATTCATGGTAGAAGTGTTATTTTTAGGGAAACTAACCCTCCTTAAATTACATTGTAGCTAGAACAAACTAAAAAGGAAGATGTGATTCAACTTCTTTCTACACTTAATAAATTTGAATGGAGACCCCTAGATAGACAAGAAATTGAGGAGAGCTCATCTAGTTTTGAATCTTCAAAAGAGGAGGAAAAACCTCCATCTTTGCTTATTTGAAAATATATAAGACAACCACCTAAAAGGTATTTACCTAATGATTGGAGAAGTATTTTTGTTTTTATTACTAACATAGATCAACCTATATTTGTAGAAAAGGCAATAGGCATGAATGATGCAAAATCTCAAAAAATTATTATGGATAAAGAAATGGAAGCTTTGAAAAAAGAATGGTATATGGGATATTGTACCATTTTCTAAACGATGAAAAACACACAAAACTGACATCCATTATATTTTTCCTTTTTGTTGATACTACTTCTGATTTAGATGTTGAATAAATAGATGTGAAAATTGCTTTCCTTCAAGGTGAATTAGAGGAGGATATTTACATGACACAACCAAAATACTACATGGTAAAAGGTAAAATTAATTTGGTTTGTAAATTGAAGAAATCTTTGTATAGCCTCAAACAAAGTCCTATGGCGTCATACTAGAAATTTGATACATATGCATTGAGTTTCAGATTTGAGCATTCTAAATTAGATCATTGTGTTTATTATAAATCTCACAATGACATACTATTCATTGGTAAAAAGAAAGATATGATTTCAAAACTCAATTCTTAGTTTGCTGCTAAATTTGAAATGATGGCTCTTAGTGCAACCAAACACATTCTTGGGATGTAATTAAAAGAGATAGGGTGAACATAAAACTATGGCTAGGCCAAATTAAGTATGCAAATTTAGTTTGACAAAGGTTTAACATAAGAGATTGTAGACCATTATGTGTTCCATTTTACAATTAGAACAAAGTTAATCCACTTTAGATTATCATGCATCCCCATGAAAGATAGAAGATGTAACTAGAGTTTCTTATTAGAGTGCATTGGAAGTTTGATATATGTTATGCTCTGCACTAAACTGGACATTGCTCGAGTAGTGAGAGTTCTTTTTAGATATATGTATGATTCTAGTAGAGTTCATTAATATGTAGTTAAATGAGTCTTCAGATATATGAAGAATGCATCATAGTATTCTTTGTGTTATCATGGTAATTTGATAGGAGATGAGATTTCTCTTGACATTCATGGTTATGCAGATTTAGACTAGATAGATGATATTGATAGTAGAAAATTCACTAGTGCTTATGTGTTTACTTTATTTGGTGGTGCAATTAGTTGGATGAGTAAGTGATAGGTTGTGGTTTCTTTGCCAATATTGAAGCCGAGGACATGGAAGCTATTCATGCTTTTAAATAAGTCATTTGGCTAAAGAGTCCATGTTCAAATATTGGAATAAAACAAAGTTTAGTGACAATTTATTACGATAGACCATGATTTGTCTAGCTAAGAACTCAACATTTCATGTCAATACCAAGCACGTTGATGTTCAATGTAATCTTGACAAAGATGGTCAAGGATGACAAAGTGAAGTTGGTTAAGATAGGGACATTGATGAATGTTGTAGATTCCTTAACTAAGGTTGTGAGCATCTAGTGAAGTTTACATGGTACTTGGAGTCTATGGACCTAGTGGCCCCTAGCAATTAAATTATCGTGTAGATATTCCCTTTTCTCTTGCAAGGTGTTCAACAAGTGTGATTGATTGGGAAAATGATGTCTCAACCTTGTATTTACATAAGATTACTATTTATAGTAAGTTTACATTTCAATGCAGATTGATCCAAAATTTTCCCTAAGGCTATGAATTGGCCAAATAAGCATGCTAATTAATTTTTTTACAAAACCATATCTAGATTTGAATACATTAATGTTCTCATTTAAAAAAGTTTCAATGTCAAAGTCAATTTTGAAGGCCTTAGAGTCTCTAGTTGGGCCCAAAAATGGTCATAACTAGTGTACTAAGTTATAACTTGATATCACCTTTCATGAGCATTCTGGGGCAATAAATGATTAGTCAATCAAATACCCAGATCAAAAGTTATGTCCTTTGAGAGTCGAGTGTCTTAGAATGGAAAACATAAAAACTTGTTAGACACATAAGTGAGATTTAAAATCAAGTTACACATGTTGGTGTGTGTTTTGACAGACCATACATCTTGGATTGGATAAAAGATGGGCACCACTTCTTTGGTTGGTTTTAACTCATGATTTTTTAATATTGTTTGATAGTTGCATGTATTGTATCTTTGATATATTAGGTATGTGCGATGGAGGCTGTGTATGTTGAGTTACCTCTAGAGATGTGGATGATGATACTCCTATGCAAAGCTCATTCTGCAAGTATATTATATCATGTTGTTGATTTTTAAATAATATATTGAGCATCTTTTGGAGTGGACTTTTTTTTCTCCCAAAAGGGTTTTCCACATGTAAATCACTTTCTTGTGGTATGCATTCTATTCAAGTTTATTTCAATTAAGTTTATATTGTTGTTGCAAAGATCTTTTTTTAGACAACCCTCCTCTCAAGGTTAGTGTATGAAGTTAATTTGCTACCTTAACTTCCTTTCATTTTCAAATCCTAACACTACATAGGATTTATAAAATATAATACATTTAAAAAAATAAAGACATGGGCAAAGAGAAGTCTTTAAGCAAAGAGAGATTTATTTGATTATCTTATGGCATGAACTTGTTATGTGAATATCTTTGTTTATATAAACAAATATTTATGTCATTTCATTCAAGGTCTTAGTTCTTATACCTAATAATCAATTGTTCTAAACAAGAGAATCAAATTGTTGTGGATTCTTAGAACCAAACACAAAACTAATAAGTACTTTAAAAGAAATGAGTGATACTAAGTAGGTTTTTGTAAAGATGGGGATACCATTCTAGGAAAATAGTCCAATTAAAAGGTGTCATAGAAACACTTAACAAGGAAAAGAAGTTCCTTAATCTCTTATTCAAATTTAGAAGAAACATTTTTAATTAGACATTTTTATTTTGCCAAGCATATAGAAGATGAGGGTTCATCTATTCATCACCATTCACAATTCTCAAGGCTATGTGGCAAGAGCTTAGTGTTTGATGAATTTCTAACAAATACAACCTATCATGCATAACATTCCCATGATTATCACATGTATTGTGAGACCACAAATTCAATTGGAGATAGAGAGGTGAATCCAAAAATATTCCTTATAATGACAAAAGGCCTAAATTACGTAGCATACAATACTTGCTTAAGTGTTTCCTTTCATTTAAGTATCGGCTTTTCTAAGGGAAGGCATCTTTTCTAGGACCTTCATACTTACGTTGAGTGTGATTTCAAGTATCAATGTACATTTAATGGATTTATGCTACTTTTTAAAATCATGAGTTTATATATATATTGAACATCATGTTGGGTTGTGATATTGCTATCAGGATTCAATTGTGTAGTTTTTTGAGTCAAACTCATTGACCCATGATTCATGAAACTACACAGTTGAATCCTGATAGAAATATCACAATTTGACTTGCTGTGGAAGATATCTCCTACTTATCAATCATGTTGGGTGTCAATTAGTCTTAGATTTTTCCTCCTAGTTGCGTACAAATCAACACCACCCAACATAAGAAGCATTGTATTGGTATATCACTCAAGCCCAAAAGGATCTAAATGCTCACTTGAGGTGTGCAATTGTTAATATAATTTAGAACAACAGAGAGGGGGGTGAATCAGTTGTTCTCAGATCCAGATGTATAAAACAAAATTTAAAACTCTTCAACAAATTAGATCTAATAACCAACAGCTACTCAATCATTACTGATTTCATAACAGAAACATATAATAGTGCAGTCCACTTATCCAATGGTATCTAACTTGTAAAACACATAAATGTTCAAACCAAAACATTCACACAAGTAACAACATCAGGATTTAGAGTGGAAACCCAATTAGGGAAAAACCACTTTGTAACATGTTACTATTATGTTCACTCTTCTGAAGTGAGCTCGGTGAAAAGCTAACCCTGTCAAAGGTTACAAACACACTATCAAGTGTGACCCGGTTAAATGTTTTTAACCACTCTGTTAAAAGTGTACCTTGTTATAGGACTTACATACATTCCATTAGAATGCAACCTTATTCAAAGGATTTATACATATGACTCTTAGGTCAACATCTGTTAAAAGGATTTTGACTGATACAATGGTTAGAAAGTAGTAGTAGTATTGATCTGAAAAACATACAACTCACTTTTCAAATATTAGATCCAATTTCATACACATATGCTGGCTTATTGACTGTGAACATTTACCATCATCATCACCGATCTTCTCGAAACTCTCTTCAAGCAATCACAACACTTCTCCTTCAACCTTCTCTGCTTGTATAGTCAATAACATCCACAACACTTCCATCATCCTCTCTCCATTAACCTCATACTTAGGTTCCTTTAATACTTCCTCAATTAGGTCAATACATCTTTTTCCACTTAATCTCTTTCATAGATCTTAGGGTTAGGCCAGATTCATTGAATCCTTCCTACTTTATGTTCTTCGACTATCTTTCTAGAAATATCTCAAATATCTTAAGAGATTTACAATAAAATGTTTCACAGTGCATTAAATGCTTTTGTACAATCAATAAATAAAGTCAACACATTTTACATAATCCAAGAATTCAACGATGTCAGCTGGAAAACTGAAGTCTCCCTCAAATGTAAAATAATGATGCTCGGTCAATATAGTGTTCAACTCCTCAGTCTTCTTTAGAAAGCTTGGTCACCACAAAAACTGTTTCATCGGCTAATACTGTCTTCCTTGACAATTAATTGATGTTCAGTCAACACTGAATTTACTCGACATATACTAGCTTAGTCGACATTAACATCACTCGGTTTAAACTAGATTTCTTCACTTTTGCTCGGTTAAGCCTACCAATTTAGTCTTCAATCATACTTAGATAAGCAATACATTATCTTATCATTGTGCCACATAATTAAGTACGCATTGAAATATCAAGATAACTCAACCTTTCCTTAGGTGCTATTGTTACCAACTTTGTTTTTCCCCTTCATAATAATCAAATAGATATAGTACTTTCCTAAGTAGCAATAGTCTTACCAGTTAAGGTTTGACATCAATGACAATACAACAATTGCTTCAATTGCAGTTTCGAACAATCTCCCTCTTTGGCATTGATGGCAACACCATATGAATATCACATGAATTACCAACCAATCCAAAAACTTCTCTGTTCATCAAATTTTTTTTTATAATATCCTTAGCTTCATTCTGATACAGAATCTATTAGCCATGCTTGTATGACCGTCCACTAAATATCTCCTACTTGATCTTCCATGAAAATTTCATTCTGTGTATTCATCTGTCATCATCTCCCTCTTTGACAAAAATGCCAAAGCAACAACTAAAACATACATCCTATAGATGTAGATATCATCTGTTCAGTTCAGTAATAGTATTTCTCCCTTTGTCATCTTTGCTTATGATTGATTCTTCACTTTTCTATATGTTTCACAACTTTAGGTTGCTCCTAAAGTGTGACCTGTCTCTACATCAACATGTTAGATATTCTTTGCAGCACATTTGATGCAGTGTTCCTAGCTTGACTAGACATCCTCAGTTAGGGGAAGGACCCCTAATTGACCTCTCAGGTATTCATGAGCTTCTTTAGGTAAAGCTTTAGTGAATATGTCTGCTAGTTGTTCCTTTGTATTCACATATTCCATTCAGACCTCTTTATCTTGTACCAGTTCTCTCAAGTAATGATACTTGATTGCAATGTGTTTGGTCTTTGTGTATATTATTGGATTCTTAGAGATGTTGATAGCACTTGTGTTGTCATAGAAAATGACAACTGGTTCAGTGATTTCTTCTTTCATGCCTACCAACAATTGCTTTATCCATACCAAGTTTGAACAGTTCATAGCTGTAGCCACATACTCGACTTCAACAGTGGATTGGGAAATGCAATTTTATTTCTTGCTTGTCTAGGAGACTAATATCTGTCCAAGAAAGAAAGCTCCACCACTAGTACTCTTTCTGTCATCCACATTTCTTGCCCAATCAGCATCAGTATAAACTCTCAATTCAAACTTTTCATGCTTCTTGTAGTACAATCCATAGTCAACAATCCCTTTCAAATATCTCATTATTCTTTTGACAGCCATCATGTGTGCCTCCTTAGGATTAGCAGAGAATCTTGCCACAATCCCAACAGCTAAAGCAATATTTGGTATGCTATGTACAACATACTATAGCTTTCCAATCATAGATCTATACAAAGTCTGGTTTACTTCTACAGCATCATCATTTTTAGATAGCTTTTGTCCAGTAGCCATGGGAGTACTTACTGGCCTTGAATCTTCTATACCAAAGGTTTTCAGTATCTCATGAACATATTTAGACTAGGTGATGAAAATTTCTTTCTCCATCTGATATACTTGTAAACCAACAAAAAATTTGATCTCCCCAAACATACTCATTTCAAATTTAGTTTGCATTTCATTTGAAAATTTCTTACACAAGGCATCTTGTCCACCAAATATAATATCATCTACAAAAATATTAGCTAACAAGATTCCTTTACCTTCTTCATCTTTCATGTATAGATTGCTTGTGTCATTTGTCCTTGAGAATCCAATCTGTATTAGGTAGTTGTGCAATCTCTCATACCATGCTTTGTGAGCTTGCTTTAGTCCATACAGTGCTTTATTCAGTTTGCAAACCATGTGTCTTTTGTTTGGATCAACGAATCCTTCTGGTTGTTCAATATACACTTCTTCTAATATACCATTTAAAAATGCAAACTTAACATCCATTTGGTATACCTTGAAATCTTTATAGGCAGCATTGGCAAGTAAGGTTCTTACTCCTTCCAATCTAGCTACAGGGGCAAATGTCCCCCCATAATCTATTCCTTCTTCTTGTGCATAGCCTTTGCATACCAGCATAGCTTTGTTTCTTGTGATTTGACCATGCTCATTTAGCTTATTTCAAAATACCCACTTTGTCCCAATGACATTTTTATTTTCTAGTCTCGACACCAGAGTCCAGGTATCATTCTTCTCTATCTGGTCTATCTCTTCATTCATTGCTTGTATCCAGTCTTCATTTTCTAATGCCTCCTTTGTTGTCTTAGGCTCGAATTCACATAGTAAACATGTTGTATCTCTTATCTTGCTTCTGGTCAAAACTCCAGTATCTTTGTCTCCAATTATCTATTCAGGCTTGTGATGTCTCCTTACATATTGTGCTAGAACAGGTTTTGCTCTCCTTTCATTTTTCTCTTTAGGTTCATCAATAAGATTGTCAGATTCAGCTTCTAAATGCTTGACAACCTCTTCCTGATACTTGACACCTTCTTCTTGTCATTCGACATGTTCTTCTTCTCTCTCAGCATTGTTATCTTGATGCTCGACATTGCTTACCTGAGACTCAGCATCAGGTGCAAGTCTGTCACTTGCCTCTCCTTCCTCTATATACACAAAATATCTGTAATCTTTTGGTTCTTTTTTACTGTCAGTTTCATTTCTCTCTGCATACTCATCAACAAATAGGATAAAGTATCTAGCACCACAACAGATTTGTACACCCATTGGTACACAAAGGTCATTGGTCCACAAAGGTCAGTATGAAACAAATCTAAGGTATTTTCAAAAGTAAAAGTTTTGCTCTTGAAACTAGACTGTCATCTTACCCAACTAACATTCTTTGCACATTATATTCTCAAGTTTCTTCAATCTAGGTAGACCTCTCACTTTCTTTTTCTTAGTAATTTCTACCATATTATCAGATTTAACATGACATAGCTGCTTATGCCATAACCAAATATCATCAAGTTGTGTAATCATACATGTTTCTTCAGATAGGTCTAGATAGAAAAAAATACCTTTTGTCTGTTCTTCACTTTCGATGAGTTCACCTGTGGCATCAAATATTTTGGCCTTCCTATGATGAAATTCCACTCAGTAACCAGTGCTATTAAGTTGTGCAACACTCAATAGATTATAGTTAAGACCCTCAACCCAATAAGCATTTTCACAAGTGATCTTATCATTCAATTTAATCAGTCCTTTACCTCTAATAGGACATGGTGCATCATTGTCAAATTTCACACTCCTACCTTTATAATGATTTAAGGTATCAAACTTACTCTTGTCACCAGTCATGTGATGTAAACAACTGCTATCAATAATCCATTTATCATTTTTGTTCACATAAGATATCAATGCAGTTTTCTCATCTTCATCAGATTCATCTTTCATTGCAACATAGACAACCTCAATTTCAAAATCATCACTATCAGTGTCAGTCTCTTCTTCGGCAATATAGCAGGATTTCTTACATTTTCTTTTGTAGTCCTTGTATCTTTGGTAACCTCTATCTTCTCTTTTGTCTTTATGCTTGTTGCCTCTTTCTTCATCTTTATCATCCCTGTCAAGACATCTAGCAACTATATGACCAACTTTGTTACATGCAAAACATATAATATGGAGTTTACCTTTGTACTTTCCTTTTCCCCTTTTCAGTCATCTAGCCATAAGAGCTTCTAGATCCTCAATTTCTTCATCAGATGTGTCACTGTCACTTTCACTGATGCATCTTTCTTTTTCCTTCTTTGACTTACTCAGAACCATTTGTGACTTAAAAGTAGATTCAACATTACCAACAGTGAAGTTATCATAGTTAGAAAGTTCAAAAGTAGTAAGCTTTCCAACCAAACTTTCCAAAGTAAGAGTATTGTTAGGGTTACATCTAGATTCCTAAATTGCTAAAATTTTGATGGCATAGATAGGATGCAAAGTTCTCAATACTTTTCCAATTACAGTTTCATCTTCAATAGTTCCATTTGCTTCTCTAATAGCATTTACAACTTCTTTAATTCTACCACAATATTATGCAATATTCTCACCTTCTTGCATTCTCATTTCATCAAATTTACCTTTTAGGCTCTTGACTTTTTCTCTTAATACATTTATGTCATCGCCATAAATGTTTGCAAGAGTGTCCCACATTTGCTTTGCAATACTGTAGTCTTTAATGTCTTCAAATTCTGGATAACTTAGGGCAAACACAATCTCCAACATTGCTTGGTTGTGTTCTAGTTTAGCTCTCATTTCCTCGGAAGTCAGAGGTGCAACAGGTGTGACATAGTCATGCTCAATGTAATATTTTGCAGAATCACCAATACTAGCTAGATGCAGTTTCATCAAACTTTGCAATGCAGAAAAGTTCTCCTTATTCAGCTTAAGTACCTCCTTTTTATACATCCTGATCATTTGCTTCAAGTACCTTCAAACTTGATCTCTATAAGCACCAACAACTCTGATACCAATTGTTAATATGATTTAGAACAATAGAGGGGGGGGGGGGGGTGAATCAGTTGTTCTTAGGTCAAGATGTATAAAAAAAACTTTAAAACTCTTCAACAAATCAGATCTAATAACCAACATCTACTCGGTTATTACTGATTTCACAACAGAAACATATAACAGTGCAATCCACTTATCTAATAGTATCTAACTTGTAAAACATAGAAATGTTCAAACCAAAACATTCATACAAGTAACAAAATCAAGAATTATAGTGGAAACCCAATTAGGGAAAAACCACTTTGTAACATGTTACTATCATGTTCACTCTTCTGAAGTGAGTTTGGTGAAAAGCCAACCCTGTCAAAGGTTATAAACACACTGTCAGGTGTGACCCGATTAAAAGATTTCAACCACTCTATTAAAAGTGCACCTTGTTATAGGACTTACATATATACCATTAGAATGTAACCTTGTTAAAAGGATTTATACATATGACTGTTAGGTCAACCTCTGTTAAAAAGATTTTGACTGATACAATGATTAGAAAGTAGCAATAGTATTGATGTGAAAAACATACAACTCACTTTGCAAATATCAGATTCAATTCCATACACATATGCTGACTTATTGACTATGAACCTTTACCATCACCATCACCGATCTGCTCGGAACTCTCTTCAAGCAATCACAACACTTCTCCTTCAGCCTTCTTTGCTTGTACAGTCAATAACATCCACAACACTTCCAACATCCTCTCTCCATTAACCTCATACTTAGGTTCCCTTAATACTTCCTCAATTAGGTCAATACATCTTTTGCCACTTAATCTCCTTTGTCGATCTTAGGGTTAGGTCAGATTCATCAAATCCTTCCTACTTTATGTTCTTCGGCCATCCTTCTAGAAATATCTCATATCTCTTAATAGATTTACAATAAAACATTTCACAGTGCATTAAATACTTTCGTACAATCAATAAATAAAGTCAACACATCTTACATAATCCAAGAATTCAACGATGTCGGCTAGAAATCTGAATTCTCCCTCAAATGTAAAATATTGACGCTCGGTCAATACAATGTTCAACTCCTCGGTCTTGTTTAGAAAGCTCAGTCACCACAAAAACTATTTCCTCAGCTAATACTGTCTTCCTCAGCAATTAACTGATGTTTGGTCAACACTAAATTTACTCGGCATATACTAGCTCGGTTGACATTAACATCACTCAACTTAAACTAGATTTCTTCACTTTTGCTCGGTTAAGCCTACTATTGGCTAAAAATTTTGTAAGCTGCTAAGACTACACCTTACAAAATTGTATCTTTAGGCAACATCCTCTCAGCAATAGGGGAGGCTCCCTTCTTACCGTAGGTGGCTTCAATAGGAACTTAAGTGAAATTACAAAAAGGGCAGTTCTCTCAATCAATTCTTTTTTTTTCAGGAATGATTTGCGTACAACTACTACTTTCTAACTTAACAAAAAGTGCCTTATTGCTACGATAATACTAGTGACCTTGGAGTTGACATAAGAACAATACCAGGAGCAACAACTTTCTTTTTATATTTTTGTGAAACAAAAAAAAGGAACCCAAAGTCTCCTGTGCTTATCTCGTGAGGATTCAAGTAGAATAACTAGTAAGACACAAAGTCTCTTACCAAATACTCTCAAATTTAATGCAAACACTTACAACTGAAGCCCAAAGTCTTCAGCTCTAAGTAATTGCAGCCACTACTATTTATCACAATTTGTCCTTCTACAACAAAAAGTCTTCAAAAGTTCAAATTGGCTTTGAATGCAATAGGCAGCTCAAAGTCTACACAATTGAATCCAAATCTTTGTTGAATCAAAGCATAAAAACTTACAATCAACTCAAGAAAATGTCGTCACATAGCAGTTTGAATTGGCAAAAAGTCTCAAAACAATTTGCCTCTTTTATTGAAAGCAATCTGATTTACATCCAAGCACAAAGTCTTAGAGTGCACAATACAAATTGGCAAAATTTTCTTGCCTTGCCAAAAGATGATTATTTACAAGGAGCTCCTTCCTTTATGTAGGAAAAGAGGAGAGAGAAAACAAGAAAACTATTAACTACCTTGACTTATTCTCTAACTAACTAACTAACTTTGACTTATTCAAAGTTGCATGCTTAATGCACTTGCAACTCGATTACATGTTACAACTTTGCACGTGATACTATCACATGCAATTACATATGTCAAATACAAATTACAGACATGATGAAAAGTGTCTAACAAGACATGACACCTATTACATCATCCTTCATTTGTCTTCATGTTGCTATAGGATGCATGATGGTTGATATGCTTTAGTTTGATGAAAGCATTTTGATCTGGAATAGGAACCTGCATCCTTGGTTGTCTCTTGAGAAGCGCATCTATTTCTTTCCATCTCTTCCTTGAAAGAATTCTTTCTGATTGTAGTCTTTCAAACCTTTTTTGGGGAAAAGATCCAATCTTATTATCTAGCTTGTTCTAATTTTGATTCACTTGATTCCCTCGAAGTTGAATTTCTCTTAAGGTGGCCTTTGAGCTCTCTTATGGGCTTCCCTTTCTCTTTGTATCCTTTCTCTTTGCTCGTGTTCCAATCTTTCTCTAAGTCCCCTTTCAATTCTTTGTCTTTCTCTTTCAAATTCAATACCAACTTCCTCCTCTTCCTCCAAGATGGCCTGAGCAATTATATAGTGTGTATCGTCTTCTCTTTGATTCGAAATGAAAGCCCCTAAGTCTGAAATGATATCTTCCTACCTTACGTTTATATCCAAGTCTGGTTGCACAACTGGATCGTCAACATAGGAAGACAACACCATCTTAGATCATTCTTTCAGTTTCGCCTCTCACATTTCAAACTTTCTTGATTTTCCATTTCAATCCTTCGGGCCTTTTCTTCTTCCTTTTCTAGTGCCGACTAGAAATTCTCGACATGGCAATTGATATACCTGAGTAACTGTGACATGAAGATTCCACAAGGTAAGAACATCTTCAAGTGATGGATTCATTGCACTTTTTTGAATGCACAAGAAATGAGCTTGGGGTATTGTATGTGGATGGAATACTTGTGAACAATGGAAGAACAAACGGATTTGAGTTTATGTGGTGAGAAAAATTAAAATGGGTTTTTTAGAGGGTATTACATATGAATGAACAAGCATTAGGTGAGAAAATGAAGCATGGATGGGTCCATTGCACGATTTTTGATATACAAATATGGATTTTGGAAAACTATGGACACGACATATGGTTGGAAAACTTTAGGACAACGAAGAGGTGAATGGATTTTAGCTCAAAAAATGATAAGGAAGACCCAAATATAGGTTTCTTGGAGGTGTTTGCATATGTGGACAATGAGAATTATAAAAGATAGGATGACAAGTGAATGGATGGATATTTATTTTTATAATGAAGTGTTGAATTGACCACCATTATGAGTTTTACGTCATATGGCAGTGGTAGGGACAACAACTTATGCAAATGAAATTGTGGAAGATAACATGTATATGGACTTGCATTTGGTTGGTTTCTTTCATAGAACAGGGTTTTTAATCCCGATTGCATATGCAAAAAAGATGAAGCTCTTACATATGCATCTTTGAGAATTGAAGACGGAAATATAAGAGACATAGATTCAATCGCATGTAAATAAAAAATGAAAGCTTTACATGTAAATTAAATAACTTTGAAAGAAAAACAAGAAAAAGATTAAAGTAAGAAATTACCTCAATCTTCAAGATAAAAGTCTCTCAAAATCTTGAGCCAAATTTGAAATAAATCCAATTGACTCTCGGATTTAGAAAATATTGGAAAGAAAGAGTATAAGTAGATCACATTCCTAGTCTCTCTCCTTTAAATTTGGATAGTCAATAAGCATACACAACCAAGTGGGGAAGAATGAGAAGAAAAATGCCAAGAAATAGCAACTGGTTGACTAATTCTCTTGCATATGCAATGAGAAAGAAAAATGGCGTTTAGGGCACAAACTCGACCAAAAGTGATATAATAAATCCTCAAAAAGAAATAAAAACTTACCAAGATCAATCATAGGCTGGAAAAATGATTGAAGACGCTCAAAAACCCTTCTTTAATGAAGTATTTTGAAGGAAAAATGATCAAGAGCGGACTGTTTTAATGAAAATACATATGTTGTGTATTGCAAACAGCATATGCAATGCATATAAAAATTGACGTCGAAGATCTTTTAATGCTGGAAACACATATTTGAATGCAAATACATGTATGTGAAACCCTTCAAATTCAACGCCTTGAACTTGGCATTAAAAACGCTATTTTTAAAAGCCATTACACATGCTTTTCAACATATACAACTCCTCCATAAATCAACGTCAAAGCTTTGAGGCTGAAAACATAAGTTTGAAAGCAAACATACATATGTAATGCCCTCCAAAATTGACGTCAAGAATAGACCATTAAAAATGCTGTTTTTAAAGCCATTACATATGTTTTTGCATTGATAAAATGTGTGAACTCATCCAAAATCGACATCTACAATATATTATTAAAAACGTTGTTTTTAAAAGCTATTACATATGTTTTTCAACATATGTAATAGCTCCATAAATCAACGCCATAAAGAGAAGTGTAAAAACGATATATATTTGCATATGAACTTTATATGCAAAGCTCACTAAATTCGATGCCATAAGGAGGATATTAAAAACATTGTTTTTAAAATCATTTGCATATGACATTCAAACATATGCAATGCACTTGGAATTCGACGTCCTTGTGGAAGTTAATAAGAAGTGAATATGCACTTTTAAAATGCATATACATATCTTTCAAAACATGACTTTTATAAAAAAAAGCCACCTGGGAAGTTTAAATATGTTATTTTAAATATGCAATTGCATATAAAAACAACACTTGAGAAAGATTAAATACGCTCTTTGGAGATTCAACTGTATATGTTTGAAAATACATAGAATATACATGCAGTCACTTTAAAAATCGACGTATTTAATGAAAAAGACTTAGAAGTGAGGTTTTAAAAGTGTTTTGCACATGGATGATATGCAGTGAAGAATAAAAACCACACCTTTAATACTTAAGTCTTTTTAATTTTGAATTAATTTAATATAACTATAGTATTTTAATAAAGTAACATGAAATTAGATTATTTAAAAGCTAATTTCATGAAAACATTAAAAACTATAATCAAATCAACTCGGAATGAGTTGAAATTTGAAAATGAACTTTAAAATCCATTTAATATATCAAATATAATTCGAATTCGTGCAATTGACTTAAAAAACCCCACCTTTTAAAGATTTTTAAAGAATATGCAGTCATCCTGAAAAACCTCACCTTTTTCATTATAACTTGAGTTATACAACTTCATTTGATGTTTAAGTTAGCTCGAAACGAACGTATTTCAAAGGGCTTTCAACTCGAAGAAAAATCAAGATTAAAAATAAAAGGAAAGACTTAAAAAATGCATGAAATGTGTGTTACAAAGAACTTTTCAAGGATAACGAATTGTCCTTATAACACTTTATTCAAAACGTTCAAATCATAAAGGATACTCCTATGAATTGACATGAAAAATCCTTAGGGTTACCACAATTTTGTGATCTCAAAATTGAGGACAACACCTACCAGTTTAGTCTTCAATCATATTTAGATAAACAATACATTATCTTATCATTATGCTACATAATTAAGTACTCATTGAAATATCAAGATAACTCAACCTTTCCTTAAGTGCTATTGTTGCCAACCTTGCTTTTTCCCTTCACAATAATCAAATAGATATAGTACTTTCTTAAGTAACAACAGTCATACCAGTTAAGGTTTGACATCAATGACAATACAACAATTGCTTCATTGTAGTTTCCAACAGCAATAACTTCCAAAGATCCTACAACCAATAAGATTAGGTATTCAACCCAACCATTGAAGAAATTAAAGCCTCCACTAGTAAGGAAGGATTTATTTTGTTTTTGAAATGAGCTTACCACATGATCAATCTGTAGTGACTTTAGTAGTCAGTTGGCAATATTGTAGAAAGAAAAATGTCAACCATCGGCAATATTCTAGAGAGAAAAATGTCAACCATCAACTATATTTTCTTCATTTAATATTTAAAATAAAAATTAAAAACTCTCAATCTTCTTATAAGTTCCATAAATGACTTGTGCAATTGATTTTTTTTATTGAATTGTGTTTTGAATTGATAAAACCAACATCAAACCAAAAGAACAAGTGATTGTCCAAAATATTTCATTTCACAGGGGTAACAAGATTTCTTATATTTTCCAAATTAATAATATTAATTTAGGTTTTTTTCTCTACCAACTATTGGAGAAGTCCATCAAATTCAAAGTTGCGTTTTGCAAGATGGTGTTTTTGAGAGCTTATTTTTACAAATAACAAGAATTCCACGCGATATTTCTACCGCCGTGGACTATCGCACTATTTTCTCCTGAATTTATTAATGTAAGCCAGCATATAAACAAACTTGAGAATAACCTTTGCTCGAGAGAGAACAGATTAAGACACGATTGAAACAGACGAAATTGCTTGTAGAGTAACAGAATTTGATTGTCATTGCTATGCTTGGCTTCTATTCATTGAACAGCCTTAAATTGCCTATTTCATTTATAGCGAAATTTCAAGGCTAACTTCAAAGCAAACAGTTCATTACAGAACCATAGACTCACATGTGTAATGAACAAAACTTGATAATATTAAATATGGTACATGAACCCTGATATTTTTACAGTCAACATTTGTATTTTGTCAGGCTTCCATCGTCTTGTATAATTAATGGCAGACTCCATAAAAGTGCAATTTTATATCCAAAATAAATTGAAGCACTCTTCAAAGTACAACTCTCAGGGCCTCTGATTCCGTTCTAGGTCATACAGAACACAGATGTCAGCAGCTGTCTTCAACTGCAACATATAAACAAACCTGTTAATTTAGATCCCTGATGTAATCCAAGTCTAAACAACTGAAAAAAGAGAGATTCATACTCAAGTTTCAAACACACGTCCAATCTTCAATTCCAATGTATCAGTAAAAGTTATGACTCGAGTTGAACTTCCACCTTAACTTTTGAAGAGAATCAATTGGAAATGGCAGGGCAACTCTTATTTGCCAATTAGATTTAATTCAAATATTTCAGTCCACAACCCATGCGCAAGGCACTAGAGATGTGTTAGGCGTTAAAACAAATAGCATTGTCAAATCCCCAATTCAGATACATATACAAAAGCTAATGGTAATCAACAAGCAATGTGGCATTTATTCCAAGCTTCAGGTGTTTACAGGTCTTCCCAGTCCAAGAAAAGGAAAAAGTAAGTTGAGAAGCACATGCCATAGAGAATAAAAATAATCAGAATTACTATATGTACTCTACTACAATAGTGCTAGATAGAGTTAAATTATTCCATGAGGCTTGTCATTTACAATTCATTAAATTTGATTGGGGAGAAGCTTAAATATTGTAAATAGAAAATTATCATATTATCGCCTTCCCATGTATTTTATAGAAAGTGATCCAGTGTCAAATGTCAAAACAACAATAACTATTTACAGATTTGACAAGAATCACGTTAGCATTTTCCTATTGGAGCTACAGTTGTCACTTAGTCGATCCATGAGCATAGCTCATCAGAAACTAAGAGTAATAAATGCATATATTCCAATAAATATCAGGCCAAGCATTTAAGCCTTTTCCTATTCGAACTACTACAGTTACTGAGTTGATCACTGAACATAGCTAGTCATAAACAAAAGACAGTCAAACATCTATATGTTCCATAAATATCAGGCCAAGCCCATCATGCTAACCAAAAGTAGAAGATATTGAAAGATAATTTGGTTGGATCAATATGAATATTTGAAACACTAAAAATATATTTTACAATCCAAACGTTTGACAGGTTCAGAATAAAACTAGAGTCAAAAGCACCAAGTTAAGCTTCCACCTACAACATCCAAGATCATTTCCACCATACAGGTCTTTGCCTTACAGCCAAACTAGAAAGCTTCAATCCCAACCAGTGAAAGGCTGGCAGATCCAAAGAACAGCACTCTTAGACGATGCCATGAACTCCTCACAAGCCTCTCACTCACAAAATCCAAAATACATTATAAAGTACATTGTTTTAATGAACCAAATGAGGTTTGTACAGAGAAATTAATTGTTTCAACTTTCCTTCAATACCATGCTCCTAGGACTGTCCAAATTTTCCCACCAAGTAAAATGGCTGCTATCTTAGAATGAAAACTTACTTTAAGGTTTCGTTTTCTATCTCCATGGATGAAATGGAAGAAATTCTGTGGCTCCTAGAGGACAGGACCTTATTTGTAGATTCGTGGGGGCATTTCTGGGAAAAGAAGGCATTCCAATCTTGGGTTGAAGAGAAGTGAAGATTCTCTGGATCTGAGACCTGATTTGTCAATCTACTGGGACATTTGTAGGAATGTAGACATTACAGACTTGGGTCCAAGAGAAGCATCTTTGGGTCTATTTTCAAAACTGATTGTCATTTTTGAGCACCCTAGTTATATGATTTTTACTCACTGTTTTGGAGAATTAGCAAGCATTCAAGGACAACACACCTTGATTGAGAGATCTAAGGTTAGGATCAAACCCCTACCTTGTTTGGTCAACTTACATAATGTTCTAGTGCTGATTGAGATCCTTGTAACATTTTCCAATTTGACCAATCAATATTACACAGCAGATCAGAAACTAATTGCTGATTGTGGGTCTCCATTGACTTGTTGGAGCTGTGACAGAAGCCACACCATCCACCCTGGTTCATTTGACATTGGTCTTCCTATTATCGACCGTGATGGACGAGTGTACCATTAGGGAAGTGTTACCAGTCAAGCAGGTCTATGAACAAAGCAAAGATTAGAGAATTGGCAATTGGAGTTGGATTGCTCACATAACCAGTAAATTACCCTAGGCACACCAGTTTGTAGAGACCAGATTAGGGCATACATTCCATGCCAAGGTCGCCAACATCCAGGTCCATCTGTGGGGTTGAAATAGACAACATACTGAGGTCGGCATCAGCATGTTAAATTGTGATCAGATTAAGAATAGAGGAATTTTAAATTTTCTGACTTGTTTCCTTTATAATGAAACTATGATGATACTTAGATTAGAATTATATTCTAACTCTTTTTATCCAAATGAAATTGTCTATGTGATGATAATGCAGATCTGAGAGAAAACAATGAACTCCAAATACAATGATGATATATTTCTTTTGCTTGAGAAGACTTGATATGAATCTCTATTTATAACTTGTAATAACACTTGTAGATTTCTGTGTGTTCCAAGTTATTCTTTCAATGAGTATATATATAACATAATGGGACATGTCTCCCATAGGGACATGTCCCTACATGAACAAAACATGTCTCTACGTGAGACATGTCTCTTGTTAATGGTTTAACCATTCATTAGTTACTGCTCATACATATCATTGAATCTGATTGATAACAATCAAACCATGTCTTACGATATAATGACTGACTCTTGTACTATTCATTGGCAACGATACTATATGGCATTCGATAATGATTATTGGCTGTGATAATCATAGTCGATAATGATCGACGCTTCTAATATATGTTTAACAGCAATGACATATGACATATGACAGTTAATGGTGTTGTCAGCTGTGATAACAACAGTTGACATTGACTGTGACCATCACATTCGATAACATCATCAACTGTGTCACCATCGTTTCCTTGTATTGTCGATTACTGTTGTCATTCATTGATATTAAGTTGATTCACATAATCGACATTATAGTCGATATCAAAAATCTTGTTTAATGTATTATAGTCATTATAATGTGTATGACAATTATTTATTATTTATGAATAATATACATACATACATACATACATACATACATACATATATATATATATATATTATGCATATATAATATATATGTCATCTTCATAATTGTCATCAATATTAATAATGCTCTATGATAATAAGAAAGATATCAAATGTTTAAGGTCGATACGCAATTCAAACATTTGATTTCATCGATTGGAATCATCCGATCGAAGCTACAATCATTAACACTCCCTCTTAGCTAGGGAGGATGATTTCCATCCATGTAATACAGTGAACTACTGTATTGTGATTACCTCAATACAACATTGAGGGTTATGGTCTACATAGATATCAAAAATGACATCCACCATAACAGATGTTACCTCACAGTATCATCAAGTGTATGGACTACTCAAGAATATCTGTTAAAGAAGATTAAAGTTATTTTCAGGTTTTAACTATTTGTTTTTAAAAATTATCAGAATATAATTCTTACTAATCTCTGTACCTTATCCGCAGGTTGTAATCAGAATATGAATAATCTTGCTCTTGTCAAATGTAGAAGTGATGTTAAATCAATATTGAAAAATACTGATTATTATTTCTCAAGTCTGAAACTGATTTTATGGTGCTCGATTTCCAAGAGGCAAAACACTAATTGATTTCTATGTACCTCTTTGGAGATCAGATCTGCAATATGTATTCAAGGAAGAGGCATGTTCCATGAGCGGACATGTCTCCACAAAGTGGAGGCATGTCCGTTCATGGAATGCCTATTCGAATGTGCCTTTTCATTTCAATTTAGACACCCGATCACTAATCGGGGTTTATGCATGACTTAACAAACATCAATGTTTATGATGTACGATCTGATGTAATATTGCACAAACAAATATCCAATCTGAATCACCAATAATCAATGCTCGATTGGGATTATGTATGGAACATGAAATAACAATAATCTACAAGCAATAATCTCTGAATGTAGATTGATATTATACTTGGCACTTACGATGTTTTGATCGGGTGCAAGAATGATAATCGATTAGATCAAATGGTGAAATTAATTATCAACAATTAAATATGTGGTATATAAATCATAGAATCGGTTATCATTCCTACATCTGACCAAAGCTATCATTTGTTCAACACCCCCTCTTAGCTAGGGAAGATAAGGTATTAACCAAGTATAGACCACAACAATATACTCATCTATTGTGAGAAGAGATATCACCTCACTTGTGATATCAAAAGATATGATATGTTCAACAATATCAAGTCACATGACATTCTTCAAGAGATATCAAATTATGGTATGTGCACTGACATCAAGTCTCATGATGTCTTACCATAACAACTCATAGCATGTCCACAGATATATTATCCACCATGATTATCTCATAAGGATCATAATGATCTTCAACTGATATCAAGTATCATGATATCTATTAGAATGTCCAAGAGATACTATCATAACATGTCCACGGATATCAAGTCACAAGATATCCATCATGATAGTAAGACTAATCATTGTAAAGTTGTCACCTTACAATGTCAAATACAAGTGTTCATTACCTAAAAGATCGTCACCTTTCAATAATGTACACAGGGGGCGGGGGACGGTGGGGGGGGGGGGGCATAAAGTCATGGAGTCACACACATGACAAAAAAGAGTTTACACATCAAACATCTTTTAAATATTAGTACATAGAAATAATTTGAGACTCAATCTCAATAATGACTTACATTTTCAACCATACCAAGTTTCTTTCTTAAGGGCCTGTTTGGGTACTGGAATACCAAATGCCAATTCCAATCAATTCTGGAAGATGCTGCAATTCTGGAAGATACAAATCCTGATAATGATATCTGGAATATGGGCTGACCCGTTTGATTCACCCAGAAGATGCATAAGGAATTTTAATTCTTTATTTTAATTTCTTTAAATATGGTGTGTATATGTCTGTATATATACACACATACATGTGTGTATATATACATATATGCACACATGTATATATATACACACACACATGTGTATATGTGTATACATATGTGTATATACATACATGTATATACATATGCACACGTGTATATATACACACATGTGTGTACATGTGTGTGTATACACACATACACACATGCACACAAGTGTGTATACACACACACACACACATATATATATACACATAAATGTGTGCATATACACACATGTATACACATACACATGTGTATACATACACATACACGTGTGTGTATATACACACATGTATGTATATACACATGTATATATATATACATCCTTATAGCAATATAATATACATCCTTATAGTCACGGATCCCATGAAATATTAAATTTGGTTTAATAAAAATTGGAATTGGAATTCGAAATTCTGATTCCACTTATTTGAGTGGAAGATGTAATGCCCATTTTGGGGGCAAAATTGGAATTTCAAAATTCCAAATCCAATTTTTTGGACGGACACAAACATGAAATTGACATTATCTGGAAATCTAATTCCGGAATATCCTGTCTAATTCCAGCACCCAAACGGGCCCAAGTGTTCAACTTTTACTCTGGGGAGAGGTTTGGTGAGAATGTATGTTGTCTGATTGCTTGTACTAATAAACTCCAACTGAATCACATTCCTTTCTACCATGTGTTTTGATCTATCATGAAACACTGGATTCACTGAAAGCTTAATACAATTTTGATTCCACTTATTTGAGTGGAAGATGTAATGCCCATTTTGGGGGCAAAATTGGAATTTCAAAATTCCAAATCCAATTTTTTGGATGGACACAAACATGAAATTGACATTATCTAGAAATCTAATTCCAGAATATCCTGTCTAATTCCAGCACCCAAACAGGCCCTAATAAGTGTTCAACTTTTACTCTGGGGAGAGGCTTGGTGAGAATGTATGTTGTTTGATTGCTTGTACTAATAAACTCCAACTAAATCACATTCCTTTCTACCATGTGTTTTGAACTATCATGAAACACTGGATTCACTGAAAGCTTAATACAATTTTGATTATCACAGTGGATAGTAGTAGGATTCAGGGGCTCACCAAATAATCCCACAAGCAATTTCCGGAGTCATACTACTTCTCTCGCTCCTTGTGAGGCTCCACCTATATAACAACACCTATACCGTATATTTTGAGGTTTCCTGAGGGATATGATCTTAGAATTTGAAGGAGTGGTGCAAAACAAGCCTCATGATGAGGAGGTAAGTACTTCAACCTTATTACATGTCTATCAATCTAACCATTTGTAATTTTATTATCGCTATATAATACATTGAGTTATTTGAATACGTGCTTGTTAATTTCGAATAACATAATAATTCTAATGAGCTTTTGCCTTGGATAAATTTATTTATGGTGCAATCTCCTTTAACGTTTCTACAATTATATCTACAATGTTTAACCAATAATTATGATGAATTGTAGCTTGGGCATCTTTCATGTGGATTACTTTACTATTGAACCTATACTATATTTGATAGTTTCAATGATATGTTGAATGTGAGTAATTTAGTGTTGCATGGCTATGTTGTTGGGTTGTACTAATGACTTTGATTGAGTATATAGGATAATTCAGGATAACAATCTTTGATTATCTTAAAGATAAATTCAGAGCAATCTTTTCTTAGTTCTTTCCCATTAGAACACATCTAAAGATGAATATATGTTTGTTTTAAAATGGCAGTTTGAGAGATACTGTATGGTGTGTTGGTTGATAGATTTATTAAATGTAATAGAATTGTTAATCCTAATTAAACTATTTTTACTTTAGAAAATATCTTATGCATAATGTATGACTATTCTTTAAATAGTATTTAAAGGGGTACTTATTATGTTGATAGAGAGTCATTTTCTATTAAATATATATTAAAAGAGGACTAATTCATTATTATGCATTTGAAAGAAGGGAAGGAAGATTTTGCTTTTACAGTGGAAATATTCACCCAAAATGGACAGGCCGAAAGCTCTATCTTGTTGTTTTCAACAAACAGGAAAAATGAATTAAAAAACAGTGGTAGTTCATGAATGTTAAACAAAGTGAAGAGGGCTAATTTGCATGCTTGTCAAGCGTAGGAGTCCAGTCCACCCATTTGACATGAAGGCGAAAAAGTGGATGCCCACCTGGGCATGCTTTCAGCTCCGTGCTCTCCAGGCTGCCTCCATGGACGGTTTTCTCATTGTTTGAAAACCATCAACAAAAAACAAGGGGCCCATTTTACTCAAGCGGTAATGCTAATCTGGAGGCTAATGGACTGGTAGCGAATTCTGCCCTAAAATAGTACATTCTGATATTAGTCGCTAAACAGAAAATAAGCAAACCTGGCATAAGAGTTAATGCTTCAGCCAGTAACGGTACTTTTCCAGTTCCAAAAGTCAAAAAAATTCATTGGGATTGAAATCTCTACTCAACAATACTAACACTTCTGCAGAAATTAGTGAAAAAAGATGGGATTAGATTATAGAAATGGACGAATAGATCTACAAGATACGCAACCAATCCATGTGCCTGAGAAAAAATAAAAATTTCAGCGATTACAATATTGATTTCACAAGAACTGACCATTAAATAGTAATACCTAAGTATTTCTCGGAAGCTGAGCATGACATTTCAATTTGGAAAACCAACATTATTGAAAAAGGGCGACTGATCATTGGGCAAGGATAATTGGTGTATGGTGGACTTGTTTTTTCTCAGACGGCTCGCCTTCATTTTTGCATGTCGAAATGAGTGCGTTTCTCATCTATTCGTTTACCATAAGGATTCATTTTCCCTTCAATCCCCCTTTCAACGAAAACAGATTTGCAGATTGAGCTTCTAGAGGGAATCTATTTTACTTGATCTCACACGGGATAACAGCTAGCGAAGATGCTATGAAAGCTGCAGCAGGCTTCATAGAGGAGGGTGTATTGTATACTCAGAACAAGATGTGGAGAAAAATCAAGTGTATTATATTTCAGAAGATTGGAGATGAGCCCATTCCCGAGAGCAGCAATGATTCCCCGACCTCCACTAGCCGGACCATGTTATGTCTTTCGGACAAGCTTTCTGAAGCTACAAAAACACCACCTCCTTCAAGTTAGCCTTGCCAAGCTAATCTAGTAGAGTTGCAGAGATGGTGGCCATGGAAGAAATGTTGCATTTGGGCAAGGCTCCTCGAGTGGGAGTCACATTGGCTATTGTGGCCGTCACTGTGGCCACTATTTATTTTCTTTCTACCCAAAAGCCTAAGCGTATGTGTCTTCTATCCTATTGCTATTGTTCCGTGTTTTTCGATCTAATTGTTTGCAGTATCTGTAGATTCTCATTGAAATTGCAATCATCTTAGTTTTCTGTCCATACCCATAGTTTGAAAGGGCACTGAGAATCACCCATTTGCAATAGTTAAAAATATACTCGGTTGTTCCCCATTACTAGCATAACAAACAATTAGGGCTATTTCAGTGCATTTAATCATTTCTGGGTCCCTGTGATATAAATAGAGGAAAAGATGTTATGAGAAGAATACGTCTGTGGGTCAAAAGGGCATGCAAAACTTGTCAATTTATTTTTGTTTGAGCAGAAATTTGTTTGGAAGGATAGTCAGTATTAAAATGAACCGCAATTTTCATTTGATTAACATAATATTTCAAGGCGCTATACATAATACATGTTTAACCATGTTTCTTGTCACCAAATAAAAAAGAAATGGTTTCTGTCCTCAACATCATTTGAGTTACGAACTCCTTACAGAATCTTTGTTCCAAGGTTTTCTTTTAGGGGTAGTTATATACTAATTCATGGCATTGTTTATGTGGCTTATTATTATAAGACTATACAGTTAAAATTATATAAGATAAATGGTAAAGTTATCACTCTGTAGATTTTGTACTAAGTTTTCATATGCACCAAATGAGTTTAAGCGTTGTCTATTCCCTAAAAGACTACATTCATTGTTATTAACAATTTAAATAGTTCATGTCATACTTAAGGATGAAAAATGCATCTTGCTACAATAAGTTCAGGGTCCTTGTTGTTAAGATATGTAATGACCCCTACCAATAGGATCACTAAAACTACCAATGCAACTGAATAGTATTGTGAAATGCTCTGATACCACTGTCATGTCCCCATTTTGGCTGACCTCGTTTAGCGTGCTGGATTTGCCTATTCCCGACTCTCGTAGGCAAATGGTGGAGAGAGAGAGTCATTTTTGCAGATTAGATGGTTATATTGGCTTTTGGAGAAGTTTAAGAGGTTATATTTTATTATTATAAGTTATCGGGGCCTACATGTTCTAATTTTAAGTTGAGTTGCACTTTTTGATTTATAATATTATTTTATTATAAAAAGTGTTTTTTAATGAGATTTTATAAAGGAGAGTTCTAGAAGTTCCAGGAAAAGTGAATAAATAGAGGGCTAGGCCTCTCATTTGGACATGCTTGGTTTATGATATCTCTTTTACTTCTTCATTGTGAAGACATTTGTGGATTTGGATCTGCAAATTATTATTCAGTCTTTGGGAACGAGTCACTCCCTTGGATTGGCAACTTTGAGGGTGTGAAATATCACTTGAATTGTTGCAATTGAGGAGTTGGTATTCAGCCATCTCATTTGTGCTTCATTGAGATTCAGTTTTGAGGGTTTACTTCAGTTGGAATAAGGGTTCCAGTTGTGCCCTAGCATTGAGGAATTGATTGGCAAGGGTTTGAAGACAATTTTGCATATTTTTTTCAGACTGCCAGTCAGGGTTTGGAGCCACGTTTTTGTTCATATCTCCTTATTGGCTTGGCGGATCAATTTATAATTTTGTAGGGTTATTATACAACCCTAGGCGCCCACATTTCATGGTTTTGGGGGATCCAAAACCCTAGCAATTATTTTTTATTGCTGACGCCCATACAGTACAGGTACGGCCCTGCTATTGGGTGACAGCTGTGAGCATTTGGAGACCAGTTTGGGGCTGTTAAGACATCTTCAGCAGCGTTTGGCATCATCAGACTTGTGGTCTATCCAAGGGCTTCGAATCAGGTTCTTATGCATTTGAAAACATATCAATTTTTATGTGAAAATTGCTGTTAAACAGTGACTGTGATTTCAGACCAGATTTGGCAATTAAATCAGTCTCAGATTTCATAGCAGTGTAATTGGGGTTTTGCTTGTTCATATGTGATAAGGGTTTTATATTGTAATCTGATATTACAAGCTGTGGCAATCCATATAAACTTCAGACATATTGCTCATGTTATCATATGCACAAATCAGTCACCACAGTCTGAAAATATAAACAGTCCCAGAATTGTGGCACGGTAGTTGGATAATATCATTGCATAATCAAGGGATTCAATGTTTTGAAATGCATAGATGTATATTAATGCATAGTTGGAATCATTTCCCAATTCTGATATAATAGGACAGTCATATGTCAATTCTGATATAATAGGACAGTCGTATGTTTGCATTTTCAGTCCAGTCCTATATGCACAGTTCAGTCCTCTAAATTCTGATATAGTAATACAATCAATTAGCTGTTGCAATCAGACTCTCATGCATAATCCAACATTGAAATCTGCTGTTATAATCTGTGGTTGGGTTCACTTGTGAAAGTTGTACATTGGGGTTTCATATTGTCAAATGCACATGTATTAGATTGAAAGTGTTATAATCCGAGAGTTGTTACTGTTCATGCATCACTCTTCGATATTGGCATCATACATTGTGGATTTGTTGCACAACAATTAGTTACATTTGCAGCCCTATTCAGTTACATGCCAAGTGTTTGACGAATTGCCTAAGTTCAGTTGAGGGATTTAGTGACCTATATAGTACGGGTCATTACAGTGGTATCAGAGCATTTCACAATACTATTCACTTGCATTGGTAGTTTTAGTGATCCTATTGGTAGGGGTCATTACATGCAACGAATTTACAAGCACAATGCTAATGTATGACAATAACAACTTCAGTCTATAACAACTTCTAATCGATACATGTGCATGGAATGATGACAATATGAACTCCAATATGAGACCCTTTCAAATGTGTCCAATCAAAGTACGCAATTCTGATTTCAATGGCTACTTGCTTGTATTACAATATCATAAAAATTGAAGGACTGAACTATGCATCTATATATGACTGTCTTAACATATCAGATTTAGGAAATTGGCTCCAACAATGCATCTCTACACTACTATGCACTCTTAAATATTAAAACCCTTGATCATGCGATGAACTTAACCCAGTTCAGATTATACAAGGGCTGACTGGAATACAACAGCAGATTTGAGTTGATACAACATTGAACTATGGACTGATCTGTACTTATGAATATATGACTGCTATTTCATATCAGTTTTAATGACTGTCCTGAATATGCAAATGTATTACATTGAACCCTTGCGTATGCATTGAACAATATACCCAATAACATTAAACCTTTATCTACGCAATTAACAACGAATTTCAGGGACTGTTCAATTGCCAATTCTGAACATAAAATGACAGTGACTGTGTACAGCAGTTTACATAAAATTTGGCATACACTTTAAATGCAAATTGAACCTGTTTCGAAGCCCTCCTCAATGCTCACGATTTGATGATGATACCGCTGATGAAGACCGCTTCCAAACTGCCCCAAACAGACCTCCAAAATTCTGATGTTATCTCTGACAGGCAGGGCTGTACAGTACGGCTAGGGCGTCTGCTGTATTAAATAAATGCCAATGTTTAAGACCCCCAAATTATGATGGAAAGGGGCGCCTAGGGTTCTTCTACAACCCTCTAAATTTATAAAATATTTCGCCAAGCCAAATAGGAGATATGAGCAAAAACGTGGGTCCAAACCCTGGACTGGCAGTCTGAAAAATGCACAATTTTGTCTTCAAAACCCTTGCTAATCAATCCACGAATGCTAGGGCACAACTGAAACCCTTGTTCCAATCCAAATAAACCCTCAAAACTGAATCTCTATGAGGTCCAAGTGAGATGGCTGAATACCAACTCCTCAATTGCAACAATTCAAGTGATATTTCACACCCTCAAAGTTGCCAATCCAAGGGAGTGATTCCTTCCCAAAGACTGAATAATGATTTGCAGATCCAAAGACCACAAATGTCTTCACAATGAAGAAGTAGAAGAGATATCCAAAACAAGCATGTCCAAATGAGAGGCCTAGCCCTCTATTTATTCACTTTTCCTGGAACTTCTAGAACTCTCCTTTATAAAATCTCATTAAAAAGCACTTTTTATAATAAAATAATATTATAAATCAAAAAGTGCAACTCAACTTAAAATTAGAACATGTAGGCCCCGATAACTTATAATAATAAAATATAACCTCTTAAACTTCTCCAAAAGCCAATATAACCATCTGATCTGCAAAAATGACTCTCTCTCTCCACCATTTGCCTACGAGAGTCGGGAATAGGCAAATCCAGCACGCTAAACGAGGTCAGCCAAAATGGGGACATGACATTGCACCACAATTACCTCTGTTCAGTATTTACATTCAGTGGGGCTATTCAGTTTGCTGGCCAACCGTTTGACAAAATACCTAAGCATTGTTCGTGGGTTTTAGTGATCCTATTGGTAGGGGTCATTACAAGATATAGCTTCATTCGTATTGTTATTATATATATATATATATATTACACAATGTTAATAATGAAGAGTGTGATTATATTATTACTATCATATTATCATTATTATATTATAATAATGATAATACCATAGTAATATATACATATTAATAATGTCACATTAATATTGATCGAACTATGTTCGATAACTATCATAATTACTGGCATCGACTATTAAGTCGAAGGAATGAATAAACGACACTAACCATGATTATTGAGACAGCCGACTAAAGCACTAATATAAGTCGCTGCTTACATTAGTGCTAGCGACTGTTGTTAACAGTCGCTAGTACTAATGTAACCAGCGACCACTTGGGATGTGCCCTTTCATTTATGAAGGGACGTAATGTTTGCTGTCCACTGATCACTAGCATATATACTATGTTGTGATCGCAGTTTATATGCAATCAGTAAAAAAAGTGTTCATTGTCATATATATCTGCGGTCACAGCATAGTACATATTCAGAATATTTTATAAGCATCACAATTTATCAGTATAGTATATATATATCAGTAAATCAATAAGTTCCCTAAGATCTGGTTTCCTAACATGGTATCAGAGCCAGGTTCCTTCTGTAAAGCTTAACCGCTTGAAGGAAAGACCAGGGCATTGACAGAGATAATTTCACCAGCAAACATTTAAAATCCACGGAAGCATATCAGAGTTCATATCGGCCATGTGCAAACATCACTATAAATACTACCTGTATATATTGAATAGAGCGAATAAGATTTGAGTGTAAATTTGGCGGTACTATCTTCAGGCGCAATTATAATCATGGTGAAGAAGATGAAGATCGATCAATGGAGGAAAGAGGCGGACTGAAAGATATCGTATGGAGCCCAGAGGGAATCCAAAGGACAGGATTGATCCACCGCTGATTCCACCTGTGATCCACTGCTTCCACTTTTCCTACAAAGACCAGCAGAAATGGCAGCAGAGATCCTAGCTCGTAGATCCATCTCTTCTCCAGCACTCAGATACGATCATGGAATAGGAAGAAATCTTGACAGTCACGGATAAAACACATGGAGATATATGGATACAGACCAGAACGAACAGGAAAGAAGTCACGAAGAGGTCAATATCCACTCAACATCATCTACATATGATCAACAAAGATACACATTGACTCACCTCATCCTCTTGTTCATTGCTGGGTACACATCAATGATAACATCGGACGTTGAGCATAAACAATCAAGGACTGAAAGTTTAATGGGCAACCCTATGTAGGAGGAAAGTCGCCAAACACATCTGGGAAGAAACACGACAATCTACATATGAGATACTGGTCACTAAGGAAGGGATATCAGGCAACAATACAGCAAACTATCGATCATGAACTATGGTTCAACACAATATCAAGGGTCATCAAGAACAAGAGGAGTCAACTCGTCCACTGTCACCAGGATTATCAGACTGTTGATGTTTCCTTTAGTTATATTTGTTACTTCATAATCAAGTCCAAATACCTTCATATATGCCATACTCCATACAAGCATCAAGTCATGTTTATACGTAGGGAGACATTCTAACGAATAAAGATAGAATAAGCTCATAATATGAATTACAGATGTATAAGCATGTACGCATACTAAAGGTAGTAACAGAGAGAGAAGCAATTTTAATCAATAGAAATTACTATACTTAAAAGACAATAGTCTCTAGTAATAAGGAGTAACAATTAAGTCTAAAACACAACACGTATGTTGTAATCGTGAAGACAACCATTAAAAGAAATGGTCAGAGAAACATAGAAATACATCGACATGGATATCAAGACATAAATATACAATCATCGAATAGGGAGAATAAGACAGGAGGAAATTACATGGGTGCATCATAAAGCCATGATATCAAACAGACTAAGATATCGTATATAAAATGATTCTATCATATTAGTGATCACATCTAAATATTAAATATTAGAGAGAGCCTACGTGATGATGTCCTCAATAAGATAGCACATACACATCATCATCCAGTTGGTAGTATCACGACAGAGTTAATGACAGAGTATGGGATGAAAATTATATTTGATAGAGGCAAGACGATACGCCATCAACCATCAAGATCAGTGATCAGAGAAGATTTCACTAAAATATTTATCAGCAATTACACAAGCATTATAATTGATCCATTATGCCTTGAGATTAAGGTTAAATATCGATTGAGTCATGATAACAGTTATTATGCTAATCAATTGATGAGTTATCGAAATGAGTAATAATTATAAGTAATACGTGGTAGTGACACCATCAATCAATTTCTATACCTTAAGAAAACAACAATTATATGAAGGACGTTGTGAGAAGAGAGGTCATCTTTGTAGATTAACAGCTATTAAAAGAGCTCAAAGGAAAATAACGAAGACGATGCCCTTGTTCCAAGCGCAAATCATCTACATCAGCAACATCATCATTCTCCTTGTTGCAAGAATATATCTAAACATCTTAAAAAAAAAAAAACATTGAATGGACAATCAATGAATGCTATTTCATCTAGCTTTCATTTGAACTTTTGAGAACATTGTCCCAATATTTCACACGATTCAGCCAGGGGACATTACGATGTAGTTTATACTCATCATATAGGTCAGAGATGCTTGATTAAGAATTATTATTTATAATGATCGATAGGAGATTACTATAAGAAAGAATCAAGAATATATATTGCTAGCAAACATTTATGAGTGGAATATAGTTACAGAATATTATAACTCTATCACGGATTAAAGAACCATTATATGGTCAACCTCAGTAGGGGATATATTACTACTTAAAGGAAGGTCTCATATAGAAAATAATGATATAAGAGGGAGACTTAACATACTCATTCACGGAGGCTGAGAAAGAAATGTAAAACATGGAGCATGGAATGATATAGAATGTTATGTAAGATATATGAATATATAAGATAAGGAACTCGTGGAATATGGAGAAAGTCCAATCCTAGCACAAATAGAGAATTATCAAGTGAATTAATTATGTCCCTAGCCATGGGGATGTTTTTTTGAAAATATTTGAAAAGATAAGTATCTCATGTTTTATTAATCCATATGAATTTGCAGTTTGTAATTCATTAAATAATAAATCTTGTATGTTTCTATCATTTGTATTTTTGTACGAGATAGTTTAGCTTTATAAACTACTTGTAATCTATCTCTGACATACTTTCAGGATAAAAGCATATGGAATTCAGATTCAGAGAAAGTCTGATATTTTCAAGAGGTCAAGAAGTTGATGAGCTTGAGCTTTAGAGGGAGCATGTACAATTTCAGTTAACTTGTGACAATCTCAATCGTATTGATTGAGAGGGAGTTCACTATTGAAGGTAAAACAAATCTGAGATTATAGTAGTGGGAACTTGTGGATAGAATCACCGATGAGATGCACGTGGATAGAATACTAGAGGTCTTTATTATCTTCCCTCAAGTCCAAGAGGGAGTGTTAATATTGTGGCCTTGGAAAATATCAAAATGCATCTTATGCTAGTCGATGTAACCTTATGATTATTTAGATTATTCGTATTGGTTCTCTTAGGAAGGAAAGTATGAAATGACATCCTGCAGTGACACCGAATTGAGTATATAAACAGGGTATGTCTTCGTGACAGATGGAGAAGTTAAAAGATCTGCATTAATGGACATTCGAGGATCTTGATTCAGAGGGAGTAGACCATGTTTTGTTGGTTCTCTAGTAATCAAGAAATTATAGCAGACAATTATGGTTATTACCATGTGAGAAGGTTATATGTCAGAAAGAGAAGCTAGAAGATCAAATTAAGTTGGCACCCTAGGATCTTGGTCATACAAATTCAGAGGGAGTATAACTTGTCAAGATGGTGTATACTTTGTAATCTCCGAATTCACCAAGACTATGAGATCGTGCAAACAAATGTAATTCAGTGGAGGTGCATCCTCACTAAAGAACAAACAATTGATACTCTTACCAAGCGTCTTGCTAGAAAGAAGATTGTGTACCTTCAGATAACCTTGGTATGTTGAGGAACAAAGCCTTATTAGGTGAAAAGAAGGTATCATGAATGCTATGTTATTACTTGTTGTGCAATAACTATATCGTGGTTAGACAACATTAAGTTGTTGGTTTTAAATTGTCATGACTGAGAGTTTGACTTGAATTTTTAAAATAATTCTTGTCCTTGATGGATAATTCTAAGGTGGAAGTCTTGATTTCCACTCTCTGGATGAGCCAGAGTGGATCCACCCTTTGAGAAGAGTCAAGGTGACTTTATGGGTTTTTATTCATGAATAAATGTAAAAATGTATATTGCAATATTGTGTAAAAATGATCATTTGTGTGCGGGTTAACATTTCAAGGTGACGATCTTGTAAATAGTTAACCAAAGTGTCAAGATAGACTACTTAAGTGTGTGTCCCGACTGTGCAGAGATCTTGACTCTTGTTATTACTGGATGTGTAATAACGAAACCATATCATGATAGACTACTTCATTGTGTGTCCCGAATGTGCGGAGATCATGATATTCAAGTCTATTTCATGACGAGACTACATTAACTTGTGCGTCCCGAAATGACGGATGTCATGATAGACTTTTGATATTTAATACTCACTCGCTAAGAGGGAGTGTTAAGATATAGCTTCATTCGTATTGTTATTATATATATATATATATATATTACACAATGTTAATAATGAAGAGTGTGATTATATTATTACTATCATATTATCATTATTATATTATAATAATGATAATACCATAGTAATATATACATATTAATAATGTCACATTAATATTGATCGAACTATGTTCGATAACTATCATAATTACTGGCATCGACTATTAAGTCGAAGGAATGAATAAACGACACTAACCATGATTATTGAGACAGCCGACTAAAGCACTAATATAAGTCGCTGCTTACATTAGTGCTAGCGACTGTTGTTAACAGTCGCTAGTACTAATGTAACCAGCGACCACTTGGGATGTGCCCTTTCATTTACGAAGGGACGTAATGTTTGCTGTCCACTGATCACTAGCATATATACTATGTTGTGATCGCAGTTTATATGCAATCAGTAAAAAAAGTGTTCATTGTCATATATATCTGCGGTCACAGCATAGTACATATTCAGAATATTTTATAAGCATCACAATTTATCAGTATAGTATATATATATCAGTAAATCAATAAGTTCCCTAAGATCTGGTTTCCTAACACTTGTGACCTCAAAAATTCTCCTAGGTCTATTCTTAACTATAAAGTGTTTCAAATCCTCAATTACAGTTCATATACATTGCAGGGTGACGGCATACAAATTGTTCCTGTAATTTAGGTCCTAGATTTTGTCATTTATGTTGTTATTGTTAACTTGCCAGTTATTGAGATGATCAGTAACTCGTGGTTGTTTAGGGGGATGCTTTCAGTTTTGGTGAATTTAGTGGGAGGCAGAATTCAAGTAGTTGAAAAGTGACCTACCATTGATGAAATCTAATGCAGTTTGTGTCTCTCATGTTTTTTATTGTTGAAGATATTAATATGGTTAGTTCTTTGGCATAGTCCGTGAAGAAATCTAGTTTCAGAGATGATTGAAGGACTGCTTGTACCCTTCCTATAATGATATCATAAGGAATATAATATGTTTTCAAAGAGGATTGAAGGATTGTTTATCTACACATTTTATAAACTTATAATACAGGGAATTATCTGTTCAAGTTACCAGCCTGATTAGTTCAGCTCATGTTACCCGAGTTCATTCTTTTATATCTACTTGATGATCAATGTTCATAATAAAAAAAATAAAAATATAATCCTTTTGAATTAGCTTAAATGAAAAGGTTCTGAGTCCCTCTTTTTGAGTATACAAAGGTGAGAATATTGGGCTTAAAACGTTTGTTATTGTTTCTAAAAAGGGATCGATTAAGGAGTTGATTAGAGTTACATATAAGTAATTTAAAAAAAAATCTTGTTCCTTTTGTTATCTATATCGCAATGACCTTCTCATGAGCTTTACCTACAAATCTAGAACACCTTTCATCATTGTATTGTTAAATTTTGCACAACGATTAGTATGTTATTTCATTGAAAACTATAGAACTTTATATTGAGGGAGAATGTTCACATAGTTTAACATATGCAAGGGAATGAATTCAATGGTAAGTTAAATGTGTAGCTTTAGTTTAGATGTTTGTTGGGATATAGCTTTCTAAGTACAAATTTTAATCTGCATCGGGGACCTCAGGTAATAATTGCATAATCTTTTAGAATCGATGTTATAGGTCATGTTAATGTTTCTTCTAGACATTGATATAGTGTTAGGAAGTCTTACCCTCACAATATGATTATTAGATATTAATTTTTCCATTCAAAAAATGCAAATAAATGAAGGATCTCTATACCTCGATTTTTATATTATCTTAATCATAGATCAAAATATCACCGACTTATCGGCCATAAGTCAACTTATCGTGATAAGTTTTGCCAGGCGATAGAACTTGTATAGTTATCACCTGGCAAACTTATCGTAGATAAGTTGCTCTTAACGGCGATAAGTAGACAACTTATCACGATTTATAGCGCCTGCGGCCGGATAAAGGGAAGACGGCTAGGAAAAAGGGCTAGTTTTTTTTTATGAGTGACAGTGATTTTCTTGGAGAGAAAAGAAACTAAGAAGGGTTTTGGAGGAGAAACATCAGCATTTGAGGCATTTTGGATTGATTCGGAGTGGATTCGAAGCGGATTCGAAGGGATTTTGCAAGAAAATTCAAAATCACAAGTAAGTTTTCAAAATTCTTTCCCTTTTGTTTTAAAATCATTTTTTCTTGTATTAAATGCATTCAAGTTTATACAAACTATGTAATATCATTTCCAATCTACTCTAATTTGTTTTAGAACGTAATGAATAAGATCTAACACCATTTTTTAGCAATTTTTGCAAATTTTTCATAGTTTTCTCAAAAACTTCATATTTTCTCAAAAATTTCATAACCTTTCAAGTTTTTTGGTTTTTTCCTTCAAGTTTCAGCTATGTTTAAACTAATTTAAAGTTTTAAACTAGCTTAGTTTGTTTCTAAATTTCTTTGTTAAATTTCTTTGTGCCCTCATTTTGTATGTGACGTGCAATTTGATTCTTCATCAAAATGGAAAATAGGAATTCTTCTACAACTGGGTCAGCTGCAGGGTCTGCCAGTGCCCTAGTAGACGCATGTCCATTGAGATATGTAGGAACATGCCCTAAAGGGGCTAGAGACAAGGCATGTGCATATGCTTTTGAAGGACCCGAATATAATACCATGATATGCATAAAATGTGAAAAACTAGTTAGTGGAGACATATCTCGTTTGAAATACCACCTTGTAGGGATCACAAAGCATGATACAAGGGTTTGTGTCGCCACCACCTCAGAAATAATGAGAGAGATGAATGCCTTGCTCGCTGTTGGAGAAGAGAAAAAGTTGCAAAGCGAAAGGGCAAAATTGGCCACGAGGGCAACCATTTTTGATTCGCAAGGTATCTCACACTGTCTCATTTTTAAGAATCATTTATTATTTTATAATCATAATGAAATAATGATCATAATGAAATAATGTGGGTTGTGATTTGTGACCAGGTATCCCATCCACCCTTGAAGAAGATGAAGCAGCACTTGAAGGCATAGTGGGCTCTCATTGTGGCCCACGGATCTGCAAATCTACCTTGTCCTCGCCTTCCACTTCCACTGGTTCTAGTAGACTAGCACCACGCTCATCTTCTATAGACAATTTTTTTGTGCCCAGAAACACACCTGGAGCACAACCATCACTAGAGGGTAGTTGGTGGAACGATGTGCATCGGCAAGTTGACATTCAATGTGCTTATTTTTGGTTTTTTAACAATATCCCCTTCAGTGTTGCAGCAAGTCCCTATTGGCTGAATTTTGTGACAGGAATCACTGTAGTGGGAAAGGGCTACAAGGCACCTACTCCTGCAGACTTGAGTGGGAGTTTAGTTCACTTTTACGGTTTTACAATTTACTTATTTTTGTTGAATGTAATTTTTTTAAACAAAGTTGTGTACTTGAATGTTATTTTTATTTTGTTCTTGTAGATTGCTCAAAGATCCTGTTACTAGGGCCAATGAAGTGTAGAAGACCAAAAATTGCAATGGAAACAATTTGGCTGCTCTATACTTTCAGATGGATGCACGGATGGAAGAAACCGTACCATCATCAATTTTTTAGTTTCTTGAAAGGATCAAGTGGTCTTTCTGAAATCCTTGGATGCCTCAGATAAGATAAAGATAGCTGAAACTTTGGCTCTAATGTTAGAGCAAATTGTGATGGAGGTGGGGGTTGCTAATGTGGTGCAAATAATAACCGACAATGTAGTGGCATATGTGGCAGCGGGTAGGATCTTCCAAGATAAGTATAGCACACTTTTTTGGTTTCCTTGTGCAGCGCACGCCCTTGACCTTCTTTTGGAGGACATAGGAAAATTGGATTGGGTGAAATCAATTGTAGAGGATGCAAGAAAGATAACAAAATATATCTACAATCACCCTTGGGTTCTCCACTTGATGAGAAAATTCACCCATGGGAAGGAGTTGGTTAGACCTGCAGCTACAAGGTTTGCAACAATTTTCTTAACGTTGCAAAGTGTTCTTAGTTCTTTGAATCCTTTGAAGAAAATGTTTGTGAGTCAACCATGGCTAAACTCAAGTTATTCAAAGAAGGCTGATGGTCAAAGTGTTGCATACACTGTCTTTGACAACCACTTTTTTGATGATGCTACAAAAATTGTGAAGGTATCTTTGAAACTTCAAAAGTTGAATATTTAGTTTTTTTGTATTCAAGAATCAAGTCTTTCATTATTAATTTGGAACTCTAGTCTATAATTAATGATAATCTTTTTCTACTTTTCAATTGTAGGAGACAGAGCCCTTGGTTAGAGTTCTCCGCTTGGTAGGTGGGGATCAAACCCCAATGGGGTATCTTTATGAGGCCATGGATAGGGCCAAAGAGGCTGTAAAAAATATCTACAAGGGGAACAACCTAAAATTTGACCCCATATGGGAAATTATTGATAGGGGGTGGAACAATCAGCTCCACCAGCCCATTCATGCAGTGGGGTACTTCCTCAACCCTTCTTTTCACTTCTCTCCATCCTACGGGGATCCCAATGGAGAGGTCATGGAGGGCTTCATTGAATGCATGTAGAGGATGGTACCTGAGGTTGAGGTGAGAGACCTCATTGTGGCCGAGATGGAAGTGTATCAGATTGCAACGGGCAAGCTATTCTCCTCAAACTGTGCAAGAAGAGGAAGAAAGACTCAAATTCCAGGTACAATATTTGGATTTTTGGTGTCTTTCACATGCATGATAAGTAGATAAAAACTAAGTTACTAAAATATGTTTTCACCTTGCTTTCTAACTCTTTAATATTTATTTTGGAGATGCTTGGCGGCGAAATTGGGGTGGGAATGTCCCAAATCTACAAAATCTTGCCTCGCGCATCTTATGTCAGCCATGTAGCTCATCTAGTAATGAGCATAATTGGAGCTTATTTGAGGCCATTCACACAAAGAATAGGAACAAGTTAGCACAGAAACGCCTCAATGACCTTGTTTATGTGCAATATAACCTTAAGTTGCGCATAAGAAAGGTAATGTTACCAGCAGAAAGGCCACTTAATTTGGATGACATAGATCTGTACTGTTATTGGACATCACAGGAGCAGCCTCCATTGTTCATAGATGATGACATCTATGATTTGGAGAGGCAAGCTATGGAGGAGGGTAGAATCACAACAGGATTGGATGACATTCAGGAGGATGATCATAAGAGTAGTGAGTGAGGAGGATACAGATGATGAGGAGTCATTGCCAGTGTCAGCACCCTCTACATCTAGGGTGGAGGTCCAGTCACAGCCAATTGTGCAGAGGGAGGTGTCATAGCCACAATGGACTACTAGGGCTAGATCCCCTCCCACTCTGTAGTTTTTACTAGAGCTACTAGGAAGGGGAAGAGGAAGATGTAGACTATTTTGATATTGTACATGGCATATGTATTTGCTTATAGTTTTACAAAGACAATTTGCTATTTTTAGTTTTCTTCAGAGTTCAGAGTCTTCAGACTATCAGACTATGGCTACCAGCCATCAGCATTCCATATGAGGATGCAATTTCGATACATATTTGCATTTATATATATCTAGATTAGCTTGTTTGGTTTGTTTACTCATTTTCTCTTGTGATTAGTAGGTCATCAACATATAAGATAAGTTTTAACATATTACCATTAATTACCTTAAAATAGAGGTTTGGATCTGCATTGTTCTTGGAAAAACCTAGTCCCACAAGATAGTGATCAATCCTCTCATACTAGGCTCTAGGGGCCTATTTAAGTCCATATAGGGCTTTCTTCAAATTGCATACATGTGAATTTGCATTATATATCACAAAGCCTTCAGGTTGCTCTAAATAGACTTCTTCTTCAATGGTCCCATTCAAGAATGCACTTTTCACATCCATTTGATGGATCTTCTAGCCTTTAGCTACTGCAATAGCTATTACTTCTCTAACAGAGGTGTACCTGACAACAGGTGCAAACGTCTCTTCATAATCAATACCCTCCTTTTGTGAGAAACCTCTGGCAAAAAAATGAGCTTTGTGTTTCTCTATACTGCCGTCTACAACATGTTTGATTTTGAAGAGCCATTTGGAAGAGACAACAGATTTCTCTTTTCGTCTTGGTACTATATCCCACACATCATTTTTCACAATGAACTCATACTCTTCTGTCATAGCATCTTTCCATACTTAATGTTGGAGAGCTTTTGTAGCACTAGTTGGTTCTAAAATAATGATCTCACTCATCAGGGCAACATTGCTGGAGAATTTGTGGGGTCTCTTACTTTCTCTAAAAGTTCCTTTGGGTGTTGCATAATTCTTAGCTTCCTCAATCATCATTTTGGCCAAAAGTGGTCTCCTTTTGTTGTTGTTGGGTTCCTCTATAGGAGTAGGCTGATTTTCATTTATGGTTTCTTCAAGAGACTCCCTCTGAATCTCAAGGGTAGGATCCTCCTCCACGTCTTTAGGAGCATCTTGAATTTCTATCTCATGAGAACTCTTTTATCTTTTGAAAGCAATGTCTTCCTCAAAGATGAAATCTTTGCTATGTTCAATTTGTTTTTGTCTAGGTATGTATATTCTATAGGATTTCGATGTTTCACTATAGCCCACAAATATCCCTTTCTTGCCAGTGGGTTCTAACTTAGACCTCTTTTCTTTACGCACATGAACGTAGACAGGGCAGCCAAAAATCCTCAAGTGACTTATATCAGGTTTTACACTAGTGAATGCTTCTTCAGGAGTTTTGTTATCTAGATGTGGGTAGGGACATCTATTTTTAATGTAGACAACTGTCCTAGAGGCTTCTGCCCAAAATGAAGTTTCTATGTTTTGGTCGTACAACATTGCTCTAGTAGTTTCTACAATAGTTCTATTCTTTCTCTCAGCAACACCATTCTATTGAGGATTGTAAGGTACAATAAACTCCCTCTTAATCCCAACATTTACACCAAATTCTTTAAAAATTTCTGAGGTGAATTCCTTTCCATTATCTGTTCTCAATACTTTGATTTTCTTCCTAGTCAAATTTTCTGTAAGAGCTTTGAACTCCTTAAACCTTTTAAGGATTTCCTCCGACTCTTTACACTTAAGAAAATATATCCAAGTCTTTCTAGAAAAATCATCTCGAAAGATTACATAATATAAGAATCCTCCCATGGAGGGTACAGACATAGGTCCACATAAGTCAGAGTGAACTAACTCTAATACATTTTTAGTTTTACTAGAACGGTTTAGGAAAGTCCCCTTTGTATTCTTCCCTAGGGTATACCCTTTGCATGCTCCCTCATGGTTTTGTTTTAGTTTGAGCAACTCTGTCACCATTTTTTTTTACTGAAGGTAGGGCACAAAAATGAATATGTCGTAGTCTTCGGTACCAAATTTCATTTGAGTTAAAGGTCTCATGAATAAGGCCTTGATTTATGTCTGTGCAAAGTTTGTAAAGACATCCTTGTCTTATTCCTATAGTTTGTGCTTTCTTTATGGTGTTCTTTGGCCATGTCATAACTTTTCCATCCATAAAGGTAACCCTATATCTTTTGTCTTCAGGAGCAGAAATGGATACTAGGTTACATTTTATTCCTGGTACAAACAATACTCTAGTGAGTTGAAGAGAGATGCCAGACTTCAAATTTATAGTGCAAGTTCCAATCCCCTTTACTAGATAAGTTGAATCATCCCCAATAGTTACTTCTTCATCAGTTTCTTCTACTATAGTATCTAAGTGTTCTCTGAATCCTGTGATGTGTCTTGATGATCCATTATCAATCACCTAGGTTTTGAGTTTGTTTGATACTTAGGCTTGATAATATTGAGTAGAAGACAAATTTATCAGAATCATGTTCTATATTAGCCTTTCCAACTTTAGCAGAAGATGCTTGTTGTTTTGTTCTATCAGGGCACTTGATTGCATAGTGTCCATACTAATCAAATCTGAAACATTGTATTTGGGAAATGTCTTTCCTCTTCTTGGACAATCCGTTTCCATAAGTATTCTTCTTTCTTTTGAAATTTTTCTTCTTACCTTTCTTATGAGAGTTTTTGTTCAATACATGAATATCCTCATCTATGGGTTTTTGATTGTTTCTTCTGGTCATCAGTCTAGATTCTTCTTGTAAGCAATTTGTTCTCAAACTATCAAATTTAGGGAGTTTTGACCTTGCACTTATTCCTTGAAAAAATGACTCCCATGAAGTTGGTAGGCCACCTAGAGCTATTAATGTTAACTCTGTTATTAATTTGATTTCCAATTGTTGAGAGTTGATCTCTTAGTTCGGTGATTCTCATGAAATATGTAGTGATGGATTCTCCCTTGTTCATTTTTACATGATTAAGTTGCCTCTTTAGAGAAAGGATTCTATTGGTGTTGTTTATTTCAAATGTGCTTTCAAGAGATTTAAACATTAGGTATGCAGTATCTTGTTTTGATAAGAAAGGTTCTATATGATCCCTAACTGCATCTACTATAAGTTTCATAGCCTTTTCGTTCTTCTCGATCCATTGGGTTTTCTCTTGATCATTCTTTGGTTCTGATTTTTTTTCTTTCACAAATGAGTCTAATTTATTTTCTTTCAATATCATCACGATTCTAAATTTCCATGATGTAAAATTTGTTGCACCTTCAAGACGATCCTCAAATCTAATTACACTCAACATTATCAATAATAGAATGTGATTTCAATTTCAAGAGGGATAATATGTGAGTTTTGAGTAATATGAACTCTTAAATTTAATTAGATCTTCCTTAGCAAAGCTCCGATACCATGTTAAAGAAGATTAAATTTATTTTCAGATTTGAACTATTCGTGTCTTTTAAAATTATCAGAATATAATTCTTACTAATATCTGTACCTTATCTACAAGTTGTAATCAGAATATGAATAATCTTTCTCTTGCCAAATGTAGAAGTGATGCTAAATCAATATTGAAAAATACAGATTATTATTTCTCAACTCTGAACCTGATTTTATGGTGCTCGATTTCCAAGAGGCAAAACACTAATTGATTTCTATGTACCTCTTTGGAGTTCGGATATGCAATATGTATTCAATTAAGAGGCATGTTCCATGAGCAGACATGTGGAGGCATGTCCGTTCATGGAATGCCTATTCGAATGTACCTTTTTATTTCAGTTTAGATACCCGATCACTAATCGGGGTTTATGCATGACTTAAAAAACACCAATGTTTATCAAATACGATCTGATTTAGTATTGCACAAACAAATATCCGATCTGAATCACCGATAATCAATTCTCGATCGGAATTATGTATGGAACATGAAATAACAATAATATGCAAGCAATAATCTCTAAATGCAGATCGATATTATACTATTGGATTACGGAGGGGGGGGGGGGGTTGAATCAGTAATCCTTGATTCTTTGTACCTTAAAAACTTTCCCTGATTCAACTCAGTGTCAACTCAGTCAAACACACTTCAATAATAACCGACAACAGATAAATTAACTTTAAATCAACAATAACATTCACAATAAACATTCAACACATATAACACTAGTATTTAACGTGGAAACCCAATTTGGGAAAAACCATTGTGGGAATTGTCACCCACTAAAGAAATACTCTTTTGAAATATGCTCGGTTAAAACCTAATCTGATTAAAGATTACAATGCACATTGTTAAATGTGACCCTGTTAGGGGATTTGCCTCAGATCTGTTAAGATCTTCACCCTGCTAGGAGTGGTTGGTTAAGGGTCTTCAAACACTCTTCTAGAATGTCACCTTTTGCAAGGATTTACAATAAGATTGTTAGGTCCACTCAGTTAAGAGATTTTCCTGTTACAAATATTAATAAGCAACAATATATAAATTGATTTGTAAATCTGCAACTACCTTTTGCTTAATCAGATCCCTTGTGCGCTCTTTGTCTTCACTTCATTCCTTTACTTTCCATTGGCTTCAACACTTCATCAATCTCAGCTTTCTAACTCGGATTTCAACCTTTTCCTTCTTCACAACATCAGTCGACGACTCATTAACCCTTAAACTTGCCAGCCTTTTCTTCATACAATTTCATCCTTTATATAGACTTTGTTTTGCCTCTTAATCTCCTTTATAACGTTTTCCTCTGATTAATTTCAACCATCCGATCATCCTCATAAAATAATTCAATGAATTTAGAGCTCGGTAAAACGTTTTATCATCACCTCGAAACTTGAACTTTCTTGGAGCTTGTACCTTCAATATTTGCTTCTTAGATCTATACCATAGATCATCACCTTGAATTTTCATGATCGTAGATCTCTTCAACTAACTCTTCCCTATCCTTATAATCTTCCAGCTCATCATAGCTCATCGTTAAATGGCGTTCTGATCCTTGTATCTAATTTATGTTACTTGCTCGGTGGTTAACTTCTTTTTCTTCAACTGAAATTCAGTTTACTTCACTTGGTAACTGAAACCTTCTACTCAGTGTCTTGACTTCCTTTCTCTTTACCGAAACTTAGTTTCCTTTTATCAAATGACTTTTTCCTACTCGGTAACCAAACTGTTTTGTTTATCGACTTGATATAATCAAATGTTTAGTAGAAAACAATTATATCAACATAACCTTATCATAGTCTGATCTGTATTAGCTGCCCAATTAAGTTCAACTTCACAACATTTCACTTCCTCTTCTTCTTTAACTCACTCAACTTATATCACACTCCAAATGATATGGAAACTCAATATAAATCAGAAATCAATTGCTTGACATCATTGACAAGATAATCATTGATGTAATCCTTCTACAATCTTGTATACATCTGATCTTAGTCGGTCTTCATCATCATCACCATCAGTTATAGTAAAATATACTTGGTACTTATGATGTTTAGATCAGGTGCACGAATGATAATCGAATAGATCAAATGGTGATATAATTATGAACAATTAAATATGTGTGTATATAAATCATAGAATCGGTTATCATTCCTACATCTAACCAAAGCTATCATTTGTACAACAATATCAACCATATGATATTCTCCATACTCATATCTTTTCCGGTATGTGCACTACCATCACATCTCATGAGACCGACCAAAATAGATATCATTTCATGGCATACCGACGAATGTTACATCTCATAACATCCACCATGACATATCTCAATAATATAACTCATTGTAGTTGTATACTACTCAGTTGATATTATATAAGAGATATGAACTATCGAAATATGTTAGCGAATATCAACCATATGATATCCATCATGATAGTAGGTTAAACTATGTTAAAGTCGTCACTTTACAATAGTAACCATAAATAGACTTCATTGAAAGATCATCACCTTCCAGGAGGTTTCCATAAGATTATGCAATAGCTGACATAAAAATTATATATAATATATCTCATAAATAAATCATTACTACAATTTATTGAGTCTCAATCCCAGTTAACATTTTACATTCTTACCATACCAAGCTTACCTCGAAAGTACACACTTTGTTTTGGAAAGAGTCTTGATGAGAATGTCTATTGTTTCCTCATCAGTACTAATGTATCTCAATTGAACTCATTTCCACCATGTCTCTAACCTAGTGATACTTGATCTCCATATGCTTTGTAAAGAGCCTGCCTGGCTCTTTGTTGAAGATAATATTTATTTCTGGATTTGCTTGCAAGTTTGTTTTGTTTTGATAATATTTGACATTTTGAATTTCTCTAGAATTGAATAATAATAAATAACAATTTATTCTAACTTCAAAACTTCACCAGAAAAGACCAAATTTATTAATTTGCAAATTGTTTAATCAACTTTTCAATAAATAAATACAAATTGGCACCTTATCATGAAATGTGGCAAGCTGGAAATGTTTTTCAGCCAATGAGAAATGGTACGCAGCCACTATGAAGCCTTGCAATCCTCAGAAAATAATTAGCAGCCTCCCAAATATAAATCGCAGCTGCCTATAATGAAACGTAGGTCTCATGAAATGCTATGCAGGCCTCTAGGAAAGGAATGTGGGCCTCTAGAATGGAGATGCAAGCCTCTAGGAAGATAACGCAGCTCTCTAATTAAATTGAACACTTGGAGAATTTCGAATCAGATTAATAAACTCTCAATCTCTGCTGTAGTTGTTCAAATCTTCACAAACTAGGTATACCTCAGCACCAAGATTTACATTCACAGATTCAGTATGAATTTCTAGTATTCAGTTTGCAAAATTCACCATCAATCAACGATGATTCAAATTGTCAAAAGAGAGGAATCAGTCCTCAAACCCTAGCCATCTTCTTCACAACTAAATTTTATAAAATGTATAAGTCAAGAATGAATTGCTTTTGCCCAAAGCATTGCTTTTAAAATAAAAGATATTTTCTCTCACACACTTTTCACTTACAAAAGACTTTGCTTTATGTGCACATTTGAAATATAATAAACTATTATATTTCTCTTCACTTTAATGCTGAAAATGACCCTTTTATTAAAATAATGCTATTCTGACACATAGGGTCCCTGTTTTACGAGCTCAGGATTTAAAAGTTCTCAATCCGGTTCCAACGAGCTATAACACTAAGTTGCCCAGAATACATTCCCAATAAAAATGGCAACCTTAGCTGATTTAATTAAATAATAATCATAATTCACCCATCTTGCAAAAACAACTGAGGAAGCATCAGAATCAAAATCTGACAGCACAAGAGTGATCCTGATGATGAATGAACCTAACGGGGTGACTTAGTAAAAATAGAAGCTCCTTCCAAGAATCTTGGAGTCCAAATCGCAAGCCGGAAATAAAATCTGAAAGCATCATATAACTCCTCTAAATCCTCTGAGCTCAGTAGAACCATAAGTTGACTTACTATTTAGTAAGTCCCTCAAAGAGGGGCCAAAACCCACAACAAGGTCCTCTAATCACCAGTATTAGCCTACGAGAACCTAATGATAGGCTAAATCCACTAACTCCAATGCATGCTCAAAATGGAGACATTACATGCTTTGACCTATCATGAATTACTAGGTCGGAGTCTGCATCACTTTTGGTGAATCCCAAGTTCATCAAGTATCCATCTATCCAGTAATATCATGACCTTGGTGTTAGCATGGAGGCATTTCAGCCTGCACACATGGGACTCCATCCCATAAAATCATCTTAGCATGGTCTACTCCCTCTGAACAAGTATGACCAAGATCCTTGGAGGTCAAATGAATCAGATCCTCTAGCTGCCCCTTTTGTCACGGAAGCATGCCCATATTTCAATCATGGAAGATATCTTGCTTCAAGAGGCTCTTCAACATCTAGCACATATCCACAAATGTTCACAACATTGTTCACAAGTTCAATTTCTTGTACATAGATGTACTTATCTAATTCCATAGAAACATGAATGAATGTAATAAAGTGTGGACTTATCCCCAAGCTTGGCAACACAAAACATTCATGATAATGTGGCTTTCATTTGAAGTTCCAAGTAAATGCATCAACCTCTTGACCTTCTCGACCAAGGTTGCCTTAGGTGAAATGTCAGACTCCTTCTAAGTGTGATATCAACCTTCTGACCTCCTCGTCCAAGTTTGCCTTCAATAGATTGTCACACTCCCTCTGAATCTAATGTCCATTCAGTCCCATAACTGCAAGTATCAGGTTTTCTTTCCTTTGAATGCAATTTCTTATGCTTCTTGATCCATCCTCAAGGCATTTCAAAGAGAGATTACAAATAGTTGATAAAACTAAACTATCTCGAGGGAAATACCAACCATAGAAGCATACATGATTTGTCATCCCAATGTTATAACATGAACTAATGAACATTATTCAAGGGTATAAAATACTTATCTCTTATGTTGATACATCATAGAGCTAGTCATGTAGCAGGAACTCATCTTTGTCACAAGAATGTAGCAGGCTCTTTCTTTGTTGGTTCCAAGCGAAGCACCAAGAATGACCATGAATGGCATATCCACTATCTGCTCCCTCTTGATAGTTACAGTTTCCTGGTCACTAGAGAAGTCATCTAGACATGATCTTCTCCCTCTGAACCAATATAATATAATCCTTGATAGTCAATTAAAAAAAATCCTCTAGTTGCTTCATTTGTCATAGAAGGATATCCTTCTTACACAAACCCAATCATAGAAGAGATCTTTCTCCAAAAGATTCACATGATCCATATATGATATGAAAGTAATAGATCAAAAATCATTTTGGAGCTACTTTCATAAGATCGAGTTTTTCACAATGCCTTGGTAGTATACTTTATGCACCATCTCGAAGACAATGGAATAGATCAAGGCAAATAGCTCTTATAGTACATGCATGAATACATATAAGAGAGTGACTATAGTAAATAAATGAATGTATTACTCAAGAGATAGTACTTATCTCATTATTCATGAGTAGATGCACGTTTCTCAATTAATGTCCTATATATTGCTGGTTTCCTCCACCATGACGATGTTCCACGGGGTTCATGGCCTTACCATGTACCTTGGGCCAGCGTACCATAAAATTATGATATGCATTACCATTACCCTTGCATCCTTTGTTCCTTGACAGTGAACATCCTTAGCAAACACACGACATCATCGGATCATCACACACAACCCATTATGCAGTGCACATCACATATTTCTTTCTTAACTTTTTGTCTTCTATGGAACTACGCATAAATTAGAGGAATCCAATCCTTGTTCCATATGCCCAAACCATGGTAAGGGATATGGTGGTCGGTAAAACATATAGTCGAATGCCTTTGTGTATACTATTGTTTTGATTGACAGGTATTGGTACACCTCAATTCAATCGTCCCTCCATATCGAACCTCCCATAGCTCATAGTCAATCTGTATGGGGTGTTTATGAGTTCTCACACGCCATGTGGTATTTAGTCTCTGCGATCATAGAAAGCTGTCTTTCAACACATTACTAGGATTCCCGATGGCTTAGACCAATATCAACCCTGGTTGGCTCATGGAAACTAACAAGAACAATTCATATAGTTTGTCGAGTGTGCTAATTCAATATTTCACAAGTTGCTCAACCATATTCTATTACATTGACTCTATATATTGGACTTCACAAAGTATCTGGAATGACTCGTGATCCTGACAATTTTCCATGTGTCTTAATGCCTTGACACCCTTTATAGGTAGATTTTGGAGAGATTTGCAACCCATTAATGAACAACTGCATAGAAAAGAGCATAGACAACCAACAACCTTACAAAAGGCAATCCATTAGCAACCCTAGAAATATAGACAAACTAGTACATGTTGATCCAAAGAGAGACTCAAGCCTCAAGAAACAAAGAGACCAAGAGTGTTTCAGAAGGCTCCCTAAACCTTGAAGAAAGAGATAGGGGTTTTACCAGGCTCTTGTAACCTGAAAAATGGGTTTTAACAAGGCTCCCATAACCTTATTGGGTTTTACCATAGAACCCAAAACCATCCAGCACCAAACATTTGGTGCTAAGTCTTCCAAGCAGAACAACTTCTTCACTACAAACCTCCCCTCCACCTCAATAGAAAGGGATCCCACCTCCATATGAACAATTGAAGAAGAAACAACCTTGTCGGAAAATTGTTTCTAAAACAACCCCTCTTCGAAGCAACCCACAATACGAGCAAACCAAATTTAGCACCCTTCACCCTTTCCCAATAAGCATATCACCACCTCCATAGAGGACGCTACCACCTCCATAGGAATTGAGAAATAGGAAAGTGCAGCAACAAGATTCAAACCCTCATCATGCCCACAAGGCATCCCTAAACAAGAGGGAGAAGCTCCAGGCCTCAACGGGAAGAGACAGGAGAAACTCAATAGGATCCCAACATAAAGAAGAGAAAAAAACACTAGACTCCAACAAGGGCATGCGCAACCCCAAAACCAGAAAGCCTCCTTAACCAAAAACACAAAGTGGCCGAAGCGGGCCCTTGAAAATTGTCAACAACCAAAAGGCCAAAAAACCTTAAACAAAAACCCATAACAAAAAAAGCCCCAAAGAACAAATAGGCCACCATAGCAAAAACAGACAAAGAGGACTCTACAAGAGCTCTATTAGAGACACATCTGCAATGCCAAGGCCAAAAAAGAATAATGGGTAATTGAAAGAAAGAGACTAGAGAAGTCCTACCCATCATGGTGAGAACCCCAAACCAGGGAGAACTGCCCAAAATTGATGAAGAGAATCCCTTGCCAGTCAAAATAGACACCAAAAAACACCAAAAGACGCTAGAGCTGCCCCAACCTAGCAAAAGACAAACCCGCAGATCACTTAAACAATATCAACTCCAAAAACCGTAAAGTTGGAAGCCCTTTTAATTATGCCAAAAAGCTCAACTTAAATTCAAATGTTTGTAACACCCCTCTACAGCAACTTTTCTGAAACAGTGGTTTCTAGATTATTATGCCCTAAATGGTATCTAGTTTAATATTCTGGTTTATTGTGCCCTAAATGGTATCTAGTTTAATATTTCTGGTTTATTGTGCCCTAAATGGTTTCTGGTTTAATATTTCTGGTGCTTCGCTATTTATGGAAAGTTAATTCCTGTTTTTGTTAATTAAAGGATCAAAGAAGAATTATTGGGAAACATGCGCCATGTTAATTTATTTGGATTTAGATTACAAGCTAAGAATCTTGATTTATGGATACAAGATATGAAAAGATTGATTAACTTTTTCTGTGTGCAAGTGGTTGCAAGAGCGACAGGGACGCCCAGAAAGGGGGGAAGATAACACCAAGAAAGGAGGAAAGGATAGTGAAAAATAAGATGAGGAATTGGTTCTGAATTGGTAAGGGAATTGGAATATTCTCTTGGCCACACCCTATTAAGGTCCGTTAGGGAATTTGTCTATGCTAGCAATGACCAAGCTTAGGTTGGTACATAGTGAACTCCTCGAGTAACTTCTCGGTCAATGTTAATTTGTTCCATAATTATAACCGCATGTGTTGTTTAGGGGGCGTGTGATCTCGTTAATATTTTGACATCATTCATAATAATAATAATAATTGTTTCGAGCCTTTATCTCCTCTTTGTTGGGGAATTATTTGGTACAAATATGAAATTATGGAGTCTTTAATCTAATCAATTTGTCATATAAGATACGTCAATCTACTAATACCTTACCCTGGGACAATTAATAATAGTGTCTAATTATTTGTTCCATTTTATTTAATTCCTTTGGGTCATTCGTATTAAGCTCTTAATCTAGTATCAATTTATGAAGGTGATTCTTATCTAATATTTTCATTATTATATTTCGGTCACCTAAAATAATCACCTAGTTTATGCCGCGAAGACATTAGAGAGTGGAATGATTGAAATTATTTGTATCGGGGGTGATGTGTTCACATTGGAAGATGGTGTGATAATAGAGCCACTTCATCACCTTCCAAATGGAGTAGTTAGGGATTGTAGGAAGCTTCTTTAAGTTTGGCCATGTAGAGTTATCGGGTGTGCGTTTTAGAGGTGACGAGAGAGGGAAAGAGCTGGCACGGCTTAGCTCAAAGAAGGACTGCAAACGTAGCTAACAAGCATGGTTCCTTTCTTCTTTCTTCTAGCTGTTGAATCTGCTTTGAAATGGACTCTTGAGGTACCTTTAATGCATGCAACAACTATTACGAATGTGAGCCTGTTAATTTCTATTTGAAAAATGGAAGTTTGTGTTATCGTGAATCTGTGCGTATGGATTACTGTTTTTAACAGAGTCGCATTGCTTTTAAGTTTATGAAGTTTCAATTTGCTGTTCATAGCAGAGTTGTATCATATAGTTTATGAAGATTCAATTTGCTATTCTGAGCAAGTGTCGTATTTTAGTTATAAAGTTTTGGAATGCTGTTCATAGCAGAGTCGCGCTTAAGACTGTGAAGCTTCGAATGTTGTTTATAGCAGAGTCGCGTATAAGACTAAGAAGTTTTGAATGTTGTACCTAGCAGTGTCGCATATAGTTTATGAAGTTTCTGCCAGATAAGCCATTGGAGATATACCTGAGTTTTATGTCAATGCTACTATGTATGGGTCATTGTTATCTTTCTTGTTGTTCAAAATCTGTTAAACCAGCAAGCATAACCTAGCAAGAAGAGGTCTTTTCAAGTCGATATTTATTCCATTGTAATTAATTTTGTTTCCTGTACATCTTTATTTGCATGCGCTTGTTGACACTGTCAAGAAATAAACCATGACCATTCTGTTGACCTGTGCTCCTTCTTGCTGATTCCTTGGTAGAACTTCTCTGGTCACCAACCTGTAATCTCGTACATATTTAATAAACAATGAAATGACAAGGTTAGCATGTACTAAGACTCCGGAGGTGGTAAGTTTTCAGTTGATCATTTGTTTGGAACCATATCATTCTCATTAGACTATTGGAAACAACAGGGTCAGTGTTAACCAAAGACTACGTGTGTAGGAATCTACAACTGAACATTTGAAATGAGCTGAACATTCTTTTTAAAGAAAATTCAATTCTATTCAGCTATTGCTAGATCACTTTAATTAACTTTTTGTAGAGAATCTTCTAGTAATAGGCAGGAGTCAAATGACAGTAAACAGTAGAACAGAATAAATCCAAATAGGAAACAACGTGCGTTTCCAGAAAACACTAGAACCTTGATAGGTGAAACGAGAGTTAGTCGGATAGGGTGGGAAATTGGATAAGGCTCAATGGATCAGAAAATTACCTTGGCCAAGGGTGCATCACTAGATGTTGGACCAATTTTCTAGTAACCCGGATACTCTCTTAGACAGGCGTTAATCCAGAGTAGCAGTCGCTGCAGGGAGTAACCGTCTGAGACAGTAGGGGTCCACCAGTTCCAGTTGACTACTCTTATTTGATCCGTTTTTTCCTTTGCGGAGGGCCGGGTCCATTTCAATGAGAAATGGACAAAGGGCGAAACATTAGTTTCATTGGTTGGGTGGTTAAACGCCCTAGTGTTATCTTTCCCTCCTGATGACAGCCAAGATCTTTCAGTCTACCTTTTTATGCGGATGGAACAGTGAGAAACTTCTCCTTCTCTTTTAATTTCATTATTGGTACTTTACGATTGAATGTTCAAATGATAGAATAGATTTATGAGAAAAGTTAATTTTAAACGAGCTTTTACTTGTAAGAATATTATACTTTAGTTAGTTTTATTCAATTTTGTAATTATTTCCATGTTGAAGTTATTTTTGTAATTCCTTTAGTTCATTAAAAGTTTGGTTATATTTAATGTTATGTTATGTTGGAAATTTGTTCACTTATGTTACAGGGTTAAAAAAAATTGTGCTTCTAGTTTACTGTTAAATTAATTCTTCAAATCTAACAACTAGATATGTAGGGTTATAACATATGGTATCAGAGCGCTAGGTTCAACACTAGACCTGGGCTCGCATGCATAGACAACTTAGAAGTAGAAACTGATCAAGGCATTTTGGTTTTGCCAGGATGCCGATAATGATCCACACTAAACGAAAGAGGATTAGAGACCCACTCAACATCAAAATAGCTAATGTCTTACATAGAGATTATGACTATACACAGTGTGATCCTCCACAAGACGAAGAGACCCTTGCGTCAACCCTAGAAAGAATCAAGAGGCAGAGACGTGCTTGGACACCAGCGATTAACGCTGAGGTTAAAGTAGCTCTATTAGCCAAATACAAACCAACTAAAGAACAAAAGGTTCCTGAAACCAAATCATCAGATGACAACAAGATACCATCACCTGCTGTGGAAAAACCATCTCAAATAGCTTCCTGAAAAGGGCATCCCTAGATAGGGTGTTTATGTTTCCTTTATTTTATTTTTTTTTAAAAATAGTTTGGGCATGGTATTGTAAAAAGAAACCATTTTGGTTTGAGTTTGTAAAAAAAAACAATTTTGGCTTGTTACTGTAAAAGAACTTTTGGCTCGAATAAAAGAAATCAATGTTGTATTGTGAAGTTTGGATCATTACATACTTGCATTATGGAAGCTGTGTTTTAGAAACTATTCATGTTATGAATTATAATTTATAACAATTTAAACCTGGTCCGTAAACGGACTCAAATACAATGGGGGACTCACAAGAAGAAAATTGCGTAGACGCACCTAGATCTCCAAACGGAAAGTTGGATCAACTACTGCAGATGATGCAGGAAACTCAAAGTCAAATAGGGCATCTTGAACAGAAGATCCGGGACATGGATGAAACTGAGGGTAAAAGAACCGAGTACCACTCCGAGGATAGGGAAAATTAGTATCAACAATCTAGTGCTGAGAAGGAAGCACAATCTCAAAACAGAACTCAGAACTTAGAAAACTCGGGGTTAGGAATCATTCCTGAAGACATGAAGAAAATAAAACCTCCACAGTATGATGGTACTATTCTGGGGGGAGCCGCCGAAGCCTAGCTGACCAAAATGGAGAAGTATTTTAACATCAGAAACTACTCTGAGATGTAGAAAGCTGTGTGGGGATCTTATCAACTGATAGGGGAAGCCACAGGTTGGTGGGAAAGTAAAATGACCGAATTACAGCTACTGCCGACCAGGGTAACCTGGAATCAATTCGTTGAATTATTCCGGCAGAGGTGGCTGCCACAATTCTTCTATGAACAGAAGCTAGCAGAATTTTAGGATCTCAGGCAAGGTGATATGACGGTAAATGAATACTCAAAAAAGTTCACTAGCCTACTAAAGTACGTAACCCCAGTTGCAGGCTGATAAAAAATTCTGTCTAAGAAAATATCTGATGGGACTGAATAACTGAATAGGAGGACCGGTAGATGTCCTCGCACCAGCTAGTATCACAGAGGCATATGAGAAGGTTGTATGTCAGGAATCAAAACTTAAGAAGGATGATTCTATCCGTGATAGGAATCGGAAGAGAGGGAAGTGGACTTCAACCCCTTAGACTTTCAAACCCTAAAATGACAAGGAAGTCAACAATTTCAAAGGGAACAAGAAGTTTAAAGGAAACAGCCCTGGATTCCGAGAGAATAAGAAGAGTGTTTCTACCAATCCTAGAGGAAATGATAACCAGGGAAAGGCAACCGAGAAAAGAGGGCCACCGGAGGGATGCTTCACCTGTGGCGGGGAACACTATGCTAATCAATGCCCAACCAGGACACCGGGTGGTCAGACGCAAAGAAATTCCCTACCGACTCAGAAGACAACTTTTCAGCAAAGAATACATGCTGCTGTGGATAATAGACATGCCGATTATCAGATTACACCCATTGAGGTGACAGGTATGCTATACGGTAACACTGTATCCATCTTAATAGACACAAGAGCTACAAAAAAATTTATTTCACCTAAAATGCTTAGTAGATTTCCCAAAAGAACCAGGTACATGGCTGATTCTTGGACAGTCGAGTATGCCAACCGGACAAGGGCTTAGGTAGAGCAATGCCTATTTGAGGCTAGAGTGAAACTACCAAGTTTTACTACAGAGGTTAACTTATTTGTGGCACCTTTAGGATCCTATGATATCATTTTAGGAATGAAATGGCTATGGCAACACCGGGCAAAAGTGCATTGCTTCAGCCGGACAATGTCTAGACGATGTAGGCCATGTAGTACATCTTCAAGGAGATAGAAAGGAGGTTAGATTGAGACAACTGACCACCTCCCAACTCAGACGCAGTGAGAAGAAAGGGTGTCGTATGTTTGTGCTTAAAATTGAAGAAATGAATGAATGCAAGAGTGACAATCAGCATGGTAAGCAACTTCTGAATAATACCATAAGACATGATGTATTGAGACTGAATAGAGAAGGAAACACAAAGAAACCTTTTGCAGAGGAATATCCTTATCTTAAGGATTATCAAGATGTGTTTCCCGAAGATTTGCCTCGAATACCTCCGAAACGCATCTTTGATTTTTCTATAGAACTTGTACCTGGAACTGAGCCCATATCCAAAGCCCCCTACAGAATGACCACTATTGAATTGAGGGAACTAAAAGCTCAACTGCAGGAATTATTAGATAAAGGGTTGATACGCCCTAGTGTGTCTCCATGGGGAGCACCGGTCATTTTTGTCCAAAAAAAAGATGGAACCCTGCGGCTTTGCATCAATTATCAAATGTTGAACAAAGTTACAATCAGGAACAAATATCCCTTACCTCGCATTGATGATTTGTTTGATCAGATGCGAGGAGCCACAATTTTCTCTAAGATAGATCTACGATCAAGATATCATCAACTTAGACTCGAGGATGAGGACATTCCTAAAACAGCTTTTTGAACTCGGTATGGCCATTACGAGTTCACGGTGCTACCTTTTGGTTTAACCAATGCTCCGGCAGCCTTCATGAACCTTATGAATAGCATATTTCAAGATTGCTTAGACAAGTTTGTTTTGGTATTCCTCGATGACATTTTGATCTATTCTAAGAATGAGGATGAACACCTACATCATCTACACTTAGTTCTTCAGCGTCTCCGAGAGCATAAACTCTATGGCAAGCTATCTAAATGTACCTTCTTCCAGAAGGAAGTGCAATACCTCGGGCATATAATTTCAGCTCAGGGGATAGCTGTTGATCTAGCAAAAATTAAGGCTATATCAGAATGGCCAGTTCCTCGCAATGTTCGGGAGGTCAGAAGCTTTATGGGGTTAGCTGGCTACTATAGGAAGTTTGTTCAAAATTTTTCTAGGGTGGCTTATCCCATCACTTCTCTTCAGTGGAAAGGAAAACGCTTTGAGTGGACAGAAAAGTGTCAGCAAGCTTTTGAGTTACTCAAGAATAAACTAACCACTGCACCCATTCTGAAAGTACCCAACCTTGAAGGCAAATTCTTAGTGGTTACTGATGCCTCTGGTGAAGGACTGGGAGGAGTGTTGATGCAGGATGGACAAGTGATTGCATATGAACCATGAAAACTCAAGAATTATGAGATGAACTATGCACCGCATGATTTAGAGTTGGCTGCAATTGTACACACCCTACAGAAATGATGACATTATTTGTTGGGAAAACCTTTTGAGCTCAAATCAGATCATCAAGGACTGAAGTATATCTTTACTCAACCTAATCTAAATGCACGACAATGAAGATGGATGGAACTCATCTCAGATTATGATTTTGAAATCAATTACATTAAAGGAAAGGAAAATCGGGTGGCAGATGCATTAAGCCGTAGACGGTATATCTCTGCAATCACATCTGTTCACACCAATTTTAGACAGCAAGTTCTCCGCAAATCAGTCGATGATAGTTTTACAAGCAAGTTATAGAGGCTCTTCTTTTCAACCCTCAGGATCACAGGTACGAGGGCTTCAAATTTGAAACCGATGGGTTGTTGAGATTTAAAGGAAGAATGTATATTCCTGATTCTAATGAATTAAGAGACTTAGTGTGGAAAGAGATACACCGCACCCTACTCGACACACCCAGGAGTTACAAAACTCTTAGCAGACATCAAGCCCCTATATTTCTGGCAGGGAATGAAGAGGGACGCTATCAGGTTTGTGGCGAGATGTCTAGAATGTCAAAGGGTGAAAGTAGAGCACCAACATCCCGCAAGACTACTTCATCCTCATGCCATACCGGAATGGAAATGGTAAGTAATCAGTATGGACTTTGTTCAAGGATTACCGATGTCATGAAACAAACATAATACCATACTAGTAGTGGTAGATAAGCTTACTAAGGTGGCCCATTTTATTCTTGGAAACTTAATAGATGGAACACCCATTATAGCTCGGAAATTTGTGTAGGAAATATTCAGACTTCATGGTGTACCAGAAAAGATCATTTCAAACAGGGATGCCAGGATGACATCCAGATTTTGGCAGACACTTTTTACTGCTTTAGGCACTCAGCTTAATATTAGTTCAGCCTATCATCCTGGAACAGATGGCCAGACAGAACGGGTCAACCAGATTCTGGAAGACCTCCTTAGGATGTATTGTATGGATCAGCAATACAAATGGGATTATTTACCATTGGTGGAATTCGCATATAATAGTACTTATCAATCCTCCATCAAAATGGAACCCTTTGCAGCATTGTATGGAAGGTGTCAAACTCCTATCAGCTGGGATAAGCTAGAAGATAGGATAATCCTCGGACCCGATACGCTAGCCAAGATGGAAAATCAAGTCAAGGGTATTCGTCAAAGATTAGCAGAAGCTAGTGATTGGCAAAAAAGCTATGCGGATGCAAAGCGGATGCCCCGATATTTTGACGTCGGGGACAATGTACTCTTACGAGTCAAACCACAAAAGAGTGCCATTACTATTGGGAAATCCTCCAAACTAGCACCAAGATATGTTGGACCCTTTGAGGTTTTGGAAGTTGTTAACTCGGTTGCCTACAGAATTGCTCTACCACCAGCTCTTGCCCGGATGCAAAATGTTTTTCATGTATCCTATCTTAAGAAATATGTATCAAATTTTTCTCATATGATTGATTGGAATTCCTTGCAGATGCGGGACCCAGGAGTGGTCACAGTCGAGCCCATCAGGGTGCTCGAGGTTCGTAAACTTCGGTTACGAAACAAACAAATCAAGCAATGTAAGGTTCAGTGAAACCAGTATTCTGAAGACAATGCCACATGGGAAGATTATGATGAGATTCATCAACAATTTCCTTATCTGTTTAATGCATATAATCAAATTGATAAGTAAACAATGTTTTGGTTATCTATGTATATTTTTGTTCATGTTGACTCACAATCATCGAGGACGATGATTCATAAGGGGTAGAATATGTAACACCCCTCTACAACAACTTTTCTGAAACAGTGGTTTCTGGATTATTATGCCCTAAATAGTATCTGGTTTAATATTCTGGTTTATTGTGCCCTAAAGGGTATTGTACCTTAGCTCTTTGAACATGTGGGTCACCACCATACACTGTTTGTAGCTTAGCCCACATCTTGTGAACAGTATTTAGATTTTCAATCTCTACATAGACATAATTAGGTAGCATGCTTGCTATCTTATCCATTGTAGCTATATGCTCTGTCCTAATCTTCAGTTCATCAGGAGTCAGGGTACTGTTGCGTTTAGTGTAATCATGGATTACATATGAGTCCAGTATTAATCTACGGTGGTCTTCATGTATAGCTTCATTCTGCTGCACCACAGAGTAAAGTTTTGGTCCTTCCTTTCTCATCATCTTTACTTTTTTTTGTTGTGGTTAAGCAACAAAGAAAAGAAACTTGGCTCTGATACCAATTGAAAGTCGCAACCGGTGTTGAGAGGGGAGGGGTGAATCAACACCTGTTAAAACTTAAAAACAAATTTGATATAATGTACTACAATTGTAAGCAGAATAGATTCTAGCACAGAAATAGCATCAAACAATCAATGATAAGCAACACCAGATTTATCACGTGGAAACCCAAATTGGGAGAAAGCCACGGTGTGAGAAAACCTCAAAAATTTTGCACTCTTTTGAAGTGCACCCTGTAATGAGCCTTCCCTATTAAAGGATTACAAACGCACTATTAGATGCGACCCGGTTAAAGGATTTGATACAATAAGGCCTGTTAAAGCCCACCTGGTTAAACGACTTAGAACACCTAAACAGATTTCCCCCGGTTAAGGGATTTAATACAAGGGACTTGTTAAAGTCCACCCAAAATACTGGGATTTCGCTATTGCAATTATCATAAAGCAATAGGATTTGATCTTCTAATGATGGATTTGCTGAGCTGATAAGATCGCTGTTATACTCAACTGAGAATCATCACCGGTATTTGCAAGTATGTACTCCTTCGCTATTGTGCTTCTCTGCACACTCTACTTTCTTCTCCTCTCTTTACCTTAGCTTCTTCAACATACAGGTTCACTCTTTACTTTAACAGAATGAGGGCAAACTATAATCTTATCAGACTGAGGAATATATAGACTTCTTGCCCTATTTGCTTTTTACATGCATAACCTGTTAAAGATCACCTTCGAATCCATCGCTCAGTGGAGTATCAGTTCATTGAAAGACCATCCGATGCATGCCATGCTTTATCCGCTTTATGAAAGAAACGACAGATGTGTGTCAAAAGCTTTCCTTCACACGAGATATCTTCATGTTTTAATGCCTAAGATTCTGACATTAAAACCTTGAATCACGCCTTGTACCGACCGTCTTGATAACTCAAAATCTCCCGGATTTTGTGCCGGTCAATGAGTCTAACAACTATTTGTCAACTATGACTTTCCCTGGTTCATCAATCGTGATGAAATCTTCACTTGATCGGTTAAGATCCTTAGGTTGTGCACAGGTAAGAGCTTTATCCTATCACCATCCCTTTCGTTGGTTGAACCGATTGCATCCTTTCCCCGGTTCCTGTTACTAGTTACCAGTTGTACTTCCCTTGGAAACTGGTTGCTCTATGATCGGTTAGAGCATTATTAATAACAGATATAGTCTCTTCTTATTAGCACAGTGTCACCGGTTTCCAACCCAGTCTCTCCTCGCACTTACTGTAATCAACTATGTTTGTCCTTTGCTTCACAGTTCGAACTTTGGTATCCTTAGTCCTAAATGACAACACCTTTTTTGCCAATCGATGACAATACCTCTTTAGCCATTTATCGGTTGCAATCTTACCGGTTATTCAACTAATGCCAACATCATTATACTTGCATTCAAACAAAAGAGTTTGGGTGGCAAATTTTGGATGAAATGCATATGCTTTTAACTCTTAAAAACCCGTTATTAAGCCTTTTTGCATCAAAAGGTCTTGGGCGGTGATTTTAAGCCAATATACATGCATTTTCAAGCCCAAAAAGCCCGTTATTACTCATCTTGGACTCGTGTTTTTCTCTTTTAAAGTTGGGCGTCAATTTGGGGAGTAAAAAGATATGTATATGGGTTCTAAAAACCTGTTTTTACTTCCTTCTCCATGTGTTTTGGCTCTCTATACCTAGGGCAGTGATTTCACACGCATATGCATGCTTCCAAGCACATGAAAATACTCAAAAACAGCCTGTCCAAAGGCATTTTTTTACCAAAAACGGCTCATTGACGGGAGATTTGTGCATTTAATCTCAATGTTTTGCATCAAGGAAGAATTCTAGGGTAAGAAACGTCATTTGCAGCTTGTTCCTCATTCATTTCAAGTTGCATTTGATTTGGTCAATATAGTTGCTATACTTGTGCATTTTGTTTCTCTATCATTCAACACTTGGCAACCAACGAATCTTGACTCCAAAATGCATTCATTTCAAGAGGATTGAGTCAAGATTCAAAGTCTATATAATCCTCTTTTCGGCAATCTTTTCTAAATCCAAAAATCTCTTGGATTTGATTCGGATTTTGCTCAAGGATTTGTAAAGACTTTCTCTTGTTTTTGGTGAAAGGAGTAAGTTTTCTTGTGCTTATTTTAGGGCCTTTAATGTATATATTTTTGTTCTTGTTGATGAATGCAAATCCTTCATTTCATTTCCTGATTTGCATGCTTTTTACTTTTGATGTTGATCCTTCTACGTACATCTAAATTTTTCCAAGTTGCATATGCAAGGAGTTCTTCATACTTGCATATGCAGTCCGGATTAAAAACCCCTTTCTAAATATGGAATCACTTCCAAAAGGCGGGTTATTTTTCCAATATGCAAATGCAAGTTAAAAACCCACTTTGAAGCATGATATGTACCTTTTCCATGTCTTTCCCAAGGCTACCAAAGGACATAAAAATCTTGTTTATGGTTTACCTATGCTTGTCGATTGACTTGTAATGAGACATAAAAATCTCACTTATAAGAAAATACCATACCATGTGTATATATACTCATTCACATTTCATTTCCTCATTATAAACTTGCTGTCCATATATGCACTGCTCCTAGAAAAACCCATTTTTTGGTTTTTCTCTCCATTTAGAGAGCTGATTTCCTTTGAAATCAATTACCCTTTGCTGCTCCAAAGCTTTCCAGATGATTTCCCCACTTGTGCGTTTCTAGATTTGTACTTTTGCATCTAAAAAAGTTTCCTATGGATCCATCTCATGAAGATGTACTCACATTTTGGGATTTTCATGTTACAGTTGCTCACGCACACGGGCTTGTCATGTCAGGCGAAGCTACTCGATCCAAGGGGAAAGAAAAGAAAAAGATGAAGTACCAGTATGATAAAGTTCAGAACTCGATTCCCCCTTCGCAGGTTGCCTCATACTGTGAAGAGATTCGAGATACTGAGCTTGTCCACCTGAATATGGAGGATTTTTTGAAAAGGGTGGAGAATCTAGTTATAGACGACATGCATTACATCAAGCAGTGTCATATCCACATGGTTTCAACTTTTCCTCTTGCTGCCCTAGAACCAGAGTTCATTTTAGCGTGTGCCAGGAACTTTGATTATAATTCCAGAACTATCAAAGATCAAGATGGAAATACCATCATAAGCCTACATCCAGATACCATAGATAGAATCTTCAGAGTACCACCCACTCCTGTGGTTTCAAACATTTCGAAGGATAAGGCTTTGATAAGATGGAACCAAGATAGGCAATACTGTATCAATTAATCAATGATCATTGGCTAATCAATAAGAGGCCTAATCTTTCAAGATGGCCAAAGGGTGTGCATCATTCAGAATTCAAGGAGGAGATCAATGATCTTATCACATTACTCAGCAGGATTGTAGGACTCAAGGAGTCTAATACTTTTGAGCCATGGATGTACAAGTTCATATATGTGATAATCAGGTCTAAGCGGAAGATATTTTGGGGAGAGGTAATCGGTGATATTTTGTGTGAGCAATTGTCTCAGGTTTCTTCTACATGTACATTCTATATGAACTCATACACGGTATACATTGCTGCTGCCCTTGGATCATTTACTGGTCTCTCGACCAAGGGCGATAGGACACTTGTAACTATGTGGGAGTATTATGATCGACTGGCTTCGAAATCAAGTTGGGTGCGTTATAGGAGGGTCCAAGAAGCCTTTTTTGGGCACTACATGTGCTTATTTGATAAAGAGCTTCCCAAGAAGCAAGTTTCAGATCAAGCGTGGAGCTTGGTGAGATTCTTGGGTGGGGGCCAATCAACAATAGCTCGAATTTTCTTCGAATCAACTCAGACTCCCTCTGAATTGATAATATGTCCCAAATAGAGCAACTATGTCATCCCAAACTTGCACTTGGACACCTTGGCGTATAAGGACTCGCTCTCCAAAATATCTAGCACCTCCTCTAGATGTATCAAGTGCTCCCCCCAAGTCTTCACTGAATACCAAAATATCATCAAAGAAGATCAAAACAAACCTCTGCAACTAATGCTAAAACACCCTATTCATACAGGTTCATATAGGACTAAAATGTGGCTTGCGCATTGGTTAGGCCGAATGGCATAACTAGGAACTCAAAATGCTCACAATGACATCTGAATACTATCTTCTTCACATCCTCTCATCCATATCTGATGGTAACCAAATCTCAAGTCGATCTTGGAGAAGTAATAAGCCCTGTGTAACTCATCAATAAACTCATCTATGCAGGGTATGGAATACCTGTTCTTAATTGTCTTCTTATTCAAAGCACGATAGTCAATGCACATGTGAAGAGTCTCATCCTTCTTTTTAACCAATACAACTACAGATGCAAATAGGCTCTTACAAGGCCGGATATGCCCCATATCAAGCAACTCCTTATTGTCTTCTTTATCTCATCCTTGAACTGCTTAGGCTGTTTGTATCGGGTAATGATGACAGGTGTTGCACCCTCTAATGTAATGTCCCCACTTTAGCAGTTGACCAAGCGTGTGTGCGTTAGCCTTGTTCTACATGGTCCCGAGGGCTAACGAAGGGTTTAAGGGGATCCTGGAGTGTTTTGGCCTAGTCATTTCCAGTTTGGGCCAAAATGAAGTTGATTTACTCAGTTTCAGGCATACTTACTATTTTTAGTAAGTCAACAGGACATTGTGGAGGCCAGTTTTGGTGATTGGATTTGATACTCTTCGGTGAGAGCTTTCCGACGAGATATCACTTGCATTATTCGGAGTCCGATTGCTAATACATTTTAATGCCTAAAGCTTTATTAAAGTAACATTTAATTTAATTGTAAAATATTAAAGTGTTACTTTAATATTTATTTTATGGGGATGTGTACCCAAGGGAGACATAAGGGGATATTTTAATATATGTTTTATATTGCACATCTTTTATCCCACATTGCCCATGAGAGTTGAACCGACCCTTGGAAATAGAATAAAAGGAAGCGTTTGTGGCTTCATTAGACAAGTTGAATATGAGAAGAAATTGGTATGTGAGTTGCAAATCCGTTCTTGGCATTTCAGGACGTTTATCCTCTCTTGTGACATTCTAGACGTCATTCCCTTGGGGTTTGGCCTTTGGAATCCAGTGTTAGCTTCATTATCAGGCAGATTGGCCGCATTTCCAGGTGAAGACAAACCGTTCCTGTAGCACAGCACTATTCAGTTCCTGTAGCGCAGCACTGTTTGCATTCCTGTAGCGCAGCACTGTTTGCGTTCCTGTAGCGCAACACTGTTCAGTTCCTGTAGCGCAGCACTGTAGCAGCCGCGTCACTGTAGCAACCGCGTCACTGTAGCAGCTGCGTACAGTAGCATCTTGTTAGCGCCAGCCTAATGTTATGGCCCAGGTCATCACTTTCTGAAGTAAACAATATTCAAGCTATTCTATTGCTGGAGTATTTAGTGAGTTGTTTCATTGCCAATATTGTACTTAATCTGAAAATCATCATAAATATAGTGTGCTAGTTATTTTCAGTTGTGTGTTTATGCTTTCATTTTCATATTCATGTTACATGCATAGATCTTTGTTAAAAGAGCACAAATAAAACAGTACAACAACCCCTTTCGGAGTCATAAGGGTTGTAACACAAAACAAAGAAATTAGGGACTGCAAGCAAAGTGTTTGACGGAATTACTTTATAGCTGTGACTTCGTTTAGAAGTGGATTTTGGGGTAACCATTATAGTGGTATCAGAGCTATAAGTCCTGCCATCCTGTGGAGGTCTTATAGGGAATTTGGAACAGCCGGATAGAGGGACAAGTGTTTGACGAAATGTCAAAACACTAAAATCAGAATTAAAAAAAAACAAAAAAACAGGCTAAGCATTTATGTTTGAGCATGCGACAGGGGCCTTATAATTTTCGCAATACTAGAGCAAGACAAAACAGGATTTTAGACTTGCAGAGCTAACGATCTAGTTCATTCGTGCAGGTGGAAATAGAATCCAGTCATACAGACACAGAGGAGATATTCTTTGATCAAGACAGCAATATGGGTGACCGAGATGACATGAATACAGGATTAGGCGGAGGCAGGAACACTAGTCCAGATCAGGGGGATGTAATGTTCAGACAGTTATTGGATACATTAGAGCAGGGGCAGCGTATGCAGCAGGAGCAGAATAGGCGAATGGACATGATGTTGCAGCTCATGGCTAGACAGATGGGTGTCAATATTAATCCAAGTGATGCCAACAACAGAAACAATAACAATGGGGGAAACAATAACAATGGGGGCAATGATAATAATGGAGGCCAAGGTAACAACAATGGTCCTGAGAATAACATTAATGGTAATAATGGACACGGCAACAATGGGAATGAGGCTGATAACTTTAGACACGTTGCACGCCCAGCTCGGACAGTGAGCTCGAGACCTCTTGTACCCACCTTCCCACCCAGAGATCCGGTTCAACCAGTAAACGAACCGCAGATTACCAAGTTACAGGATCAGTTCAGGAGGGACTGGGAGGCTAGTGGACCAGAGTTTCAGGCGGATATTTTCCTCAGAGATTATATGGACTTGAGGATGAGACACGTGCCTAGAGCAGGAGGGAGGAATCAAAACTTTGAGCTGAGAAAGAAAGTTGGAAAACTTTCTTTACCTTATTATGATGCTTCAGGGAAGATGACTGCACGAGCTTGGGTGCAGAAGGTAGATACATACTTGCAGCTAAATCCTATGCCTGAGGAGGAGGCTATCAAGTATGCGGCTATGCACTTGGATGGCATTGCACATGAATGGTGGCATCATGGCATGGTGACTCTGGGGCATAATCAAATTACATCCTATGAGGAATTCACCGACAGATTGATTGAGAGATTTGACACTAGGGATCCCGAGTTACATTTCAAGGAGCTAGCACAGTTAAAACAGTCAGGTTCTGTGGATGCTTACATCGCCGAGTTTCAGCGCTTGTCTGTACTTGTTACTGATATCTCTCCTAGGAGATTGGTGGTGTTATTTTGTGATGGGCTTGCTGATCCATTACGAGGTTGGGTGAAGGGACATGATCCACTCACCTTAGCTAAAGCAACTAAAAAGGCACGAGATTTAGCACCTTCGGTATACAAAGGAAAATACCATTCAACAGATTCTTCCTACCGCAAGGACAAAGACAAAAAACCATTTCAGAAAGAGTATAACAAACCCAAAGAAGGATCAAAAGGACTAGACAATGAAACCATGAATGAACTTCGAAAGAAGAAGCTGTGCTTCCACTGTAGAGAGCCTTGGGACTTATCTCATAAATGCCCTCTCAAGGCTAAGGCAAATCAAATGGAGTATTTTTCAGCAGAAGAGTCAGAGTCAGAGGGGGAGGATCAGCACTCCGATTCAGATGAAGGTAACACTATAGAGGAGAGCAGCATTCCTAAGGATGATAGATCGTTGGCACGCTTGACAGGGGCCCAAAGGGCAATCACATTTAAGGTTAGGGGTACTATCCAGGGGCAGAAAGTGATATCTCTCATTGACACTGGGGCTACACATAACTTCATAGATGCACAATTGGTAGCTAGGAGAGGGTTACAGACCGAGGAGCATGATGGGTTTAGAGTCATGGTGGCTAACGGTGATAAATTATTGTGCACTCGGAAGATATCTAATCTTCACATTAGGTTTAGAGATGGCTATGAGTTGGAGGATGAGTTCTATGTTGTGGACATGGGAGATTATGATGTCATCCTCGGCATGACATGGATGGCTTCGCTAGTTGAGTTCACACTCAACCTAGCGAAATTGGAGATGAGATTCCAGCATGAGGGCAGAACTGTGGTACTTAGAGGACTTTCGGATGGAGGTTGCAGACTAGTGTCCTTGAGGAGAATGCAGAGACTTTTTCGTCATGATGACATAGAGTGGGCGACAGAGTGCTACATTATGCCAGCTTCACCAGAGCCACAGGAAAAGAGTCATCCACCAGATATCCAGAAGATACTTGATAGACACGCTAAAGTATTTGGCGATATTCCTCATGGGGTTCCTCCTGACAGAGGGATAGAGCATGTTATCGAGCCCGAGGAGGGAGCCAAACCAGTTATGATTACTCCATATCGTCATCCTAAGAAACACAAGGATGAGATACAGAAGGCAATTAAGGATTTGTTGGAGATGGGGCATATCAGGCCTAGTAAGAGCCCCTTTGCTTCAGCAGTAGTTTTGGTAAAGAAGAAGGATGGGACGATGCACATGTGCATTGATTACAGGGCACTGAATAAGAAAACAATTAAAAACAGGTATCCCATTCCTAGGATTGATGAGCTGATTGATGAGTTGCATGGGGCATGCTTCTTCACCAAAATTGATTTGCAATCCGGATACCATCAAATCAGGATGAGAGCAGAGGACATTGAGAAAACAGCATTCCGATGTCACTATGGCCACTTTGAGTTTATGGTTATGCCATTTGGACTAACCAACGCACCCACTACATTTCAGAGCTGTATGAACCAGGTATTCAGGAAGCAGTTGAGGAGGTTTGTCTTGATCTTCTTTGATGACATCTTGGTCTTCAGTAAGACCTGGGAGGAGCACTTACATCATTTGGAGGAGGTGTTATCTATTCTGGAGAGAGAGTCATTGTATGCCAAGGAATCTAAATGCGAGTTTGGCATGACCGAGCTCCTTTACCTTGGGCATATCATTAGTGCAGATGGTGTTCGGGTTGATCCCGAAAAGATTAGAGCTATTGTAGATTGGCCTACTCCCACAAACCTTACACAGCTTAAGGGGTTCTTTGGTTTATGTGCTTTTTATAGGAGGTTTGTTAAGGGATTCTCACAGACTACTGCACCCTTGACAGATCTTACCAGGAAAGGGGCCTTTGTGTGGACAGGGGCAGCACAGAGGTGTTTTGAGCATTTCAAGCAAGTAATGTCTTCATGTCCAGTTCTAGCTCTACCGGATTTCACGAAGCCTTTTGAGCTTCATTGTGATGCATCGGGTGATGGGATTGGAGCAGTATTGATGCAGGAGAAGCATCCCATTGCATTCGAGAGTAGGAAGCTCCGGGGAGTTGAGAAGAGTTATTCTATCTATGACCGAGAGATGTTGGCCATAATGCATGCATTGGCCAAATTCCGATCATATTTGGTAGGTGGGCGTTTTGTGATCAAGACTAATCACAACAGTATTAAATACTTCATGAGCCAGCGTGATCTTAATGACCGGCAACAGAAATGAGTTACTAAATTGCAGGCTTATGACTTTGACATAGAGTTTGTCAAAGGTAAGAAAAACGTGGTGGCTGATGCCTTATCTCGGAGAACTCACTTATGTGCTCTGGCAGAGATTTCAGGAGATTGGAGAGATCAGATTATAGCAGAGTATGTCGGAGATGCTTGGGCTTCTGGATTGATTTCAGGTACCATACAGGATGATCGCTATGAGGTGATAGATGGATTGATCAGAGTTCAGGACAGGGTTTATTTGATTCCGTCGTCACACTTGAGAGAGGCGATACTGAAGGCATTTCATGATGCACCCAGAGCTGGGCATCCAAGGGTCTTCAAGACCTACAGGCAGATCCGAGAGCGGTTCTCATGGAGAGGGCTCAAGGATGATGTTCAGAGGTATGTCAGGGAGTGTGTAGTTTGTCAACAGAATAAGGGAGAGCACACATTTCCTGCAGGGTTATTACAGCCCTTGCCCATTCCTGATAGGAAATGGGAAAGTATTTCGATGGACTTCATCATTGGTTTACCACGAGTGCAGGGAAGGGATTGCATCTATGTGGTCGTGGACCGCTTGACGAAGTTCGCTCACTTCTTTGCTATTCCGTCCACTTACACAACAGCACAGGTGGCAGATCTTTTCTTTAGAGAGATATTCAGGTTACATGGGCTGCCCAGATTCATTGTTAGTGACCGGGATAGTAAGTTTATGAGTGTTTTTTGGTAAGAGTTGTTTAGGTTGTGTGGTACAGATCTTACACCTAGCACTAGTTATCATCCAAAGACAGATGGGCAAACAGAGATTGTGAATAAATGGGTGGAGGGATATTTGAGGAACTATGTAACTGCACAACAAAAGGCTTGGATCAGATGGTTGCATATGGGAGAGTATTGTTATAACACCACTTATCATATGTCCATCAGGATGACTCCTTTCATGGCACTCTATGGTTATGAAGCACCTAGCTTCATGGATTTAGTTTTGGGGGACAGCAGAGTGCCCAAAGCCAAAAACTTATTGCAGGATAGTCAGGACATCCTGAAAGTGCTCAAGGAGAATATACAACAGGCCCAGAATCAACAGAAATTGTACGCTGATCAGCACCGAATAGAGCGCAGTTTCGAGGTAGGGGATATGGTTTACTTGAGGCTACAACCATATAGACAGTCATCGCTCAAGAAGAGCGGAGCTGAAAAGTTGAAACCTAGATTTTATGGTCCCTACAGGGTAATACGCAAAGTGGGCGAAGTGGCCTATGAGCTTGAGCTTCCAGAGGGCAGTCGGGTGCACAATGTGTTTCACGTGTCTAGGCTTAAGAAAGCCATTGGTCAGAGTGTAGTGCCTTCTGCAGATTTACCCCCTTTGGATGAGGAGGGGAAGCTTGTGTTAGTACCCGAGGCTATTTTGGACACCAGAGAGAGGAAGCTTAGAAACAGGGTAGTGAAGGAGTATTTGGTCAGATGGAGAGACCTGCCGGAGGAGGATTCTACATGGGAGAGTGAGCAGGTTATTCAGCAGGCTGGGCTAAGATTGCTTGAGGACAAGCAATTTCAAAGGGGGCGGACTGTAATGTCCCCACTTTAGCAGTTGACCAAGCGTGTGTGCGTTAGCCTTGTTCTACATGGTCCCGAGGGCTAATGAAGGGTTTAAGGGGATCCTGGAGTGTTTTGGCCTAGTCATTTCCAGTTTGGGCCAAAATGAAGTTGATTTACTCAGTTTCAGGCATACTTACTATTTTTAGTAAGTCAACAGGACACTGTGGAGGCCAGTTTTGGTGATTGGATTTGATACTCTTCGGTGAGAGCTTTCCGACGAGATATCACTTGCATTATTCGGAGTCCGATTGTTAATACATTTTAATGCCTAAAGTTTTATTAAAGTAACATTTAATTTAATTGTAAAATATTAAAGTGTTACTTTAATATTTATTTTATGGGGATGTGTACCCAAGGGAGACATAAGGGGATATTTTAATATATGTTTTATATTGCACATCTTTTATCCCACATTGCCCATGAGAGTTGAACCGACCCTTGGAAATAGAATAAAAGGAAGCGTTTGTGGCTTCATTAGACAAGTTGAATATGAGAAGAAATTGGTATGTGAGTTGCAGATCCGTTCTTGGCATTTGAGGACGTTTATCCTCTCTTGTGACATTCTAGACGTCATTCCCTTGGGGTTTGGCATTTGGAATCCAGTGTTCTCAGCTTCATTATCAGGCAGATTGGCCGCATTTCCAGGTGAAAACAAACCGTTCCTGTAGCACAGCACTATTCAGTTCCTGTAGCGCAGCACTGTTTGCGTTCCTGTAGCGCAGCACTGTTTGCGTTCCTGTAGCGCAACACTGTTCAGTTACTGTAGCGCAGCACTGTAGCAGCCGCGTCACTATAGCAGCCGCGTCACTGTAGCAACCACGTCACTGTAGCAGCTGCGTACTGTAGCGTCTTGTTAACGTCAGCCTAATGTTATGGCCCAGGTCATCACTTTTTGAAGTAAACAATATTCAAGCTATTCTATTGCTGGAGTATTTAGTGAGTTGTTTCATTGCCAACATTGTACTTAATCTGAAAATCATCATAAATACAGTGTGCTGGTTATTTTCAGTTGTGTGTTTATGCTTTCATTTTCATATTCATGTTACATGCATAGATCTTTGTTAAAAGAGCACAAACAAAACAGTACAACAACCCATTTCGGAGTCATAAGGGTTGTAACACAAAACAAAGAAATTAGGGACTGCAAGCAAAGTGTTTGACAGAATTACTTTATAGCTGTGACTTCGTTTAGAAGCGGATTTTGGGGTAACCATTACATCTAACTTGATGATGTGCTCAATTCCCCTATCTAGTGGTCTACATGGTGGAACACCTTACTATTTTTAGTTAGGATCTCTTGAATCTATGGATAGTCACGCTTCTACTACTGTGTTGTGGTAGGCATCAAACTACACTGTAATGTCCCCATTTTTCAAACTTCAGGATTAGCTTGGTTTGGCATCCCTCGCAAGCTAATCGGGTGTTCAGAGGGGGTCAGATTGTGGAGCCAGTGTTGGGGTTCCATTCTGGAGATTCAGATTATCAATTATGCTCTTCGTTCGGGTCATTTTGGCCAACTTACTATTTTTAGTAAGTGGGGTTTCTGGTATGACCAGGATTGCCAGGGTGTTTGCATGGAGCGTCAGACATCTCAGGATTGAGTTTCAGTGCATTTCCAGTTCGTGTGACTTACTATTTTTAGTATGTCTATGTTTAGCAGTGGCTATTTCTGGCAGGGCAGTATCTATTTTTGGCTAGGCAGTTGGTCCTGGTGCTTTGTCAGAAAGTTCGATGACTACAGTTAGACGGTTCAGTGGCTTTTATTTTAAAGGTGTTATTAAATTAAATTATATTGATTTAATTTAATAACTAATGACTTTATAATATTATATTATAAAGTGGGAGTATTTACTAAAGCCAATTTAGTGAAATATTAAAAAAAGTGCTTTTTCGAAAAAGTTATATATTTTGCTCATAAAAGCACTTTCATTCATTCATTATGCAATCATTATTTTATTGAAGTTTGTGAAGAATTGCCCTAGCTAGGGTTTCGAGGATGGATTCCTCTTCTCAGGATTTGAGCCATTACCAGTGAATGGTGAATTTCTCAACTGACAATCTGAAGTGAATTATTCAATTTCTGAGATAATAAGTCTTCCAATGCTGAGGTATACTAGATTCCGGTGAAATTCTTTTAATCTACAGGCAAGTTCGAAATTGTTCTCATAAAATTCTGAGATATATTTGCTCAAGTATAAGGGTTTCTAAGTTTTACATTCTTGCAAATGTGCTAAAGTAAACATTTGCTTTATCTCTCTACTGTATTTCTGTGGCTAAGGAGAGAGTTGGATTTATTTTGGAAATTATATTCTGAGTAGTTGTTAATAATTAATTGGCACAATGAGAGTGCGATTAATTCTGGAATAGATATTGTTATTCTGAAGAAATCGATGAGGGTTTGGAATTTTGAATTCTATCGAATTGTAAATTCGATTGAATCTCTTGGCATGTTGAAACAGATGGAAATCGGGTGAATGGTGCGAAACATCTTGGACATCTACGTGGCTGTGATATTTTTTTTTTTTTGTGCTTGGGAAGAATTACGGCAGGGAAGAATTATTGTTCATTGCGGGTATCATCTGCTTCATTGTGGATACCATTTCTACACATTTAGGGTCACGAGACAGTCTGGTATGTGCCGTGGTCAGCATCTACACATTTGCGGGTGAAAGGTATTAAAACGTGACAGCTGGATAATGTCTGTAAGATCTGCGGCTAGATAGCAGAGAGGATGGTTGACGGATAATGTCCCAGTTGGACAAGGAAACACAACGATTACCATGTGCATGAGTCAACACGGTATTTTCCAATGTTCTGTTCAATTCATAATTAGTTGCAAATTGTAAAAATCATCTAAATTGCCCTTTGCTATCAATCATATTTTGAACAAATTAAAAATAAATGTTCTTATGTGAAATTAATAAATCTGATTTTGAACTTGTGGAAATAGTTGGTTATGTAATTTCAATCTTGCAAACAAGTATGAAAACATTATTATTGTAGCAAAGGACATGAATAAAAACAAGCATTTACAAATTCATCAAAGATTGGCGATTTGGCAATAGTATTACAATTTGGAGTATTTTTTAAAAAAAATAGTTGCAGTTGTTTTCAAATTATAAATTAAAATCCAGGAAGAGTTGAGTTCGGTTCTTCACAGTGGTATCAGAGCTTTGATCTTGCCATCCTGTAGGGACTGGTTACTTTTTTTTATGAAGTTATTATAAGAGTGATCAGCACTTCTATTTCCCAGCTATGGATAGATACAGGAGATCTAGTTCAGGAAGTCGACATAGCAGTAGGGGAAAAAGAACTGATTTAGATGCGTTGGTTGAAAGTGTTGAGAGATTGAGACTACATTAGCAGAGATTAGTAGAGAGGTTGTCGGATCTGGCTGCAGTGGACAGGGCAGCGAGATATTTGACCTCTACCTTTAGAAGGCCGACATTGAGTTCGCAGGGGAAAAGGCTTGAGTTTTCTCCGACAGTTGATCATGATGCTGATGTACCTTCATCTAGTTCAGCGCCTGCTATTTCCATTCGCAGTGCCGATGATAGATTTATTGCACCAGATTCAGTGGATGTTTCAGTGCCATTGGTTGACAGCAGTGCCGAGGATCACCAAGTTGAGGCTCCCAGAGCAGTCACTACAGATTGTACAGAGTCAGCTGATGTTGCAGTTATCACTGAGTGTCCAGATTCTTCCGTGGACGGAGTTATTATAGGAGATGTTTATGTTAGCTGTAGTAGTGTTGCTCCACTTCAGGAGGCAGTTGCTTCCTTAGTTGAGACTAAGGCATGTACGGAGTCTCCCAGTGATGTAGTTGGTGATCAGGGCATTACAGCAGGGTCAGTTGATGATAGTTCGAGCGCCGGCATTATTGGTGCATAGTCTGATGTGGAGTCATGTGTGCAGAGTCATGTGTCAGCAATTGAGGTTTCAACAGGAGATGTAGGCGCTGACACATCTGATGATACTTTCGAGGATGTTGTGACTTTCATGGGAGATGACACCCCCTGTGAGTTGTTGGGTGATGACTGCGAGGAGCATATGAGCTCTGACAATTCAGAGATATTTGATAGTAGTCGCAGTATAGGATCAGTACAGGAGACAGTGGTCTATTCTTGTGTTGAGGATGTGAGCATGGAGCCTTCGAGTGATGACACTCGGGATGGGAGTGTTGCAGATGATTTGTCAGACGTAATTCCATGCTACAGTATAGTCTATCCACATGTCAACGTTGAGTTGTGTATGCAGCCAGAGTTAGTAGAGGAGATGCAGTTAGAGGATGGGTACACTAGCATTGCAGATATCTCTGATGTTGAGAGCGAGGATGATGAGTGTTGTAGTGTCTCTGGTTTTTTATATCTGACTCTAGGTGTAGATTTAGCGTTGTCATACGAGTTCCAGGATTCTATGTTATAGGGATTCACAGAAGAGGACAGGGAAGCTTTTGAGTGGTAGGAGTTTGTTACAGCCAGGGCTTCCCTGTCTAGAGAGCGGGTTACTCCGTCAGTGACTCATGAGGATGTGTCTCAGGATCTGGATTGTTAGATGATTGTAGAGGACGAGGTAGCTAGAGATTGTGTTGAGTCAGATTCAGCAACAACTTCCTCGAGGTTAGATGAGGACATGTCTGATGCCTGTACTCAGAGTATAGGGGTGTACTCAGATGTAAGTACATAGAGAGAGTGTGATTTCGACAGAAGTTTGTTGGATATAGCTTCCTCTCATAGTATGGACAGTGCATTTGAGGTTGTCATAGGAGGCCCGTTGTGCAGAGTCATCATGTGACTAGCCAGTTGCGAGTGGGTGAGAGAGATATTACTTCTACACTTGAGCATTTCGATGCCGCTTGTCAGTTGTTGGCTGTTAATAGTTGGGGTGCTCCTATGACAGATGAGTCCAGCGATGGTTACCTTTCATTGACAGAGATTCATGCTTTGCGTGAAGCTGTCAGGATGTTGAGACAGGATTACTTACAGATGGTAGCCGACCGAGATCACTTAGTTGAGTGGGGGAGTACAGCCTATGAGGCACTGTTGGATCGGGAGGAGGTGAGTGAGCTTACCCAGGAGCTCACAGTGACTACTGAGGCTTTGGAGGACACTCAACAGAATCTTCAGGAGTCGCAGATTTAGTTAGAGGAGGTCACCGTGGAGTTGGAGCATTTGCGGTCCACACCAGCCCCAGACCCAGTTCGTTTTCATATTGAGGTGGTTGGTGGTGAGTTTTCTCCTACAATTGGTATCGAGGAACATGATGTTGTGGCAGACACACATGTTCAGGATATGGGAGCACTTGGTATGGCTGACGTTGGAGTACCAGTGGAGTCGAGTACTCAGGTTGATCTTTCTCACAGAGCTGACAGCGTGTAGTTGGTTGTGCCACATTTACAAAGGGATCAGCTGTGGATTGCGGGGGAGTATGTTGACGCTTCCACATATAATTTCTACTACACTGAATCTTTTATGGAGTATTTGATGGAGAGTGCAGATGTACGACAGGACTCTTATGGAGTGTTTGAGGGTATCCTCATCCGAGGCTCTTGTGCTATTCGGAGGTTGGCTGGGAATATTGTAGAGACTCTTTCTACTATGCTTCCCCACAGAGATTTCGAGGTTGGGTTTGTTGAGAGGATTGCGCAGGGTCCTACCTAGCCTACAGTTATGCGGAGTCACAGATTGGAGCCATCTTCTGATTCCCAGTTCGGTAATGGTGAGCCAGTGACGAAGATTGGGGTTTTTGACAGGCATTTCACGGTGGGGTATGCTCATCATTTTTCTTCTGACCCTCAGGTGGGAGATTTGTTCTCACGCAGGGGTAAGCTAGCTTTGGTATCCTACCATCCATCATGGGATGGATTAGCACCATCGTTTGCAGATGGTTTTGGCAGTTGCAAGTTAGATTACTTGCAGCGTCCACACACTCAGGACTGCTTATCAGGTGACAGAGTTGATAACCGTGATCACAGCACATTTGATCACTGTTGTTTCCTTAGTGCAGTTGGGTGTGAGTACTGGATTGACAGGAACTTAGATTTTGATTGAGTTGTTATTGCAGATTGGTTGAGTTCTGTTGGGTTGTTTTCAGTATCGACATCTACAGTTGGTTTACAGCTATTGTTTTCAGTGGTGTGTTTGGTTGATATCGGTTCTTTCTTCACAGGAGTTTAGTGCAAATCGGGACATTACCTATGACCATCCTTGGGATCTGGGTGGATTGTGACGTTGCTTGTTTTTTCTGATTGCTTGAGGACAAGCAATCTTGGGAAGGGAGGACTGTAATGTCCCCGTTTTTCAAACTTCGGGATTAGCTTGGTTTGGTGTCCCTCGCAAGCTAATCAGGTGTTCAGAGGGGGTCAGATTGTGGAGCCAGCGTTGAGATTCCATTTTGGAGATTCAGATTATCAGTTCTGCTCTTCGTTCGGGTCATTTTGGCCAACTTACTATTTTTGTAAGTGGGGTTTCTGGTATGGCCAGGATTGGCAGGGTGTCTGCACGGAGCGTCAGACATCTCAGGATTGAGTTTCAGTGAATTTCTAGTTTGTGTGACTTACTATTTTTAGTAAGTCTATTTTTAGCAGTGGCTATTTTTGGCAGGGCAGTATCTATTTTTGGCTGGGCAGTTGGTCCTGGTGCTTTGTCAGAAAGTTTGATGATTGCAGTCAGACGGTTCAGTGGCTTTTATTTTAAAGGTGTTATTAAATTAAATTATATTGATTTAATTTAATAACTAATGACTTTATAATATTATATTATAAAGTGGGAGTATTTACTAAAGCCAATTTAGTGAAATATTAAAAAAGGTGCTTTTTCGAAAAAGCTATATATTTGGCTCGAAAAAGCACTTTCATTCATTCATTATGCAATCATTATTTTATTGAAGTTTGTGAAGAATTGCCCTGGCTAGGGTTTCGAGGACGGATTCCTCTTCTCGGGATTTGAGCCATTAACAATGAATGGTGAATTTCTCAACTGACAATTTGAAGTGAATTATTCAATTTCTGAGATCATAATTCTTCCAGTGTTGAGGTATATTGGATTCCGGTGAAATTCTTTTAATCTACAGGCAAGCTCGAAATTGTTCTCATAAAATTCTGAGATATATTTGCTCAAGTATAAGGGTTTCTAAGTTTTACATTCTTGCAAATGTGCTAAAGTAAACATTTGCTTTCTCTCTACTGTATTTCTGTGGCTAAGGAGAGAGTTGGATTTATTTTGGATATTATATTTTAAGTAGTTGTTAATAATTAATTGGCACAATAAGGGCGCGATTAATTCTGGAATAGATATTATTATTCTGTGGTTATTAAAATTTATGTTCCGAAGAAATCGACGAGGGTTTGGAATTCTGAATTCTATTGAATTGTAAATTCGATTGAATCTCTCGACACATTGAAACAGATGGAAATCGAGTGAATGGTGCGAAACATCTTGGACATCTACGTGGCTGTGATATTGTTTTTTTTGTGCTTGGGAAGAATTACGACAGGGAAGAATTATTGTTCATTCCGGGTATCATCTGGTTCATTATGGATAGCATTTTCTACACATTCAGGGTCACAAGATAGTCTGGTATGTGCCGTCGTCAACATTTGCACATTTGCGGGTGAAGGGTATTAAAACGTGACAAATGGATGATGTCTGGAAGATCTGTAACACTTTCTTGAAATGAAATCTACTTTAACAACTCAATGAAATCTAACTTTAACAATTGGAAGTAGAAACCATGCAATAACACCAAGTGTTCTTAATCACCATGCAAGACACAACAATGATAAAAGAAGCAATTTTGGTATTATATTAGCAACAATTTTCTTCAAACCTTTACAAATGAGAGTACATGGCCTTAAATAGAGGCTCAAAATTACAATGAGTGGCCAAGATTAAGAGGCAAAATCAACGATCCAGATTAAATCCTAGAAACCCTAATTAGGGTTGCCACCCCATCGGCCAATGAGAAGACACCACCTCATCAATGGACCAATGAAAAAAAAGGAAAAGTGGCAACCAATGAGAAGGCACCAAAATGGTAGCCAATCAGAATCAGACACCTACCCTACCCAAGAAGAAAGTAGAATTTGCCACTTGGGGCTTACATTAAATGATCTTCTAATACAATTCTACCCTTTTCTTTCATCCTTTTAGCATAAGCAATGAATTTGGCAAACATGTTGTTGACTTCTTCCATGGGAGGGTAAGTTGTATGCCTCATCTTGAGCTCAGCTGAGTCCATCATGTTCTTTGCTGCTTGCAGTGTCTTCTCACTCTCCTTCTCATCATCTCTTGCAAATTCTATAAGGGCCCAAAGAGAGGCAAGGATGCCCAACTATTTCTCCTTGGAGGCAACCTTCCCTAACTCATCCAATCTCGACCCAAACTCTGTCTTATTAAAATTCTCCTCTTTGATTTCTTCGAAATTAAATGCAACCCTCGCATTGCTCGGCATGTTTGAAATGAAAGTGTCGATGCTTGGACTGTACTGTGCAATCTCATTCTGTCTTTCTTCAAGTGTCCTTGATCTGATAGTCATGGCAACATACCAAGACTCAACGATACTCTTTCCTCCTTCATTAACCAACTTGGCCCTTACCAAGGATCCCTTTGATAACTTTGTGGCTGCATGTAATCTGGGAATGGCTAAGTCACGGATTGGAAAGGAAATCCTCCACTTCCCTTCAAATGCTCGTAATTTGTCTCTAAGAGACACAAATGACCTAAATGTCAAGATAAAGGGAGGAAAGAACTTTCGCCCTTCTTGAATTGTATTACTGACCCAATTTTTAGTTTTTTACTCTCGAGCTAGTATCTCTTCCAGATTGCTCCCACTATCTTGTGGAAGGGCCACCTGTGGCAACTGTTGGATAGGCTGACACATTCCATAATAACTATCTCTCCAATACTTGTTTTCAATTTCCAAGCTCGCAATCCTTTCGTTTGCCTTTCTCAACCTTTCTCTTATTGAAGCTATGCCTTCCTGAACCTACTCACACTCCATGTCATCCGTGATTTTTCCCATGTCATGTTCCCTTATCTCATAGTCTTGGGCCACAATTTCGCCAACTGCCTTGCTAACCTTTGGCACAACAATCTGAACCATTCGGTGACAATCATCACTACTCCTGATTACCTTTGCCATTGTTCCTGCAATTTGTTTCTATCCAACATCATCTTCTTTTTCAACTAACACTTGAATATCCTCAACTGTCCGGATGGCCACAACTTCACCCCTTGGCATAAGCATCTGTCTCAAACATAGTGGTGCATTGCATCTCCCCATATCTGGATTTGGTTCAGCTAAAAAAGCATCAACAACGGGCTTAGGCGCTTGTCTTCCTTCCTCAGCTGATAGAGCCTCGATATCAATTGGCCTATCTTCTACACCACTAGTGGTTGTCATATCTTCATTAACTTGGTTCTCCGAAAGAGGAGAGTACCCTATACTGTTACTATAACCACTTGATTCTGAACCAGAGCTCACCTCCACTACTACCCTCTGCTCACTTGTACCAACCTCTCGGCTCCTAGCCTCAACTATGCTCTCTCTCGATGGCACTTTACTCAGTTTCTTTGCCAAAGGCTCTTGATGCTCTTTATCTTTCTCAACCTCCAAACTTCTTTTCTTACTCTTAACTGCTTGATGCTTCTGCTGGCTACTGTCCCCACCTTGCTGTCCAACTAACTCTGCTGGAGTCTCCTCCTATGGCTTCATCTTCTCATAGGTAAGGTGTGCCTTCTAACTTTGCAATTGCTTGAACTTCCTATTATACCACCACTCAGTGTGTAGCTCGACTGCTCGACTGCTCTTGTAACTGCTTCTAAGGATGGATCCTGATGATCTTCCCAATCAACCGGATTCAATTTGGTCCCCTCCACTGTATTGTAATCTTCCCTTAGCACATCTTCATCCTCTTCCACTTGGTCCGGAATATCAAGATTTTTCCATCTTATGGCCCTCATCATGCTCACCAATAACCTTGAGAAAGCCAACTTCCTCACATGAAAGTCATCTAGCGCATTGGCCCAAATATCCTCCAAATTAGGAATATGCTTGAATGGATCTCCATGACACGACTTGATTAGACCATTAGGATCAAATCCTTGCCTTGCTCTATACCATCCTAGATGATAGTATTCTAACTCTTTCTCCGCAGCTGCAAAGGCAATAGGATTGGGACAACTATCATTGCCTATCATGAGTGAGAAGGTAACCCCTATCTCACCTTTGAGCTTCATCATTTTGTCATACTCAAGTTGTCTAGCCAACTCCATCAAAACTATCCCATTGGGTGGGTACCTTGGAAGCCTCTTGGGACAAGCCATGCATCTAGCCACTCTTATATATGTGAATTGTGAAAATTGGATGAACCAACTCCTAAACTTCTTAACTTTTGTCTCTGCTTCCGGTGAGAGCCTCCTAGCAGGGGTCCCCTGCAATATCCTTACTATCTTCATGGCAAAGGCATCATAAAATATCTTGTAATCCTTGGTGTTGTGCAAGTGAAGTTGTGGATAGCACTCATGCACCAAGCATTGTCTGGGCCCATTGCCAATCACTCCTCTAGCCTTAAGTCCAGGATGTTCATACTATCTTGCAATTAAATAGAAAAGGTAGGACCCCATGTAGAATTGCTTCTGATTTTGTACTGTACTAAGTTTCAACTCTAAATTTTAACTTATAATTCTAGCCCAATCGAACTTTCTCTTTCCATTTTCAATTCCTTCAATAAAATAGTACATCCAAGTTTCAAACTGCATACCTTGAGGGGAGCCCATGACTCAGTCGAGAAGCACAATGAAGTCGCTATACTCTGATTTTAAATCTGACGTGGTGACCATTGATGTCTTGGTGACTCCCTTCTTGCCTTCGTGTAACCAATTCTGCTTTAGTAGAGCAAGGTAGGTATCCTGATTGTCTTGAAAGAACCTGGCCGCTTGATCCATCAACATTACTATCATGCCCTTTTGTTGGGGTATATTGAACACTTCCTCTACCACTTGCCCGCTGATGTTAGCCAACATCCTCTTTCCTTCATCAAAGATGATGGACTTAGTAACAATATCTAGCCGAGATGCACACTCCATGACCAACTCCGAAACAAGGCAAGGTAGGAGGGAAAGCAGCAACTTGCACAATCCCATACTTGTATATCTTCTTTGCCATAGAGGACTGGCCTCCTTTCAACCTATCTCTCAATTGTATCATATCTATGGTGCCGATGTTGGTGTCACCGACTTTCTTCAATTTTGAGAAGAAGGTGGTCTTGGGCATCATGTCTTCCTTGTCTTTCTTGGTATTCATTCCGTTTGGGTTCTTGCTTGCACTAGCATCTGCCATCCTAAACACTTATTTTTGCCCCTTCTTTCTACAGTGAGGTGGGACTACACTTATCTCTACCCCTCGAATCTTGAAGATGATCAAAATTATTTATGCGTTGCCAATTCCTATAACACTACACTTATCTCTGCCTCTCCGCCTAGGGATGGAACTACCACTTATTTTTGCCTCTTCGTTACTTATGAGATGGACTCCACTTATATCTCCCAACTTCTTTCTTAGGGGTGAGACTACCACTTATATCTCCTTTCCCCAAAGCCTAAACATCAACTACACTTATATCTCCCAACTTCAAGCCCTAATGAGATGATGAGGTGATGGATGGATGATGCAAGCAAGAAATGAAGAGAAGAACCAATCAAGAACAATGAAGAATTTTGCTTTATGAACCAGTCTTCACCCCTCAAATATGAAGATCGTCTACTACACCAAACAATCAACATCAAAGAAAAAAGACAGCAATTAAGAACATAGGCCACTCACCAATTTTTGCAAATCCTTCTCCAAATAGGCAAGCCTCTTGACAAAGTCTGCAGCTTCCTCTTCTAATTGCACTCTCTTTCAATTCATAGCCTCTCTAAATAGCAAGCTCCCTCTTACAAATCCGCAAGCCTCTATCAAATGGAAGCCTGGGCACCTTCACAGCTCTGCTATAGATTTCGCACGTCTTCAAATGGCAGGTCCTTAACTCCAATTCGCTGCCTCCATGCACTGTTGCAGGCCTTCAACAAACTCAAATTCACTCCTTTTTTGGTAATATCACAAGTCACTGCTAAACAATTTCGCTGCCTCCTTACTAAGTTTGCTGCTCTATATGCTCTGCTATTTGCAATTTTCGCTGCCTCCTAAGGCACTGGTCCTCTTCCAAATCGCAAGTGACTGCTAAACAATTTTGCTGCTTTTGCTAAACAAAATCACTGCTCCTTGATGCTAAGTTCGCTGCCTGCCTTTGCTTTGATGGATGAATTAGATGGTGAGAATGGAGAAGGGAGGAGCACCCCCTATATAGCGAACCCAGCCTCCAATCAAGAGGGCCAACCTGCAAGAAAAATAAACAAAAGAAATCACAATTAGATGCCAATAAAGGGGGGCCGACCTGCCCTATAAAAAAATTAAATTTGCATTAAAACTTTATCAATAAGCCTTGATTTTCAAAATATCCTGGACTATATTGGCCACACCTCAAAATAGGAGGCCCTAGTTTTTAATTTTCAATGCCACACGCCCCCTATTTGGGACCAGACCTGCAATTTAATTGGCCATATTTTTTAATTCCAATGCAGATTTAATTTCAACACCCAGATTTTATAATCTTAAAGCTCAATATTTTAATTTTGGTGCCCAAATTTTCATATTTAGTGCATACTCTTGAATGTATTTACCCAGATTTTTTAAATAAAAGGCCAAATTTTGATTTTATTGAAGGTGATAGTTCAATTTCGTTTAATCTTTCCATTTGGCAAATCAAAATATTATTTGGCCATTTAATCCATTTATTTAATCCATTCCAACATCTAAAATTGCAAGATTTTCAAAAGACCAAAACATAATTAAAATCGAAAATGACAAGCCTTCAATTACACCGAAAATTTTCAAAAAATCACCATCTAAGCCCAAAAAAATTGCAGAGGCCATCAGAATGCCAGGATTAAGAAAAAAAATGAAGCCAAGGCTTGCTCGAATATGGGGGTCCCCAAATCCTTTGGGGCGATGATGTGAAACCTCACAACATCTGGCGACTCCACTGGTGAAATGTTCCTGAACATTTGAAGAACAAAATAACTTAGAACAAAAATTTCAAGATGACTTATCCGAAAATCTACTTAAGGACAAGCACTCAACCCAGGAAAGAACTCTCAAGTTGAACCTAATTACCCTGACCTTGAGTTACTCACATGTGTGCAAATGATTTATTGCCCGCTCGACAAGAACTTGATAACCTCTTGGATCCATTAGACTTAGCTATTATAATATCCTTACTTTAAAAGCATCCTAGATAGAGCCCCGCTGCCAGTCAGGCATCCATAGCCCCGGCGGAGTTATCGTTGTGGCACCACAATCACAGTTCTACCTTTAGTGACCACTTAGCAGCACTAGTAGAGATGATTGCATGCCCTTTAAAGCCAATTTTCATCTTTATTTTCACTTTGATATTGCCTTTCATCTTGCACTTTTTTTTTCATTTTTTCTATTTTTCTCATAATATTTCTTTCTTTTCTCTCTTTTCAATCTTTTGTTTGGCTTGCAGGCAATGAAGCCCGTGGAGGGTTTGGAAGACCACAGTGGCACTAAAGTAGGTGTATGATTTTCACTAAGTCCATTTTCACTTCGAAACACCAAGAACTCGGAGAAATTAACTGTGAGTATAATGTTGTAACCATATCAAAGGTAGCTCAAGAACCTCTATCGAGTTTGACCCAAATTTAGTACAAGTCTTGCCATAGACCAACGACTAAGCACATCCTAAAATCTCTGAACCTTGTCAAATGTATTCAAGAAATGAACAAGACGGACTCTTGTTTTGTCACCAAAAGTGTAAGATCTACACACCTCGCCCACGAGTGATAACTTGGACCCCCTATGCACTGCAAAGCTCCAAAACCAAAACTGCTCTCTAACTGAGGGAAGCTAAAAGATCCCAAGTCAAATGACTTGGTGTGAAATAACCATCGAGCTTCCTCACAACACCTAAACTAAACAACTAAAGGAAATCTACTCTAACCAACTAAAAGGAAACTATTCTAACCCTTGGGCCCAATGGTCCAAGACAAACTCTACTCTAAAGAACAGAAAGCAAACTATCTACTAATTGAAAGAAAACTAAACTACTATGTACAAAAAGGGCTTCGGGCAGAGTCCTAGGCTTGAAAATAATGCTTGAGGAATTGCCCGTTGACAGGCAACGGGACATCCCTACCAGTGAGTGTCTTAAGCCTAAATGCATTATCTCCGACAATTTCCGCAATTTGAAAAGGACCTTTCCATAGTTTGTCAAATTTGTCATGTTGTCCTTTCTTTTCATGGGCTTTATCCCAATATAAGACCAAATCAGAGATCATGAAGGCCTTGTTCTGCGTTCTTCTGTCAAACCAACATTTTACTACCCCTTGATGTTTAGCAAATTTTTCTAGGGCTTCATCTCTTTTCTTATCTAATTGCATCAGTTGAGCCAACCTGACTTGGACTCGGTCTTCATTCTCATCATAATAGTCTTGTATGAACCTCAAAGTTGGGATTTTCAATTGAATGGGAAACACAGGATCCTATCCATAAACTAGATGGTAAGGAGTAATTCCTATGGACTCTTTAACTCTTGTTATATCTGCCCACAAAGTGTATCTCAGCTGAGTGTGCCAATCCCTTGGATTCCTGTCTAAAAGTTTTCTAATCACGGTCAAAAGGTTCTTGTTTGTAGATTCAGCTAGGCCATTTCCCTAGGGATAGTAACCTGATGAAAATTTTAAAATAATCCCATGATCAAACGCCCAATAATGAAATTTCAGTGAAAGGAAAGCTGAACCATTATCACATACAAAAGCAGGACATCCAAACCTTGTAGTGATTCTTTCTTCTAAGAACTTGATGACAATTTCAGCAGTGCAATTCTTAAAAGCTTGAGCTTCTGACCACCGAGTACAGTAGTCAGTCGTGGTTAGAATATACTTGTGTTGAGCTGAAGAGAGTGGATTGATGGGACCAATGAAGTCAAGTCCCCACATTGCGAAAGGTCTCACCTCAATGACCGACTGTAAAGGCATTGCTGGGTTCCTCTCCTTTGCCGAAGTCTGGCAAACATGACAAGTCTTCACATGCTCATGAGTATCCTTGATTAAGGTTGGCCAATAATATCCTGCTCTTAGTATCTAATGTGCTGTGGCCAAATCTGATCCATGTCTTGTTCCCCATTTATCATGAAAATGTTCCAAAATATTTCTGGCTTCCTCCTTTCCAACACACCTTAGATATATTCCCTCATGATTCTGTTTATATAACACTGCTCCCTGTAACATGTACCTTTTGCTCTTGAATTTCAATGCCCGCTTCTATACTGGATTCAAATGTGAAGGGCACCGATGATTTAGCAAATAATTGATTATGTCCTGGTACCATTCATTGGGACGCACATCCTCCAACTCATATACTTGTTGTAGAAGTCCAGGTCCCTCTGACGCCATGGTCTATGCTAATTGTTGACCTCAGACCAACTTCATTGGTTGAATTTCTACATCATATTCTTGGATAGTGGCGACCCATTTTCCTCTTCTCTCTCCAAGTTCGCTTTGCATTAAAAGGGTCTTTACTGCTATGTTAGGCACAATTGCATGTACTTTGCTTCTCAAGATGTAGTGCCTGAACTTCTTCATTGCCTTCACCAAGGCATAAACTTGCTTCTCCACATTTGGGTAGTTCAATTCAGCTTCTCGGAAAGGTGCACTCATGAATGCGATCAGATGCTCTTCACCTTCTTCGTTCTTCTGTGTTAAGATGGCAGTGCATGCATGATCAGAAGCGAAAGAATATATATTGAATGGCCTCTCGTAATCTGGACTCACTAAAACTGGCGCATTGATAATAGCTTGCTTAATCTCCTCAAATGCTTTCTTCGCTGCTAGAGTCCAATCCATTTTTGCATCCTTTTTTAACATGTCGTTCATTGGCTTCACTATTTCTGCAAATGCTGATATAAACTTTCTCACAAAGTTGATCTTCCCAAAGGACTTAAGTTCTTTCTTGCTAGGTGGTAGGCCAAGCTTTGAAATTGTCTCCACTCTCTCTGGATCTATCATGATTCCCTTCTCTGAAATTACATGTCCCAAAAGTTTCCCTTCAGTCACTCTGAACATACATTTCTTCGGATTCAAAGAAACTCCGAACTTCCTAAATCTCATGAAAACTTTCCTTAGATCCAAAATGTGATCTTCTCTATTTTTTGAAAATACTGTGATATCATCCATGTAGATGATGATACACCTATCTTTTAAGTCCTTGAAGGCATAATCCATGGCCCTTTGGAACGTTGCACCTGCGTTAATCAGGCCAAAAGGCATCCTCCTGTATGCAAATGTTCCCCACTTCGTGATGAAAGCCGTTTTCACTCTATCTTCTTCCACTATAACTTGGTTATATCCCGAATACCCATCCATAAATGTCATCATTTGTGCTCCATTCACCACTTGCAAAACCTCATCTAGTGATGGCAATGGATAGTTATCCTTTTCTGATGCTCTGTTCAAATTCCTAAAATCAACACATAGCCTTATTTCTCCGTTTTTCTTTCTAACTGGGACAAGATTGGCAACCCACGTTGAATGCCTCACTGGGAAGATGATCCGTGCATTTAGCAGCTTTTTCACCTCTTGGAAAATCAATGGCTCTAGCAAAGGATTAACTGGCCTTTGTCGCTGTCTGAATGGCTTACTTCCTTCCTTTAGTGGAATTGTATGTGTGATGATAGAAGGATCGTATGTTTTCAAATCTTCATATCCCCAAGCAATAACATCTGGGAACTCCCTCATCAAACCAAGTATTTCAGCTCTCTCCTTGGGTGTACAAACTTTCCCAATGTGGACTATTTTGGGACCATCCTCTATTCCCAAATTTACCTTTTCGCACTCATCACCCCCTATGGGTTGATATGGCACTTTATTGAATTGGTCCATGTCAAATATCCTTTCTAACTCAATCATTCCCTTTGGAATGGTGTTTGTCTTTAAGTTCATAACTTCTTCTGGATTGATCTCTGCTTCTTCGTCTATTTCTCCATCAATGATTTGTGTTGTGAAAACATCTGAATTGGTCAAGAACTTGACGATATGTTTGTCATCTTCGAACACTTGGAAGTTCTTGACATTATTTGGTACTGATGGGACCGAAGCTAACTCAACTTTAAATTTGTTCAAGCCTTCCAACTTTATTGGTGCTAGTGAGCTTGCGGCCTGCGCGAGGGCATTAGCCACTTGGTTATTTGCTCTATAGCTAAACTTGATATTGAAGGCATCGAAGTCTTCTATCAAATCCCATACTCTATTCCTATATCTTTTCAGTCTCTTGTCATGGCAAGTAAACTTCTGCTTCACTTGCTCAGTTACCAAATATGAATCTCCAAGCACATGGAGTACCTTAGCACCTTTCTTTATAGCACACAACAAGCCTAGAATCAAAGCTTCATACTCCACCATGTTGTTGGTGCATGGAAATTGTAATCTATGTGCTGCCAAATATGTTGCCCCTGTCGGGCTGACTAACTCAAATCCGGCTCCAGCTCCTTGCTTGGTCTTAGAACCATCAAACCTTAGTGTCCATACTCCACTCTTTTGATGACCAGCCTAGGAATCCTTGGACTTGTCCGATTCATCACTCTTCCTCACTTCAACATTGGGTGGTGTAATCTGATTCTTTGTTTCACCCATCATGCTACTTCCTGTTTCGTTAACTTGTGGAATCTCAACTTTTTGTTTGCCATGTCGATCATCTTGTTTCAGCGCCCATGGGATTCTCTTCTCCACTTGTTCTAATGCAACCTTGCACAAAGAGAAAGATAATTCTGAATGGAAGGTGTTGTGGATTCTACACTAGTTGGGCAATAATAAGTCTCTCACTGATGTTCTATTACCCAACTCTACACCTTGTTGTACAGCTCATAACACAAAGTTTCTAAAATTCTTGAACATGCCTTCACCCTCATCGGATGAAGTGTCGGGATCCGACTCAACTAGCATTTCTATGGATTCCTTTGCTTCACTCATGATATTCAATGTCAACACTTCTGTTTTCTTAGGCCTATAGACGCCCATGCCTGTCTCTGCAAACAATACTTCATTTGTTTCCCCATACTCAGTAACTGTCAATCTCAATCTTGGGGTGCTATCGATTTTAATTTGGTTGACAAGCCCTCTCCATGGGAGCCACATGTGAGAAAAGTCAGTCGCCATGTATCCATTCAACCTTCTAGCTCAATCCCTACCTAGGATCAAACCATAGGAATCGGCCACATCCACCACTGAAATATCTATCATGTGTTCCATCCTTGGATCAGATGCCAACTGCATATGTATGTTATGTAGTTCACCCACCACTGGGACCTTAGTCTTGTCCAATTGAGTAACCTTCTTGCTAGATCCCAAAGGTGTGATTCCCAGCCTTCTACAAATAGCCAAAGGCATGACATTACTCAAAGCTCCTGAATCTATCAAACAATTATGGAGAAGCTTCCCAAATATTCTTACTGAGAGCAAGAATGGGGCTGGTTCATCTTTCCCTTGATAAAATACTACTTGTGTCTTGTGTACTTGCTTGGGTTTTGTTCCGAAATTTGTTGGTTGGACTGCCTCTTCTACTTTCACCTTTTCTTTATTCTTTACTGGATCTTGACTTCCTTGAGTCTGTTGTGTCACTAGCATTGATCCTTGAGCTACAAAAACTCGTTGAGGCTCTGGCTGTCTGTTAAAATTACTGATGTCGCCATATGCAACCTCTTGTGTAGAATTCCCCATCTCACCACATGAAATCCCTTGAGATGAGTTTGTTGTGTTCCCACATGGAACGTCTTGGATCACATGTACTGGGTTGGGAGGAGGCCTCCCCGCTGCATGAGTTGCTTGGGTAGGTGCTCCTGCACTTTGAGTGTGAGACCCTTGTGACTTGTTGTCTTTCAAACTATTAAGGAAGGTATCCCTAATTTCGGTTACCTTCAATAATTCGAACAAAGGGAGACTAATTTTGATCTTCTTCATCTCCTCTGTCACACTCTGTCCTAGTCTCTTCAACTCATCATTATTCATCGAATTGTTTATCGTCCTTCCTCTGTTTGCTTCTTGTGTTGTCACGGCACTTTGTGACCCTTGAACACCTTGATTACTTTGTTGTGTATTCTACTAAGAACTCTGTTGTCCATTACCATGGTTGTGGTTACCTTGTCTGTATTCGGGTGCATCCCTTGGAGGATTTGGTACATTACTCGCATTGGGATGTGGAGGTGTATTGTAATTGTTCGGAGGTATGGAGGATGTGAAAGGTCCATCATTCCTCTTACTATTATGGTTCCTCTGATAAAACCTTGCATTGCTAGCCGGTTGTTGAAATGTCTAGTTCCCACCTGTTCCTTGAACTAGAACAGAGTCACCCAATGGCGCGAAAGAAAAATCCGACCCATTGTTACACCCATTTTGATCTATTATTTCGCTAATTGGTCCATTGCCTGACTCGGGAGGGAATCTCCACCTCAAATTTTGGTGGAAATGAAACCTCTTCAAAAGTCAAGCATTGAGCATAACTTGGGGATGGGACAATTTCATACCCCGTAACCTTAACATCTTCTTGATTCATAGACTCATCCGCCACTTTCTGGAAAAGGTTAGATGCCCTCTTGAACTCAGCACATCCTAACTCCGAATGTTGATCAGTCTCATGGAATCTGCAATATTGAGACAAGGCAGACTCAGCTAGTAATATTCTCTCCACTGGCCTACTATCTGTTGGAGCTTGATTGTCAAGTGGCGACACCACATTTCCATTGTTTGGGCCAGTGTTCCATGTCCTCTTTTGATTAGACTGGTTGTTGTATCCTTGATCTTGTGACTGATTACCACCTCGATGATTGTTATCTTGATTGTTTCTCTGATAACCACCACCTTGGTTGTTTCTTTGATAATCTTTGTCCTGATAGTTCCTTTGGTATCCACCCTCGTAATTATTCCTTTGATACCCTCCTTGATAATTTCCACTCTGATAATTATTTCCTTGATAACCTCCTTGATTATTCCTCTGAGCGGCTTGGAGTTGATTGTTTTGATTTCTTAAATAAGTGACCTCCGTGGACAGCTTCTTGACTTGCTCGATCAATTCCTTTATTTCATCCTTCTACTCTTGTGTTCTAGTTGATGAACTTGCACCTTGTAGATAGAATAGCATTGTTGGTCGCACCTGAGACAATGGAGGCCCTGGATGTACCACAAGCTGATTTGTAGGTGCCTAGTATGTAAGTTGTGGAATCAGATTGTTCGGATATCTAACATTCGGGGGTTCCAATCCTTGTTGGCCTAACTGTTTCCCTATTTCAATTGCTTTAGCATAAGCCTCATTCAGCGTTGTAGGGGAGGGGTTCGCCATCCTTGTAAACATAGCCTTCTGACTATCTAGGGCACTGTAGTATGCCTCCAAAGCACCCGCCTCCTAAATTGTGTAAGGGGCTTGTAATCTTGTGTAAGCTTTGTGGAAGCGATTATTGAAGGAACTTATCGATTCTTTATCTTGTCTTCTGATATCCACAAACAGCCTATGCAACTCCAATGGTGTGGTGGGCATGCCAAATTTTCCTGTAAAAGCATCTCTGAGCTGAATCCATCCCGTTATAGACGACATTGGCAGATTGACAAACCAATAATAGGGCTCTTCCGCCAATGAGTAAGGGAAACGCCTGCATGTTACATCCTCATGTTGAATCCTTCTGTTGCACAATGCATCCTCAAATACTTTGATATGCTCCTCAGCTGTATGGTTGGGGTCATTGACAACAAACTTAGAGCAAAAACCTGATGGATTCTTTGGTAGGTCATGGTACCGTTGAAATGAGACGGGTGAGGCATTGTTTTGGATCCATGGAGGTTGTTGTTGTTGATGTGCCATTGCAACTTGACTGGCTTGAGCCTGAGCTGGCTGACCTACTGGGGTTTGTATGCTTGAAACCTTTGGAACTTGAACTGGACTACTTGAGGAGTTTACCAAACTTGCAATATTAGCTACCCAATGATTCCTTCCTTTCTTGTGAAATTGCAACTCAACTAAGTCCTCTTGGTGTGGTGTAGACCTCGGGAACCTTTGCTTCCTATCTGATTGTAATTTCTCAAACCTTTCAGGAGAGAAAGACCCAATTCTTCTATCCAGCTTGATTATAGTTCAATTCAATTGACCTTCCCAAGTTGGCTCTTCTTCAAGGGTGAGCTGAGCTAGTCTATGGGCTTCTCTCTCTCTTTGAATCCTTTCTATTTGTTCTCTTTCCCACCTCCGTCGAATCTCTTCTTCAATCCTTTGTTGCTCTCTTTGGACTGCAATGCCAACTTGTTCCTCTTGATCTAAGACGATTCTAGCAAATTGGTAATGTGTATTGTTTTCTTTATTATTCTAAATGAACTCCCCCAAATCAGAAACGATGTCTCCTTGTGTCCAGCTAATACCTAGTACTGGTTGTGAGCATAAGAAGGCAGTACCATTTTAGTTCATTCTTTTAATTTCACTTTCACCACTATACTGAGATAACCTTTGTGCTCTCCTTTCTATTTCAAGTTTCCTTTCTAGCTCTCTTTGGCATTCTAATCTTCTTTGAATTTCTCTTTCAATCCTTTGAGCCTTTTCTTCTTCTTCTTCTAACACAAAGCTTACTCACATATATTCAGGTGCACTTCTCTTAACTCTCCAGGCGAGTGAGTTCAATCCTGAGATGATATCTTCTTGGTCGTCTTCAAATCCGAGGTTAGGTTGTAAAATTGGTATGATGTCTCTATGCGGAAGCACCATCTTTCATCATAGTTGAATGTCAACAAACCCTCAAAGAAACACTATCAATAGCCCTCCTTCTAGTGCCAAATAATGTTGATGTTAGTTTTGTACCACTACATAACATATAGCAATTGAATACTTGATAAAGCATACCAAACACTCAACCCTCTCTTGAAAAGTATATACTCATGAAGAACATAAGAAAACTCCAAGGTTCCTTACACCTGTGGATACTAACTTAGTTATATTGATGTGATTTGTTGGTTAATCACGTAGGCGGGCTTACGTTGTTCACTTGAGGATGTCACATTCTTGTTATGATGATGATGGAATTTAGCTTTGCAATGTATACTCAAATTTATATCACTTCCAACTTTGCTCTTCCAACTTCAACAACTAAACTACTTCTTGCTTTACTACTACTCCTACAGAATGGAAAGATTGGCAAATGGACGGGGATCAACCTAATGAAAGCCTTCCAGCAGCGTTACCTCCATAGATGCAATGATTCAAGGGAAAATGAGACTAGATTACCACACAAGGCTCTTTAACAAGCCGCTAAGATGCTAGTGGCCTAGTATATAGATCCCTATCAAACATCTACTAATATCACCATACAACTAGCCGTTTACTTCTATTCTTACTTTAACACTTTCTTGAAATGAAATCTACTTTAACAACTCAATGAAATCTAACTTTAACAATTGGAAGTAGAAACCATGCAATAAAACCAAGTGTTCTTAATCACCATGCAAGACACAACAATGATAACAGAAGCAGTTTTGGTATTATATTAGCAACAATTTTCTTCAACCCTTTACAAATGAGAGTCCATGGCCTTAAATAGACGCTCAAAATTACAATGAGTGGCCAAGATTAAGAGGCAAAATCAATGATCCAGATTAAATCCCAGAAACCCTAACTAGGGTTGCCACCCCATCGACCAATGAGAAGATGCCACCTCATCAATGGACCAATGAGAAAAAAGGAAAAGTGGCAACCAATGAGAAGGCACCAGAATGGTAGCCAATCAGAATCAGACACCTACCCTACCCAAGAAGAAAGGAGAATTTGCCACTTGGGGCTTACATTAAATGATCTTCTAATACAATTCTACCCTTTTCTTTCATCCTTTTAGCATAAGCAATGAATTTGGCTAACATGTTGTTGACTTCTTCCATGGGAGGGTAAGGTGTATGCCTCATCTTGAGCTCAGCTGCGTCCATCGTGTTCTTTGCTGCTTGCAGTGTCTTCTCACTCTCCTCATCATCTCTTGCAAATTCTATAAGGGCCCTGAGAGAGGCAAGGCTGCCCAACTAGTTCTCCCTGGAGGCAACCTTCCCTAACTCATCCAATCTCGATCCAAACTCTGTCTCATTAAAATTCTCCTCTTTGATTTCTTCGAAATCAAGTGCAACCCTCGCATTGCTCAGCATGTTTGAAATGAAAGTGTCGATGCTTGGACTGTACTATGCAATCTCATTCTGTATTTCTTCAAGAGTCCTTGATCTAATAGTCATGGCAACATACCAAGACTCAACAATACTCTTTCCTCCATTAACCAACTTGGCCCTTACCAAGGATCCCTCTGATAACTTTGTGGCTGCATGTAATCTAGGAATGGCTAAGTCATGGATTGGAAAGGAAATCCTTCCACTTCCCTTCAAATGCTCTGAATTCGTCTCTAAGAGACACAAATGACCTAATTGTCGAGATAAAGGGAGGCAAGAACTTTTGCCCTTCTTGAATTGTATTACTGATCCAATTTTTAGTTTCTTGCTCTTGAGCTAGTATCTCTTCCAGATTGCTCCCACTATCTTGTGTAAGGGCCGCATGAGGCAACTGTTGGATAGGCTGACACATTCCATAATAACTATCTCTCCAATACTTGTTTTTCAATTTCCAAGCTCGCAATCCTTTCGTTTTCCTTTCTCAACCTTTCTCTTATTGAAGCTATGCCTTCTTGAACCTCCTCACACTCCATGTCATCCGTGATTTTTCCCATGTCATGTTCCCTTATCTCATAGTCTTGAGCCACAATTTCGCCCACTGCCTTGCTAACCTTTGGCACATTAATCTGAACCTTTCGGTGACCATCATCACTACTCTTGATTACCTTTGCCACAATTCCTGCAATTTGTTTTTGTCCAACATCATCTTCCTTTTCAACTGACCCTTGAATATCCTCAACTGTCTAGACGGCCACAACTTCGCCCCTTGGCATAAGCATCTGTCTCAACCATAGTGGTGCAATGCATCTCGCCATATCTAGATTTGGTTCAGCTAACAAAGCATCACCAACAGCCTTAGGTGCTTGGCTTCCTTCCTTAGCTGATAGAGCCTCGATATCAATTAGCCTATCTCCTTCACCAGTAGCGGCTGTCATATCTTCATTAACTTGGTTCTCCGAAAGAGGAGAGTACCCTGTACTGTTACTATAACCACTTGATTCTAAACCAGAGCTCACCTCCACTGCTACCCTCTGCTCACTTGTACAAACATCTTGGCTCCTAGCCTCAACTATGCTCTCTCTCGATGGCACTTTACTCTGTTTCTTTGCCGGAGGCTGTTGATGCTCTTTATCTTTCTCAACCTCCAAACTTCTTTTCTTACTCTTAACTGCTTGCTGCTGCTGCTGGCTACTACCCCCACCTTGTTGTCCAACTGACTCCGTTGGAGTCTCCTCCTCTAGCGTCATCTTCTCATAGGTAAGGTGTACCTTATGACTTTGCAATTGCCTGAACTTCCTATTATACAACCACTCAGTGTGTAGCTTGACTGCTCTTGTAATTGCTTCTAAGGATGGATCCCGATGATCATCCCAACCAACCGGATTCAATTCGGTCCCCTCTACTGCATTGTAATCTTCCCTTAGCACATCTTCATCCTATTCTAGTTGGTGCGGAATATCAAGATTCATCATGCTCACCGATAACCTTGAGAAAGCCAACTTCCTCACATGCAAGTCATCCTGCGCATTGGCCCAAAAATCCTCCAAAGTAGAAATATGCTTGAATGGATCTCCATGAGATGCCTTGATTAGACCATTAGGATCAAATCCTTGCCTTGCTCTATACCATCCTAGATGATATTGTTCTAACTCTTTCTCCGCAGCTTCAAAGGCGATAGGATTGGGACAACTATCGTTGCCTAACATGAGTGAGAAGGTAACCCTTGTCTCACCTTTGAGCTTCATCATTTTGTCATACTACTCAAGTTATCTAGCCAACTCCATCAAAACTATCCTATCGGGTGGGTACCTTGGAAGCCTCTTGGGACAAGCCGTGCATTCAGCCACTCTTATATATGTGAATTGCGAAAATTGGATGAACCAACTCCCAAACTTCTTAACTTTTGTCTCTACTTCCGGTAAGAGCCTCCTAGCAGGTGTCCCGTACAATATCCTTACTGTCTTCATGGCAAAGGCATCATAAAATATCTTGTAATCCTTGGTGTTGTGCAAGTGAAGTTGTGGATAGCACTCATGCACCAAGCATTGTCCGGGCCCATTGCCAATCACTCCTCTAGCCTTAAGTCCAGGATGTTCATACTGTCTTGCAATTAAATAGAAAAGGAAGGACCCCATGTAGAATTGCTTCTGATTTTGTACTGTCCTAAGTTGCAACTCTAAATTTTAACTTATAATTCTAGCCCAATCGATCTTTCTCTTTCCATTTTCAATTCCTTCAATAAAATAGTACATCCAAGTTTCAAACTGCATACCTTGAGGGGAGCCCATGACTCGGTTGAGAAGCACAATGAGGTCGCCATACTCTGATTTGAAATTTGACATGGTGAACCTTGATGACTTGGTGACTCCCTTCTTGCCTTCGTGTAACCAATTCTGCTTTAGTAGAGCAAGGTAGGCATCTTGATTGTCTTGAAAGAACCTATCCGCTTGATCCATCAACATTACTATCATGCCCTTCTGCTAGGGAATATTGAACACTTCCGCTACCACTTACCCACTAATGTTAGCCAACATCCTCTTTCCTTCATCAAAGATGATGGGCTTAGTCACAATATCTAGCCGAGATGCACACTCCACGACCAACTCCGGACAAGGCAAGGTAGGAGGGAAAGCAGCAGCTTGCACAATCCCATACTTGTATATCTTCTTTGCCATAGACAACTGGACTTCTTTCAACCTATCTCTCAATTGTATCATATCTATGGTGCCGATGTTGGTGTAATTGACTCTCTTCAATTTTGAGAAGGTGGTCTTGGGCATCATGTCTTCCTTGTCTTTCTTGGTATTAATTCCCTTTGGGTTCTTGCTTGCACTAGCATCCGCCATCCTAAACACTTATTTCTGCCCCTTCTTTTTACAGTGAGGTGGGACTACACTTATCTCTGCCCCTCCAATTCTAGGCATGATCAAACATATTTATGCGTCGCCAATTCCTATAACACTACACTTATCTCTGCCTCTCCACCTAGGGATGGGACTACCACTTATTTCTGCCTCTTCGTTACCTATAAGATGGACTACACTTATATCTCCCAACTTCTTTCCTAGGGGTGGGACTACCAGTTATATCTCCTCCAAATCCTAAACAAAAACTACACTTATATCTCCCAGCTTCAAGCCCTAATGAGATGATGAGGTGATGGATGGATGATGCAAGCAAGAAATGAAGGGAAGAACCAATCAAGAACAATGAAGAATTTTGCTTTATGAACCAGTCTTCACCCCTCAAATATGAAGATCGTCTACTACACCAAACAATCAACATCAAAGAAAAAAGATAGCAATTAAGAACATAGGCCACTCACCAATTTTTGCAAATCCTTCTCCAAATAGGCAGGCCTCTTTACAAAGTGTGTAGCTTCCTCTTCTAATTGCACTCTCTCTTTCAATTCATAGCCTCTCTAAATAGCAGGCTCCCTCTTACAAATCTGCAAGCCTCTATCAAATGGCAGCCTGGGCACCTTCACAGCTCTCCTTTAGATTTCGTACCTCTTCAAATGGCAGGTCCTTAACTCCAATTCACTGCCTCCAAGCACTGTCGCAGGCCTTCAACAAACTCAAATTCACTGCTTTTTGGTAATATCACAGGTCACTGCTAAACAATTTCGCTGCTTTTGCTAAACAAAATCACTGCTCCTTGATGCTAAATTCGCTGCTTGCCTTTGCTTTGATGGATGAATGAGATGGTGAGAATGGAGAAGGGAGGAGCGCCCCCTATGTAGCAAACCCAGCCTCCAATCAAGAGGGCCGACCTACAAGAAAAATAAACAAAAGAAATTGCAATTAGATGCCAATAAAGTGGGGCCGACCTGCCCTAAAAAAAATTAAATTTGCATTAAAACTTTATCAATAAGCCTTTATTTTTGAAATATCCTGGACTATATTGGCCACACGCCAAAAGAGGAGGCCCTAGTTTTTAATTTTCAATGCCACACGCCCCCTATTTGGGACCAAACCTGCGATTCAATTGGCCATATTTTTTAATTCCAATGCAGATTTAATTTCAACACCCAGATTTTATAATCTTAAAGCTCAATATTTTAATTTTGATGCCCAGATTTTCGAATTTAGTGCATACTCTTGAATGTATGTACCCAGATTTTTTAAATAAAAGGCCAAATTTCAATTTTATTGAAGGAGATAGTTCAATTTCGTTTTATCTTTCCATTGGGCAAATCAAAATATTATTTGGCCATTTAATCCATTCCAACATCCAAAATTGCAAGATTTTCAAAAGACCAAAACATGATTAAAATCGAAAATGACAAGCCTTCAATTACACCAAAAATTTTCAAAAAATCACCATCTAAGCCCAAAAAAATTGCAAAGGCCATCAGAATGCTAGGATTAAGAAAAAAAAATGAAGCCAAGGCTTGCTCGAATATGTGGGTCGCCAAATCCTTTGGGGCGATGATGTGAAACCTCACAACAAAACTCATCGTAGGAAGTAATATAGTCATGTCTCAAAGTGATCAATCTGTGGTACAACCTGTCATGTGGTACACCATCTAGTTGTAGGGTAGCGAACTTAATCACCTCCTCCTCTAACATGGGCCTAGAAGAAAGGTTATTGTCTAGTTTTTGCACCCATGTGTGAGCTGAACACCAATCTCCTCCATCAAAATGTGGCAAGGTCAACTTGCCTACAACTTGCTGTAAATCCCTGTTACCCTGTGTAGCCCTGTGATCTTCTCTGCCCATTGAATCTGACTTGTGTCTCTTCTATCCAATGAACTGATCAAGGGTCAATAACTCCCTGACCACTGGTGGTAGGGTCATATACTCAGCGTAATGATGTTGAATCTCCACTGCCATTGAAATTGGTAGCTCACACCCTCGTCCTTGTGGGGTAGGTGATTCCTCTCATTGAGTGAAAACAAGCAGTAGAGGCCTCAAAACTGAACTAGAAGTTGTAGTACGCTCACCCTGTGGCCTGCTAGTCTCTCTTGTATAGGTAGTATGCTAAGGCTCCTCTTTTGATTGATTTTTCTTAGCTATTTGCCCCAACAGCTGAGACATCATATCCATCATAGTGTTAAATTTCCTCTCAATCTTGGAGCTAGGAGTAAGGAACCTAGCCTTCTCCTTTTCCTTCTCCTTCTCAGGCATGCCATTTGTACTCCTATCCCCAACACTAAAGGCTGACCTGTGATGACCCAAGATACCAGATACTATCTCAACCTCAAGAATTAATGGTGGCTGCCAAAAAGTGTGATTCCCTATCCTGGTATAGGTCTGATAATACTGAACACTCATCAATGGTTTAGATTTTGTTCACACGATGGCAGGAATATCTGTTCTCTAATACCACTGTAATGCACACCCCTGGATCTGCCTTATGCAATTTCTGATTTTGTTCACTAACTCTCATTTTTTTGGTTTGATTTGGTTTTTTTTAATTTTTTAGGAAGTTTGTGTTTTACGATTTTGTTGTATTTTTGCTGATAAAATTTGCAATGCTAAAAATAATGAAATACTGAAAGAAGAACACCACAAAACTATGCACAAAACAAAGGAATGAAATCTGATTAAACTGTATTTCCAAAAACTACTACATTGACCGTACCAGGCTGCTATACAGATTTGGGTACTCTAGGATCACACAAAGTGGATTTACAGTGGTCTGATTTCCTAATTTCTCCTACGCCAACTGTCCAAGTGCTGATGCAGACCTACAAACTTTAATTTATCTGATAATTGCTGCTGCTTGGGGCTGCCATCTAGTTAATTAAGAGAGATGTGGAATCCAGCATATGCCTGTACGGGTGAAAGATAATTAGTTTTTCTTTCTAGTAACTCCTGTTATGAACCTCGCTGACTGAAACTCTTATCCCATCCCAAACTGAGGACTCTCTAACAATCTGATCTTCTGTTTCTTGCTCAATGTCCAGGCTGGGAGAATTTTAGATAAAGTCTGGAATGTACTGCTAGGGTTGGAATTCTAGGAATTGATGAATTTTCCTTCTAAAGCACCAATATGCAATTTTGATAAATAATATTTTCCCTTTCCAATCTGATCTGATAAAAATTCACCCAATTACTCATGCCAATATGAACCCAATTTGATCTGTGTTGTATTCTATCGCTTGGAGAGCTGGGTGTATGTCCAACTCCAAATTCTTCCAAGAGATTTTGTTCCTGGAAGCTTGATTGCTGCTCAAACGCTCATAGAGCTCAAACCACAATTTGCCAATATGAAATACAATAACCTAGATAATGGAAAATGACTCCCAAAGTTTATTTTATTTTATTTTGCCCTTTCCCTCCAAGTAGATTCAAACTTTCTAGGGCAATTCTTATTAAATTTCACGAACTTAATTAAAATTCACAAATTCCCTCTAATAATCCACCAATTAGGGTTACTTCGTCATGAGACTTTAAAAAAACATTTTAATTTATCATTTGCAACTTATAGCCTAGGGAAATGTGCCAAGGTAACATTTTTATTATTACTTTATGACTTATTACCACCACCATTATGACTTATTAACTAAGTTACCACATTCGCTCCTGGCATGTGGAATTCAAGAGTTGGAAATTCATTAGAAAGTCTTGCAGAAGGACCTGGGTGGAATTTTGGGCAAATTTTGAAGACTTCCTATTTCAATGCAAGAACCCGAAATGACTTTCAAAGAAGTGATGATATCCACGAGGGCAATGTGTGATGCAGGCTCGCTAAAATACTTCTTTCAACAATTTCCAGATGTCTCTATTCTTGATTGTGAAAGTGAATTAGATGGAAGCTTAGGTTTGAGCAGGCCAGAGAGTTTTGCCAATGCTAATGGCATTGTCATTCTGATATGTTTAATTATAGGTAATAGTTATCCCAACATACACGTATTCAAATATTCGACCCCGCTACGTATTATCTTAGATAGGGTTTCTGAATTGGGTGAAGGAAAAGGTATGGATGGGCATCTTCGCAGAAGCTTCCTGTTGGCCTCATTCACATTTTGATAGTATTTCCGCACATAATAGAAAATGGAAGAGAGTAGAAGTGGAGGTGGCATGGTTAGTAGAGGCTTTCTATCAACTTCGGAAAAGGTAATTATAAATCTCTATATTAAAGATACCATTATTTAAGTTTATATTTTGTTTAACAATATATATTTTTTAATGAGTGATAATTTTTTAAAGTTGCCATGATTATATGAATATTGGTACTTTTGAAAGGTGAGTGAAGTTAATCTGTTCTTGGAAAAATAGAATTCTAGTAAGCAATTTTCGTGTAAGATGCTTTTAATTCGATACAAATATAAATTTTTAAAATATATAGATGTGTATAGAATTATTTTATAAAATATTTTGATTGTGATTACATAAATCTAAAATATGAATATTTTGCAAATAGTAAATATTACATAGATTGTGTTTTTGTATTTCACAAAGAAGTTCAGTATATATGTGCAACAACAAATATAAACTTATTTTGTGCATACATCTATATATATATATATATATTCTTGTACAGACAAACCCAAAACGAATCCAAACCCAACCCCAAAAAAATTTGGACAAATTTCGAATCGGAATCCGTACCCAAATCCGAAACCGACAACTTAGCTTATTAATAATAAAATATTAAAGTAAAAACTTAAATATTTCCAAATTTATTTATAAACTAATCATCTGGACTCCAAACTGGACTTTGACGATTGGCACTAGTCCATGGATGATGTCCGACCACTACAAGCTTACTGACATTCCCCCAAAAAAATAGAGATCATCCCCAAAAAAGAGGAACTGCAAACAAAGTCTCCAAATTGATCTCAGAGGTCCCCTAATGAATTCTGGTCAACTCCCAGTTAATCTCTAAAGAGTAGGAATACCTCCTAAAATCTAGGAGACTATCTCAAACTATCCAAAATGGCTTAGAAAGCCTCTGTGTGGCTCCAGAAACCCCTGGATGGGTCCCCTATCCACGTTGCTGACCTACAGAAACCCATGTAATAGGCCAACTTATATTGACATTTGAACTGCCTAAGGAGGGGACATTGCATTTCTAGTTGCTTAATGAATTTTCGACCTACAAAATTAGGTGCAACTTGACAATTTCCAATTTGTGTACTAATTTCCAACCTCATCAAATGGAGCAACTTACAATGATGTCCAACTTGGTGTCTAATTTCTGAACCAGCTAATTAGTGAAATTTGAAAATGATTTCCAACTTGCCTTCTAATTTTCACCCAAATTAAGAGAAGACTTATTTAATTGAGGGCAGAATATGTGTTTGGGATGAGAATGGGCTTGGATCTAGGCACCCATACTTATATTTATACCTTTAGCATGGCAAGCAAAATGCCTTAAGCTGGCCGACCTAGAAGGAGATTTAAAAAAAAATAATGCTAAACTAAACAATCAGGGTGGAAAGGAGCCACCTTTCAATGAAATCTTATGATTGCCATAAAGAGAGATCGAATGAGGTCATTTCAATGCAATTCAAAAACATAATTCAATATTATCTCCAAGCGGAGCCGCATCATACTTTTTGGAAGAAGGCAAATCTGAGGGCAGGCATTGACAAAAACCAAGTATTTTTCAAGGATTAAACGTTAGATCAGATCATTAAGGAAGTGAATTCAAAATTGAAACTTGAAACAAAACCCTGAATCCAAGCAGAAAGTGCAAATTTCAACCCAAACCCTAGCAATTTTGAGCGAGAATCATAGCAACAAGGGCGAATTTCCAACAGTGGGCATAATAACTCCAAGACAAATTGAAGGAAAATCCTGCCTTGAAGGAGGTGAATTACACAGATCTGCACAGAGAAATTCAAAAAGTCAGAAACCTTGAGGTTTAAAAACCAGAATTCCAAGGTGCGAGCTTTAGGTAATGACATGTGAAAATCAAAATCAAGGTCTTAAAAAAATCCAGATGTTGTTTTTATGCAAAGATGGAATTCATAAGTCACAAGAAGGATGTAAACAATTTTAGGCTCTTAGAGGTTGAAATTTACAAATAGTTTGCAAAATTTTGTTGTGAGTCCTTTCGAATGCATATTTCACTGATTATTTTCTTACAAGGCATTTTTCTTTTAACTCAAGTGTTTTCTCTTTCTTTGCAAGGAACAATGATCATCGGGTGAGGATGGAAAGGGAGCCTTAACCACTCAAGGATCAACCTTGAAGAAAGGAGCTATTCAACATCAAGGAGTTCAAGAAACCGAATTACTTCACAAATGGAAAATTTACTTGATCCTTGGATTTCAGGATCAACTAGAGGGTGGTTACAACATGAAGAACTCAACAAGAAGTTTCAAGGCAAGGGTAACTTCAAGTGACTCATCAACACAAGAAGAAAATCAAAGTTAAAATCAAAAGTGGAAACAAAAAATGGAATTAGAAATGCAAGGTAGTGCTCCAAGCAACAACCATGAGGAAAATCAAAGATAAGGTTGTTCAATATGAAGAAACATGATGAGGACAATTTCAAGTTTAGAGAAAGTCAAGGAGGATGATGGTTCCGAGGCAAACACCACCATGAAGATCTAATGAATATCTACACAAGTTAGAAAATTGTTCAAAGATGAAAATGTTTACTATCAAGTGATATTATTCGAATTGCAAAAGAAAGATTTCAAGACAAGAAAAATGATGTGGCATCCACCCATTTTTTATCAATCAAATGATTCCACATCATCAACATGTCTAGATTCATTGAATATGATATCAAGGAAAAGGATGAAGGCAACATGCTTCTAGATGAAGATTTGTTATGACCCCATGTGGCAAGGAATTTTCCTATTTGCCCATGGAGGATGCTCTTGTTTCATTGGATAGCATTTAATATTTATAGGTGGTAGTTATGGAAAACCCTATTTAGGGTTACTTTGAATTATCTTGGTCGTTGATCTTGAATCAATCTGAGCCATTGGTTGTAATTGAGAGTCCTATATAAAGGCTTGCTCATTTCAGTTGTAAATGAGACTTTTGTGAAATTGTTGCCAAAATAATTGCAAAGCCATTGAAGCTTGTTGAAGACTTGTGTTATTTTGGGTGTTAGCATGGTTTCCTATTTCTCACTTAGAATTTGTTTATGTTGAGTCGTTGAATGAAAGAAATTGTTGTTGATATGGTGAAACCTCATGTTCATACCTTTTGTTACTTGTTGATTGCATGTCACAATGTAAGGTTAGGTTGAACTTATTCCAACGCATAACTTTGATTGCTTCATGCACATTGATTGACATGTTTTATGGTTTTAATGTGTATTGGTGATTTGAAAATCATTCACTCGTCCTTAGAAGATTTACATTAGCTTTGCATAGTTGTTCCACTTTGCAAACAAAAGTTTGGCTTGGTTTCACTAAGTCATGAATAGTTTCTTGCAATGGTCAAAGTAGATTAGATCTCTAAAATCAATCCCTTTTGCACTTTATTTCAAATCCATTATTAGGATTACCTGAAGAGCTCACATTGTGAAATCATTCGCCATTTGAAGAAAGATGATATATTTCCATGAAAGAATAGTGTAAGTCCTTGTGTGATTACCAACATATCACATCATTAAACAGAGTTGTGTCCAACATAAAGTCACACATTCGCATTGTAAACCTTGGGGTTGCTTCATTTGATCACATATTTGCCAAATTGTTTAGCATTTGAAATTTCCTTGTTGAAGAGATGATAGGATGCTTAGTATTTTATTCTGCACATTAGAGTGGTCACAAACCTCACATCAACATGTAGCAAAAGTGAGTAAGTCACATGTCTAAGATTTTGATATTGAGTATGTTCAAGGAAAGAATAATGTTGTAGCCTATGCTTTATATCTAGGAAGCCCTACTTGTGTTCCATGACTAACATATTTGCTGATTGGAGTGTTTTTATAATAGTTGAATGTACCACAAACACATTTTCTATAGTTTGGCTGGCAAGCTGCAAGATGATAAGTGAAAGGTGTTTGATGAGCTCATCCTCAAAAAGGATTGAGTATATCCTATTCCAGAATTGAAGACGTAGGAAAAATTCTTTAGGGCACGTTGTTGGCTAAAAATTTTGTAAGCTACTAAGACTACACCTTACAAAATTGTGAATTTAGACAACAGTGTAATGAGATAAATCTCTCCTCTCAGCAATAGGGGAGGCTCCCTTCTTACCGCAGGTGGCTTCAGCAGGATTTCAATTGAAATGGAAGAAGGATGATACTTCTAATCTTTTCCTCTTTTTTCAGGAAAAGATCTGCAGATAAACACTACTTATAAATTCTACAAAGATTACCTACTGCTACGATAATACCGGTGACTTAGCAATTGATGTAAGAACAACTCCTAAGGCAGTAGTTACTAATATATTTGGTGAATTAACAACAAGGGCCCAAAGTCTCTTGCGATTAATCCTATCTTGAGATAACGAGAACTAATAGTGAGGCTCAAAGTCTCTCACTAGTAATCCTGAAAATAAAAGAAAAATACTTAAAATTGAAGCTCAAAGTCTTCAACTCCCAGTATTTGTAGCCACTACTATTATAGCAATTCCCCTCCTGTAGTTCAAAGTCTCTCAGAAGATAAATTGAAACCTCCAATGATGTATACAAGCTTTAGCTTTAGAAATGAACTTAAGAAAGATCGAATAATGCAACGTAAGAAAACACCATTCAATCTCAAGATCTACAACACAAAGTCTAAAGAATCTTGTCTCTTTTATTCACTTTTGATAACTCATACAATGAAACACAAAGTTTTCATCACTTAAGCTCTCAAATATAGCCTTCAACAAAAGATAAAAATATTTACAAAGATCTCTCTTCTTTATATAGGAAAATAGAAGAGAGAAAAGTGGAGAGAAAAGGGGAAACCCTCAACCACTTTGACTTATTCAACAAACTAACTACTTTGACTTATTCGATGTTACAAGGCCTAAAACACTTGCAACATGATTACATAATTCTGGTATACAGGAATATGTTTTCCTATATTTACAACCATTACACGAACTACATGTAATCTATCAAACATACTATAAAACCAGGAAAAAGTGTACGGGACACTCAGGAAAATACATCAAAGGGTATTTACATAAGCCTCAAACTTGCGTAGAGACTCATGTATCATGATTGGATCCGGTGCACCTGTGTGACTAGCAACTGCAATAGCCTTGCGCAAGATATGAGATTTGGCGTACCCAGTCACTTGTCTCTGAAGTTGATTTAGGGATATTTTACATTCCATAAACCAATCAAAAGCAGCAGGACTGAAGTCATTTGCATTTAGGTGAAAGTGAACCATTTCTGAGAACCTTGCTATCACAATCCCTTCTTCAATCAGCTCACCATCTTTTGAAGAAACCTCACAAGACAGTTTTTCAAACTCTTTCATCATGTGACATTCTTGTTCATCCCATGAGTTCAAAACTGCTTGCAAATCTGTGATCAACTCACCCAAGACTCTCTCCTTATTAACCATCAAATCAAGAGATTTGAAGTATGAATCCGCAAAAGAGATAACTTCAAGCTGGCACAACTTTTTGAGATCAAGTTCTTGTAAAGTTTTCCACACATTCAGATCATCACTCAGAACTCCCAGCTGCTAATGGAAAGATGAAATAAGTTCCCTTATTTCATTGGCAGTGATGCGTATGTGCCTCAAGACTTCCAATGAATCTTTAATCACTTGTGTACCCTGTGTCTCAATCTGTGCACACCATTCATCAATAGCCTTTTGCCTTTTTATGACGTTTATCATAATCTTCAGGATGTGAAACTGAGATAGGAGCAGCATTCTGGGAATTGTTCATCATACTGATGACTTTGAGCAAGCATGCATTCTCCTCCAATTTATTCTTTTTCTCCCAAAGCTGGTCATTTCTTTGTGAGAGTTGCATAACAGCGTCTTGAGCATCCTGTTGGCAACTCAAACGTGTTTGCTTTCCTAGTTCCACCCTTGTGATTCTGAAATCAGAGGGCTGCCCATCTTCTATTATTTCATCAACCAATGGTTCAGCAATCTCAACATATTTGGAATTATCCTCAACCACAACCCTTGAGACTGTCTTTGCCTTCTTGTTCTTGGGAGCTCTCGGCTTAGCAGCATGCTTGAAATCGAAGCCCTCCAAAGGGATCTCTTCCTTCTTTCTTTTCTGTTTTATGGCAGTGAGCCAAGGAGGTAAAGAGAAAGATGAGGAAGTTGCTTCTGTAGACGCAACGGCCAAAGTGGTAACCAGATTTGTCTATGCAGCTGTGGCAACAAGAGGGGGAGCCTCTATCAGAATTGCTATAGGAGTAGGACTACCATGCGTAACCTCAGATATGAAGTGCTCTACCTGCACCGAAGTGGTGTCTAACACCGTCAAAGAGGAGGTAACCATTGAAGGAATGGTCATTGAGTATGCATCAAACACACTCTCAAAGCTGTGATAGGACTCCTCCTGTATGACAATAGGAGCAGCTGATGAGATTGGTAATGCAGGTGTCACCAAGACTGAATCTATAGGAGGTGCCTACCCTGTAGTAAATTCATCCGCAGCAGTACCCGAGGGTGAGTCAGGAGACTCATCTGATGCTGGTGCTGAATCAGGAATCATGGTAGTAGCTGAATTATCCACGGGAGGAGGTACATCTGGTGAAGATACCTTAGGTGAATCGGGCATCTCATCATCACTAGATACTACCTGAATCCTTTCAGATTCTATGTTCTTGACCTTAAGAACCCTTCCAGTGTCCTTGCCTCCCTTAATGGTAAGCTTAGGAAGAGTGGATATGACAGGTATGGCAGGATCAACAGCTAAAGAAGATGCGCCATCTTTAGTTCTTCCTTTGATTTCTGATCTCCTACCAACTGGACCACCATGATCAAAATCCTTACCTGCTTTTACCTTGATACTTTTCAGCCCTCTTCTCTTTAACCAGATATTGGTGTTTGCAAAGATGGACTGGAAACGATCCCAAATAGAAACACTCTCCTTTCCTGACCAGGAAGGAGACAGAATAGGCAAGTCCTCAACATGATTACGGGTATAATCACGATCAAGGATATTGTCATCATCTTCAACCCCTGGAGGAATATCTGCAAGGTTGAAGTCAATGATCTGCTTGATGGACAGGCATTGATAATCCATTCTCTGTATATCTGCCTCAGTGCAGAGATCAATCCATATATCTTCCAATCTGTACACATGTACAAATTGCCTCCTCATCTTCTCGTTGAGCCCTCGCTAGTCGAAGTGACTCCTAGCCATGAACTTCTTCAAGGTGATACTCTGAAGCTCATATTCCATGTTTTTGGCTTTGGGGACTGTGTCTATGGAGTATCCCCCAATCTTCAATGGATTTCGTGAAGAAATCCCCACACCCGGTCTATGTAATGCATTTTGGTGCATCTAGATAGACATGAGTTGCCTGGCCAACTCCATGAGTATGATTTTGTCTGTAGGATACCTCAGAAGTGTATGTGGTTCTCCCTTGAAGTAACCTACACACATGTAGGTGAAGCTAGGAAACTGAAGAAATAAACAGCCATGTTCATTTACCTTGACCCATGCCTCATCTGACACACCCCTGTTTGGGAGACTCTCATCGAAAATGCACATGAAATGCCCATAAAAGGCATCCTGAACCCTGCGATAGTGAGAACGGCTAGCCTTTAACACGAGCTGAGGAAAATACTCCCACACAAGAACCAATGACCTATATCCCTTTGTAGATAATCCAGAGAAAGAAGCAAGAGAGGCAGCGATATATACAAGATATGAATTCATGTAGAATGTGCAAGTGTTTACAACTTGGGAAAGCTATTCACACAACATGTCGCTGATCATTTCTCCCCAGAATTTTTTTTTCTTTGACCGGACAATGAGAGAAATGTACTTATACATCCAAGGCTCAAAGGTATTTGACGTCTTTAACCCTGCTAGGCGGCTGAAAATGGTAATGAGGTCGCTGATTTCTTCTTTGAATTCAGTGCGTCGAATCCCCTTGGGCCATCTTGCAATGTTTGGCCTTTTATTGAGCAGCCAGTTTTCATTTATGAACTTCATGCATGAAGGAGTGTCCTCGTTCCATCTATCAAGAGCCTTCTGTTTGGTGATATTGATGGTAACAGGACTTAATGCAACTTGAAGATCCTATCCACTGTCTCCGGATCAAGACTAATGATGGTTTACCATCTTGATCCTTGATGGTTCTAGAAGCGGAATCGAAATTCCTTGCACATGCAAATACAAATTCTGGCTCTAGGGCAGCCAATGAAAATGTAAAGACAAGATGTACGCTGCTCTGCTTGATTGAAATCATGTCCTCTGTAACCACATCATCTACTCTTTGAAGAAAGTCTTCAAAGTTCATATGAGAAACATCTGTATCCTTAACCTCATCACAATATGAAACAATCTGTGAAGGCGGAATTGAATTGTGATATGAGTCGTACTGATACTTCATCTTTTTCTTCTCCTTTTCTTTTGGAAGTGCGATCCCTTCAGACATAGCAAGTTTATGCGACTGAGAAGCTGTGACATAGAAATCCCACAAAATAAGAACATCTTCTTGGGAGGGATTCATTAGAAAATGACAAAAGGTGTATGGAGATGACTGATTTTTGAGAAAATGGATGGTTTTCAGCTCAAAGAAAACTCAAGAACGAGTTTCTCATGGGTAATTACACATGGGGACAGCGAGAGAAAAATAAGCATGGATGGGTCTACTGCATGCTTTTTGATGCACAAGTATGGATTTTGGAATGGTATGAACAAGAGGAATGGTTTGAAAACTTAAGGACAGCGAAGAGGTGAATGAATTTAAGTTCAAAAATGATAAGGAAGACCCAAAAACAGGTTTTTTGGAGGTGATTGCATGTGCGGACAGCGAGAATTATGTAATGAATGGATAATGAATGAATGGAGAGGCATCATTTTATAATGAAATGTCAAATTGACCACCATTATGAGTTTGACGTCATATGGCAGTGGTGGGGACAGTGGCTTTATGCAAGTGGATTTGGAAAATAGCACATGAATAACTTGCATTTGGTTTGTCTCTTTCATAGAACGGGGTTTTTAATCCCGACTGCATATGCAAGAAAAATGAAGCTCTTGCACATGCATCTTTGAGAAATGAAGACGGAAATAGAAGAGACGTATATTCAATCACATGTAAATCAAAATTGAAAGCTTTACATGTAAAAATAAATAAACTTGGAAGAAAAACAAGGAAAAGAGCAAGGAAGAAGTTACCTCAATCCTCAAGAAAAATTCTCTCAAAATCTTGAGCCAAATCTGAAATAAATCCAATTGATTCCTGGATTTAGAAAAGATTGGATAGAAAGAGTATAAATAGATCATATTCCTAGTCTCTTTCCCTTAAACTTGGACAGTCAATGATCATACACAGCCAAGTGGGGAAGAATGAGAAGAAAAATGCCCGAAAATAGCAACCGCTTGACTATTTCTTGCATATGCAATGAAGAGGAAAAAGGGCGTCTAGGGCACAAACTCAACCACAAACAATGAAATAAATCCCCAAAAAGAAATGCGAACTTACCAAAATCAGTTCATTGAATGCTAAGATGATTAACAAAGATCAAACTCCTTCTCCAATGAGTCATTTTTGGAAGAAGAATAACTCCAAGCGGATTGTTTATCTCAAAATACATATGCTGTGTATAATGAATAACATATGCAATGCCAGGGAAAATCGACGCCCTTGATACCAAGCTGGAAACGCAAGTTTGAGTGTCCAAACTTGTGAATGCGAAACCTTTCAAATATAACACCTTCGTTTGATCATTAAAAACGTTGATTTTGGAAGCCTTTACATATATCATTCAGCACATGCATAAACTCCTTCAAGAATCTACGCCATAAGCTTTTAGGGCTGGAAACATAAGTTTTGAATCACCAATACACATGTAAATGCCAAAAAAAAGCGTTGTTTAAGAGCAGGCTATCACAGGCTATCACATAGCGTATACACATATGTAATGATGCCTAAAATCGACGTCTTGGGAGTGATATAAAAAAAATGCTCTTTACAAATGCATTCGCATATGGAAAAGTATATGCATAAGCCCCCAAATTCGACGCCTATGACTTTGGATACCTCAAAACACTCTTTTTGAAATACATAACATATGTATTAATATATGCACTTCATTCAAAAATTGACGCCACAAAGGAGAAGTCATTTAAAAATGTCATTAAGAAGTACCTTTGCATTCAATAATGTAAATGCATAAGCCTCCAAAATCGACGCCTATGACTTTGGAGTTTAAAAACGTTAATTCTTGGATGCATAACATATGTGTTAACATATGTGGTGCACTCTAAAATCGACGCCCTGCTTTGAAAGTTAAAAACGTTATTTTTGAAAACACCTACACATTTCTTTTATATAATAAATACATATGCAATGGTCTCTAAAATCGATGTTATGGGAAGAATGAAATAAAGAGATGTATACGCACTTTTGGATTGCATAAACATATCTTTCAAAATATGATTTCTGTAATGAAAAAGCCACTTGGGAAGATTATAAATATTCACACATGAAGATGTATATGCAAACCCGTAGAAATTCAACACTTTTGGGAAGAAATATAAATACACTTTTTAGAAATACAACTGCATATGACTTTTAAACATGAAATGTATATGTAGTTGTTAATAAAAACAACATATTTAATAGAAAAGACTTAAGAACGAGATTTTAAAAGTGCTTTGCATAGGGATGATATGCAGTGAAGAGGAAAAACCACACTTTTAACACTTAAATCTTTTCAATTTGAATCAATTTAATACATAACTATAGTATTTAAATAAAGTAACATGAAATTAGAAGATTAAAAACTAATTTCATGAAAATGTTAAAAACTATAGTCAAATCAACTCGAAATGAGTTGAAATTTGAAAACGGACTTTAGAATCCATTTAACATATTAAAAATAATTCAAACTCGTACAATTGACTTCAAAAACCCCACTTTTATAAGGATTTTAAATAATATGTAGTCAGTTCGAAAAACCCCACCTTTTACATCATAACTTGAGCTATAGAACTCCGTTAGAAGTCTAGGTTAGCTCGAAACGAGCGTGATTAAAAGGGCTATCGACTCAAGGGAAAATCAAAATTAAAAACAAAGAAAAGAACACAAAGAATGCATGAAACGTGTGTTACAAAGAGTTTTTTCAAGGATAACGAATTGTTCTTATTAACACATCATCAAAACGTTCAAAACATAGAGGATACTCCTACAAATTGACAAGAAAATTCCGTAGGGTTGCCACAATTTTGTGATCTCAAAATTGAGGACAACACACGTCATGACACACAGTTAGCTGGTCACTCAGGATATTGCATGACATATAAGCAGGTGAAAGCATTTTTCCTGGAATGGACTCAAAGGTGATGTATAGAGGTATGTTAGAGAGTGGTTGGCTTGTCAATACAACCAAGAAAAACATGTCTTTCTAACCAGATTCTTTCAGCCTTTATCCATTCCACATCGAAAATGGGAAACTAAATTTATGGATTTTATCACAAGCTTCCCAAGAGTACAAGATAAGGATGGTATTTTGTGGTAGTGGATAAACTCGCTAAGTGTGTTCATTTTTATGATATATCTTCACAATATAAGGCTCCATGTCATGTCCCCGCCAAAATGAGAAGTCACAGTAGTCTTGATTACATCAAGTTGTAGCTCCTAAATTGTATTCTAGCAGCAGCTTGAATAAGAAAGTCATTAATATTAGTTTAAGGAAATGATGACCATTAAATTAAATTAAGAAAACAATTCAAGACAGAAATTTCGTAGAGTTATAGATAATTAACATATACTTAAGGCTCAAGAGTAGTGACCCTTTCAAAAGAACAAAGACAATGAAAAGACATGAGTTCTCCCTTATACTAGAAGATATAAAAGGGAGAAGAATTCATTGGAAACAAAGGATATTGTTAGCATCAAATGATGGTAACCGGTAAGCTCTCTACCGGTCCAAATATTGTCATTGATTGGCAAAAGAGGATAGAGAATTGTCATCTCTACACAAGCTGAAGAAATCTACAATAAAAAAGGGGCTGGTTTGAATTTCATTATAACCGGTCGATACACTAAGCATAGAGTATTCTAGTTTCAACTAAGAACCGAGCTAAAACCACTATAGACAAAAGCAGCCAAAAACAATATACAACTAGTGTCTATAACACAACCAGGACAATATAACCGGTGATCCACGCGAGAGGAAGCACACCGAGGACAATGCAACCAGTGAGACAAGAAAGAAATATTATAAGACTCCGGTATGAACCAAGGAAGGACGGATATATTATAAGACTTCGGTATGAACCGAAGAAGTCATAGTCAACTATCTGTCCCAACCAGCTCAGTCTACCGGGATTTATCGCAGTACATCCGAGTAATCTTGAGTTGACTTGGTGATCTGTTTGAGGCGTAGGTATAGGATCTTAAGGTGCAACTGAAGGATTTAAAGCCGGATTCAGTGGCTTTAAATCAAAGTGTTATCTCCTATGGAGGAAAGTTGCCTAACATGCAACTGTTGTTTTCTTCATGATGTGGATAAAGCTAGAGCATGCATCAGATGTTGATTTAGATGTTTGTTCAGTGAACCTTTACTTCACTGAGTGACGTACTTGTAAGATCTCAAGATTAGGTCATGAATTTGAGGTGCAGTTAGGGCAACAAAACTGTATATATTCATATGCCTGTTGTGAAGAAGAGTTGCCTTCATTCTGCCAAGTAAAAGAGTGAACTTATGTGCTACAATAGCAAGGGTAAAAGACAATAGAGAAAGAGAGATAATAGATTGTACAAAAGAGCACAACAGTAGATGAGAATACACCTGCGAAGACCGATGTTGATTCTCAGTTGAGCAAACAATAGAGATCTTATCAGGCTAAGCAAAGTCATCTGTAAAGATCACACTTCTATTGTTTTCTAGCAAACTTCAATAGACAAATCCCAGTATTTGGGTGGACTCTAACATGTCCCTTGTATAAAAATCCCTTAATCGGGTGCCATCTTTCTAGGTGTTTAAAAGTTCTTTAACCAGGCAGGTCCTAGCAAACCTTATTGTAACAAATCCCTTGACCGGGTTGCATCTAGCAAGTGCGCTTTTATCCCTTGACCGAGTTTCCACGTGATAAATCTAGTGTCACTTTGTGATTGTTTACTTACTACTATTATTTGCTTAAGTCTGTTTTCCTTTTGTGCTGTAAGTTTACTTCACTGGATAAAGTGAGAAAAAGTTCTTACTAGTGCTGATTTACCCCTCCCCTCTCGACACCAGTTGGGACTGTCAATTGGTATCAGAGCCAAGTTTTGTTTACTTTGCTGCTTAACCGCACTAAGAAAAAGTCAAGATGATGAGGAAGGAACGACCCAAGTTTTCAAAAGAAAACTTCACCTTATGGTGCAGCAGAATGAAGCTATATATGAAGACCATCGATGACCAATACTGAAATCATGTTACCACCGATTACAATGAGCCCACTGGCACCTTGACACCTAATCAAGAAAAGATCAAAACTGAGCACACTGCAGCTATGGCTATGATAGCTAGTACGCTACCTGATCATGTGTATGATGAGATTGAACATCTTGAATCTGCTTGCAAGATGTGGGGCAAGCTGCAAACAGTCTATGGAGGAGATCCTAATGTTCAAAGAGCCAAGGTCAAAAGCCTCAGAGGAAAGTATGACGATATGAGGATGAATGAAGGAGAAGACATTGAGCAATAAAACAACTGGATCAAAGAAGTAATCAATTCCATCAGATGCCCCGGAGGAAAGCTCAGTGAAGAGGAAGTAATCAGCAAAATACTGAGAACTCTTAAACCTCAATATGCTATCAAGATCTCTACCATTCAAGAGCCCAGATCTGTGACCATAGATCAAATTACTCTTGACTCCCTTATCGGTAAGCTATCTGCCTTTGAATTAAGTAATTTTGACAATAGCTTATCTATTCAAGAAGCAACTTTCAAGTCTTCTGCCAATATCTCTTCCACTAAAAAGGGAAGAGAAACCGGTAACTGCTCTACCGGTAAGATGGGCAACCTTGCTGAAAATCTGCTCTCAGAAGAAATGGAGCAAGAAGAGTTCGAAGCACTCATTGCAAGAAGATTTCCCAGAGGGAAAGGGAAGTACAAGGGAAAGATCCCTTTGAAATGCTTCTCTTGTAACAAAATAGGTCATATTGCTGCAAGATGTCTTGATAATGAACATAAAGATAAAAGAGACCGGTTCAAGAATAAAGCAAAGGAGTGCTATCTTGCAGAAGGAGTCACAGATAATGAATTTGAAGACTCAAAGGATCCAGAAATTGCATTTGTTGCAATAAAGGAGGAGAGCCCAGTAATAGAAGTTGCACTCATATCAAGATCTCATCAGTATGATGACTAGATCATTGACAGTGGATGCACTCACCACATGACCGGTGACAAGAGCAAGTTTATCAACCTTGAGCTCAATGACAGCAGATCAGTTACCTTTGGGAACAATGCTCCCTGTGGCATCAAAGGCAAAGGTTCTATCGCTCTCTGCAACAATGCCGTCTGTGAGGATGTGTACTGGGTTGAAGGACTCAAGTACAACTTGATGAGTGTTGCACAACTAAACAACAAAGGATTCCTGCTGGAATTTGGACAAGGTTCCTGCATAGTAAAGAATCAATCTGGAACTCATGCTACAACCGGTAGACAAAGAAGAGGTAATCTTTTCTATCTTGACTCAATGGAAGGAGCCTGTCTTATAGCCTCGATCAAAGGAGAATCTAGCAAAATCTGTCTTATGACCAAAGAAGACAACGACTGGTTATGGCACAGGAGGCTCTGCCACATAAACTTTGACAGTATTGTCAAAGTGAGCAAAAAGAAAATGATAAGAGGACTTCCTGAGATTACAAATCCCATCAAAGGTGTTTGTAAAGATTATTAGTTAGGAAAGCTGACTGGAACATCCTTTAGCAGTAAGTCCTTTTCTGCTGAGAATGTTCTAGATCTAGTTCACACTAACCTATGTGGACCAATGAGAACAAAGAGCTATCATGGAGACCGATATTTTATGCTCTTTGTGGAGGACTTCTCTAGAATGATGTGGACACTTTTTCTTAAGGAAAAATCATAAGCTTTCCACATGTTCAAAATCTATAAAGCTAGAGTGGAAAAAGAGATCGGTAAAAGCTTAAAGTGTCTGAGATTAGACAGAGGAGGTGAATTTACCTCACAAGAGTTCACTCACTACTGTGAGGAACATGGAATAAAAAGACAGCTATCTACACCAAGGACTCCTCAGCAAAATGGAGTAGTAGAAAGAAGAAACAGACCGCTGATTGATTGTGCAAGAACATTGTTGATTCAAAAAGATCTACCTCATCACTTTTGGAGGGAAGTTGTTAGTCCTGCTGTCTACACACTCAACTGAGTTCAAGTCAAGAAGGGAACAAGTAAGACTCCTTATGAACTTTGGTTCAAACATACTCCCAGTGTAGGCTACTTCAAAATCTTTGGTAGTAAGTGCTATGTTAAAAGAGATATGTACTCTGGCAAGTTTGATCCTAAGAGCGATGAGGGAACATTCTTGGGTTACTCCACCAAAAGTAAGACCTATTGGTGTCTAAACAAACAAACAGGGAAGATAGTTGAAAGCATCAATGTAAGAGTTGATGAATCTTCAGAACCGGAAACAAAGACCGATCATGATGAGCATAACAGTCTTCAAGGCCTAAACAAAGGGAATGCTTTTGAAATCAACAAAGCTATGATTGAAGGTGACAGAGAAACACACATTGACAGACATCTAGAGCAAGAGAATGTACCTGAAGCCAACAAACTGATACAAGAAGGGGAACAAGTTGATGTCCCGAGCCATGATGAAGACAATACTCAACCGGAAGAACCAGACCGGGAACAGAGACCTGTTCTTCCAAAGTATGTCACATACCATCCTAATGACAATATTGTTATCACTCAAAATTGCACCCTGCTAAGCTTGCAGAAACTTAACCTTTTGGAGAAACATGGAAACACTCCAAGGTTGTGGGTAACCTATGGCTGGAATGAATCTCCGGGTTCTAGGCCGGCTTCCTATTCTGGTAACTCACTTTATACTACCTGAAACTGACTCTTTTTTTGATGAAGGAAAGAGATAGAAGGAAAACAGAAAATAAAATCTGTCTTAAATGGTGATGCACCAGAAAAGTATCTTTGAGATCTAACAGATAATCAACACAATGAAACCAGTAAAAAAGCTTCTTTGCACAACTCAATAATTCATAATCTTTGCATCAGCAATTAATAAGAAGACTAAAATAACAGTCCCTAAAAGGAGGATAAATTCCTCACAATCTAAAACTACTTCTCAAAAACACAACTTTCAACCTACAAAAGACTAAAATACTCCTGTAGAAGGCATCAAAATGACACACAAACATAGAAAATAAGAGAAGGCACCAGCTGAAAATCACTGTCAAAAGATGCTGCAAATCTGTATCTCTGAAAAATGGGTTACAAAAGTCTCTGCTCCTATCAAGAACTCTGAGAAAAAGAAACTTACAAAACAGCAAAGGCAGAGAAAAAAGAACCTTTACAAAAGAGTCTCAACTCTATACTTATACAATAATTCCCAACCCTAGCCTCTCAAAATATCTGAAAATAATATCTCAGCTAAACTTATCCTCATTTATGACTCAACACTTAGTCATAATCTTTTTGCAAAATATCTACCTTTTTTATTTTTAAAAGAAAAATAAATATTTTGTTTTTTTTATAATAATATTTATTAAATAATTTATATTTCATAAATGAAATAAAGGTATTTAATATTTATTAAATTATAATTTATTATTATGTAATTTATATTTAATTATTTGAATAAATAACAATTATTTAATAATATATTAAGTGATAATTAAATAACTCACTTAAAATATTATTAAAATAATTGTATTTACAAAAATAATAAACGAATTACATAATAATACATTATTAAAAAAAACAATATTTATTTTTTACTTAAAAGAAAATAAAATAAAAGACAAACATTTTGCAAGAAATTAAAACCTAAGTGTTGAGTTAAAAAATGAAAAAAGTTTGTGCTTTGTTTTTTATTACAAACCCATATATATGGGCGAAAATGCTTGGAATAGGAAAATAAAACAAAGTAAAAGGCAAAGAGCCATTTCACTTTCACATGAGTATGGGTATAAGCATTATCAAACCCTAAAAAACATTTGATATTTTTCATTTGGTCTTTTCTCTTGGCATTTACGCATTGCTAGAGAAGAGGGTTTGGGTTGGAGCCGTCGCCATGCATATTTGGAGCTGGTTTTTTTCGAATCTTTGCAAAATTTCAAGCTCTCTTCTCTCAATAAAATTGTTCTCTGTTGGTACCATTTGCTTATGCTGGATTTTGAGTTGGAAGCTGCAACAGATTTGAGCTCTATACGTTTGCTAAATGCTTAACTTCTCTGCATATTCACCATGGCCGAATCTGTTTGAAAGCTCTTGCCTTCGTATTGTACTTGGCCTTGACGTACTCGTAAGATCTCAAGATTAGGTCATGCATTTGAAGTGCAGTTAGGGCAACAAAACTGTATATATTCATATGCCTATTGTGAAGAAGAGTTGCCTTCATTCTGCCAAGCAAAAGAGTGAACCTATGTGCTACAATAGCGAGGGTAAAAGAGAATAGAGAAAGAGAGATAATAGATTGTGCAAAAGAGCGCAATAGTAGATGAGAATACACCTACGGAGACAGGTGTTGATTTTCAGTTGAGCAAAGAATAGAGATCTTATCAGGCTAAGAAAAACCATCTATAAAGATCACACTTCTATTGTTTTCTAGCAAACTTCAATAGACAAATCTCAGTGTTTGGGTGGACTCTAACAGGTCCCTTGTATCAAAATCCCTTAACCGGGTGACATCTTTCTAGGTGTTTAAAAGTCTTTTAACCAAGCAAGTCCTAGCAGACCTTATTGTAAAAAATCCCTTGACCGGGTCGCATCTAGCAAGTGTGTTTTTATCCTTTAACCAAGAAAGCTCTTAACAAGGCGTACTCAAGGAGAGTACAAAATTTGTGAGGTCTCCTCACACCGTGGTTTTTACCCTAACCGGGTTTCTATGAGAAGCCTAAGTTGGCTCTCTCTGAATATTCAATATTAACTCTAAAATTCTTTCTTGCAATTACATCAATATATTGCTCCAAACAAAATATACTAATTATTTATGCTTAAATTTGAAATATCAAATTTCAACATCAATTATGTCCTCTAGAATAGTTCATAAATTATTCAACATTTGCCAAAGAAAGCAACACATAACATTTTATTATCAGAAAAACCAAATAAGAGCATTTGTGAATTAAAATTGTGTACCAGTTGTCACGTCCATTACAAAGAAAACCACTGAATCAGCTAGCTCACGTGTCTGCAGGAAATGGCGCATATGGAGCCTTAGCTTGGATGTCGTGCCTGAAAATTGATGGACGGCCAGTATATGAATCAAAACGTGGACTCCAACTATTACGTGAATCCCAATTTGTATTTAGCGGCCAGTCTAAAAATCGCGTGACCAAGAAATTTCAAAACGCCAGCCCAATTGTTGCCTCACGTGACCAGTCTAGGCATTCAAGAAACGCTAGGGGAAAGAAACAACAATGTGCAGCCAGGATAATTAAAACACTAGCTAAGTGTTGCAGATTGACATTGCCAGTCAAGGCGTCTAGGAAATACTTTTGAAAGGAAACAACAGCAAACTCAATCTCCTCTCAAATTCGACCACCTTTATTGCAGTTCTCTTCACCAATTGAAAATGATAACCAGCTGCAAGACTACCAAATCAAATACCTTGGAGTTTATTGAAAACTCTTCACAAATTCATCAGCAGATTCAAACTCAGAATTATAAATCCTCTCCATAAATTATCAGCATACAACTTCTAGAATTGAAACTCAATCAATTCAACATACATCAGCATTGAAATTGATAATCATGAATAATCAGATTGTGAAATTCACCATTATCAGACAATGGCTCAAATCACAAGAAAGAGGAAACCGTCTTCGAAACCCTAGCCAGGGCAATTCTTCCAAACTTCAAATAAAAAATGATTGCATAATGAAAAAAATGAAAGTGCTTTTTCGAGCAAAATATATAGCTTTTTCGAAAAAGCACTTTTTTAATATTTCACTTAATTGGCTTTATTAAATAATCCCACTTTATAATATAATATTATAAAGTCATTAGTTATCAAATTAAATCAATATAATTTAATTTAATAACACCTTTAAAATAAAAGCCACTGACTGCAATCATCGAACTTCTGGCAAAGTACCAGGACCAACTGCCCAACCAAAAATAGATACTACCCTGCCAGAAATAGCCACTGCCAAAGATAGACTTACTAAAAATAGTAAGTCTCTCAAACTAGAGATTCTCTGACACTAAATCTTGAGATGTCTGGCGTTCCATGCAGACACCCTGCCAATCTTGGCCATACCTAAAGCCCCACTTACTAAAAATAGTAAGTTGGCCAAAATGACCCAAACGAAGAGCAGAACTAATAATCTGAATCTCCAAAATGGAATCCCAACACTGGCTCTACAATCTGACCCCCTCTGAACACCCGATTAGCTTGCGAGGGTTGCCAAATCAAGCTAATCCCGAAGTCTGAAAAACGGGGACATTACAGTCCTCCCTTCCCAAGATTGCTTGTCCTCAACAATTAGGAAAAACAAGCAACATCAAAAACCACCCGGATCCCAAGGATGGTCACAGGTAATGTTCCGATCCGCACTAAACTCCTGTGAAGAAAGAACCGACATCAACCAAACACACCACTGAAAACAATAGCTGTAAACCAATTGTAGGTGTCGATACTGAAAACAACCCAATGGAACTCAACCCATCTGCAATAACAACTCAATCAAAATCTGAGTCCCTGTCAATCCAATACTCACACCCAACTGCACTAAGGAAACAACAGTGACCAAATGTGCCAGGATAACTGTTATCAACTCTGTCACCTGATAAGCAGTCCTGAGTGTGTGGACACTGCAAGTAATCTAACTTGCAATTGCCAAAACCATCTACAAACGATGGTGCTAATCCATCCCATGATGGATGGTAGGATACCGGAGCCAGCTTACCCCTGCGTGAGAACAAATCTCCCACCTGAGGGTCAAAAGAAAAGTGATGAGCATACCCCACTGTGAAATGCCGATTAGAAACCCCAATCTCCGTCACTAGCTCACCATTACCAAACTAGGAATTAGAAGATGGCTCCAATGTCTAACTCCGCATAACTGTAGGCTGGGTAGGACCCTACGCAATCCTCTCAAGTTCTCAACAAACCCAACCTCAAAATCTTTGTGGGGAAGCATAGTAAAAAGAGTCTCTACAATCTTCCCAAGCAACCTCCGAATAGCACAAGAGCCTCGGATGAGGGTACCCTCAAACACTCCATAAGAGCCCTGACGCACATCTGCACTCTCCAGCAAATACTCCATAAAAGATTCAGTGTAGTAGAAATTATATGTGGAAGCGTCAACATACTCCCCCGCAATCCACAGATGATCCCTTTGAAAATGTGGCACAGCCAACTGCACCATGCTATCAGCTCTGTGAGAAAGATCAACCTAAGTACTCGGCTCCATTGGTACTCCAATCTCATCCATACCAAGTGCTCCCATATCCGGAATAGATGTGTCTGCCACATCATCATGTCCCTCCTCACCAACTGTAGGAGAAAACTCGCCACCAACCACCTCAATGTACAATCAAACTGGGTTTGGGGCTGGTGTAGACCGTAAATGCTCCAACTCCACGGTCACCTCCTCTAACTGAATCTGTGACTCCTGCAGATTCCGCTAAGTGTCCTCCAAAGCCTCAGTAGTCGTTGTGAGCTCTTGGGTAAGCTCACTCACCTCCTCCCGATCCAACAGTGCCTCATAGGCTGTACTCCCCCACTCAACTAGGTGATCTCAGTCGGCTACCATCTGTAAGTAATCCTGTCTCAACATCCTGACAGCTTCATGCAAAGCATGAATCTCTGTCAATGAAAGGTAACCACTGCTGGACTCATCTGTCATAGTAGCACCCCAACTATTAACAGCCAACAACTAACGAGCGGCATCAAAATGCTCAAGTGTATAAGTAATATCTCTCTCACCCACTCGCAACTGGTTAGTCACATGATGACCCTGCACAATGGACCTCCTATGAACAATCTCAAATGCACTGTCCACACTATGAGGAGTTGTATCCAACAAACTTCCATCAAAATCACACTTTCTCTATGTACTTACATCTGAGTACACCTCTACACTCTGAGTGCAAGCATCGAACATGTCCTCATCTAACCCCGAGGAAGTTGTTGCTGAATCTGTCTCAACACCATCTCCAGCTACCTCGTCCTCTGCAACCATCTGACAATCCAGATCCTGAGACACATCCTCATGAATCACTGATAGAGTAACCCTCTCTCTAGACATGGAAGCCCTGGCTGTAAGAAACTCCTGCCACTCAAAAGCTTCCTTGTCCTCATCTGTGAGTCCCTGTAACATAGAATCCTGGAACTCATATGACAATGCTGAATCTACACCCAGAGTCAGATATAAAAAACCAGAGACACTACAGCACTCATCATCCTCGCTCTCAGCATCGGAGATATCTGCAATGCTAGTGTACACATCCTCTAACTGCATCTCTTCTACTAACTCTGCCTGCATACACAACTCAACATCGACATGTGGATAGACTATACTGTAGCATGGAATTATGTCTGACAAATCATCTGCAACACTCCCATCCTGAGTGTCATCACTCGAAGGCTCCATGCTCACGTCCTCAACACAGGAATAGACCACTGTCTCTTGTACTAATCCTATACTGCGACTGCTATCAAATATCTCTGAACTATCAAAACTCATATGCTCCTCGCAGTCATCACCCAAAAATTCACAGGGGGTGTCATCTCCCATGCAACTCACAGCATCCTTGAAAGTATCATCAGATATGTTAGCTCCTACATCTTTTTAGCTTGTGGTGACTGATTAGGAAAGTACTGTACACTTTTCCTCCTGACCTCGCAGGGGTTTGGGGCCGGGCTGGGCCCCGAGCAGGGGTTCGGGGGCGCAGCCCCCGAGGCGGATTTTTTTGAGGCTGACATATTTTCAGTTATTTTGGGCCGACATATTGTAATTCATTCTAACCCTAAAGCGGCAAAAATATTGTATAATTTGGCTTTGGGTTAGGGTTTTTTTAATTATGATGTATGATTTTAGTACTTGCGGCGAAATTGAGCTATAAGGGATTACAGATTGTAATCAGGTTGTAATCACTAGATAATAATAATATTGAACTTGCTGTTGGTGGGCGTAGCCCAAGGATTGGGTGAACTGTAATGACCCTCACTAGTAGGATCACTAAAATCTCTGATTTTGTGCTTATGGAATTTCGTCAAACAGTTGGCATGCACTGGTATGTTTTGCTTGCAATGATGTGTTTCAAGGTGTTTATTGTTTTGGCACCAAATTCCAATTGAGATAACAATACCAATTTAGAAATGTATTACAATGTGCAACAATGAATCTCAAAGCAATGTAAAGACTCACTACATATATATCAAACTTCTCTAATTCTGATTTCACTTTCCAGAATTTATATGACTATTACATCTATCACATATGAGCACTGTTTATGGACTGTCTACAATACATGAACTAGGATATGAAACGTATGAATCATCTTACATGACATAGTCCCATCAATGCACCACATTACAATGCAAAGTCTGAATACAATGACTGTTTCATAAACATATATAGGGGACTGTTACATAGCAAGGAACTTGGTAACAACTAAGTCTAATAATGCAACTTCTAATACAATGACTCTAAGACTATAACAGTGACTGATTCCAATACAATGCATCCAATTACTATGCCAATTTAATTATGACAGTGACTAACCAATATCTGCTGTAACTATGACTGAGACCAAGCAATTATCACAACTTCCTTGAATTCAAATGCATACTAAACTCATGGATGGAACCTGTTAATCGCTTCCCAATGCCTGGTGATGACCGCTGATGTAATCTGGACTGGAACAGTCCCAAACTTCACCTCCAATCTCTGCCAAACTGCCTGCAAGTACAGGTCGTACCAGGCCGTACATGTACGGCACCTGTATAAAATAAAGGGGAGGGTTTTGACACCCCAATCTGATATCAATAGGACCGCCTATACAGTACTAGTCTTCACTCCAAAGCATTAAATTTATCTCCAAGGGATTTAAGAGATACGAGCAAAATTTTGAATCCAGGCCCTAGTATGAAGTGACTGAAAATGTGCCAAAATGTCTTCAATCTATCACCAAAATGATTCACCAATTAAGTGATGAATTCCAAACCCCTATTCAACCAGTTACAAACCCTCAATATCAATTTTCCAGGTCTGCTTTTTCGGATTGCTTTTTCGGGTCTGCTTTTTCGGACTGCTTTTTCCGATTTGGTTTTTCGGACCTGCTAAAAACGGCCGCCTATAATTTCGGACCTGCTAAAAATTGCCTCCTATAATTTCGGCCCTACTAAAAATGCCTCCTGAAATGCTGTTTCAATCACAAACAAACCCTTACAACAAATTCTCAATGAAGTACCAATGAGATGGCTGAGTACCAACTCCAAACTTGCAACCCTTCAGTAGATATTTCACTACCTCGGTTATGCCAATCTAGGGGAGTGATTCGTTCCCAAAGATCGAATAGTATTTGCAGACCACAAGGCTACAAATTGCTTCACAATGAAGAAGTAGAAGAAATCCCAAATCCAAGCATGTCCAAATGAAAGCCCAAGCCCTCTATTTATTCTTTTCCTTGAGAAGTTGCTAGAACTTCTAGAAACATCCAATTATAATGTACTTTATAATAAAATAACATTATAATAATAAAGTACATTTCTCAACTCAAAATTATAACAATGTAGGCCCAAATGTCTCATAACTGAATGTAGGCCCAACTACGACTGAACGTAGGCTCAAGACTAAACGTAGGCTCTACTATAACTGGATGTAGGCCCAAACTGGATGTAGGCTCACTCTGGATGTAGGCTCCACTACAACTGCATGTAGGCCCAAACTGGATGTAGGCTCTACCGAATGTAGGCTTTGTCAGCAATATGCAATCAAATGATCAACATAATGACCCTCTCTCCAAACCATTTGCCTACGAGAGTCAATGATAGGCAAATCCGTCATGCCAAACGATGTCAGCCAAAATGGGGACATGACATGAACCACGTTAAATCTTTATGTCTTTGTGTTCTCTTCTGTGTGGTTTATTGTTTTCTGATATTAGTTATATTTGCACATAATTGTTATTTCTGCCTTGTTAATCCTAACACATCTCCTGCTGAAACCTAAATTGCTGACACATAACTCTGCACACATGACTCCACATCAGAGTGTGCACCAATAATGTCGGAGCTCAAACTATCATCAATTGACCCCGCTGTAATGCCCTGATCACCAACTACATCACTGGGAGACTCCATACAAACCTCGGGCCTATCTGAGGAAGCAACTGCCTCATGAACTGGAGCAACACTACTGTAGCTGACATAAACATTTCCAATGACAACTCCCTCCACGGAAGAATCTGAACACTCAGAGATGACTACAACATCAACTGTCTCTGTACAATCCATAGTGACTGCTCTGGGAGCCTCAACCCGGTGATGCTCAGCACTGTTGTCCTCCAGTGGCACTGAAACATCCACTAGTCCCGGTGTAATAAATCTATCATCAGCACTACGAATGGGAATAGCAGGTGCTGAACTAGATGAAGGTACATCAACATTATGGACAACTGTTGAAGAAAACTCTAAACTTTTCCCCTGCAAACTCGATGTCGGCCTTCTAAAAGCAGAGACCATATATCTCCCTGCCCTATCTACTGTAGCTGGATCCGACAATCTCTCCGCTAATGCAGTCTCAGTCTCTCAACGCTTTCTACTAAAATATTTAAATCCACTCTATTTCCCTTACTGCTATGATGACTCCCTGAACTAGATCTCTTGTATTGATCCATAGCTAGAAAATAGAAGTGTTGATCACTTATAAACTTTTGAATTAAAAAAATGAATCCCGACCCCACAGGATGGCAGGATACAAACTCTGATACCACTGTGAGAAGCCTAAGTTGGCTCTCTCTGAATATTCAATATTAACTCTAAAATTCTTTCTTGCAATTACATCAATATATTGCTCCAAACAAAATATACTAATTATTTATGCTTAAATTTGAAATATCAAATTTCAACATCAATTATGTCCTCTAGAATAGTTCATAAATTATTCAACATTTGCCAAAGAAACCAACGCATAACATTTTATTATCAGAAAAATCAAATAAGAGCATTTGTGAATTAAAATTGTGTACCAGCTGTCACGTCCATTACAAAGAAAACCACTGAATCAGCTAGCTCACGTGCCTGCAGGAAATGGCGCGTATGGAGCCTTAGCTTGGATGTCGTGCCTGAAAATTGATGGACGGCCAGTATATGAATCAAAACATGGACTCCAACTATTATGTGAATCCCAATTTGTATTTAGCGGCCAGTCTAAAAATCGCGTGACCAGGAAATTTCAAAACGCCAGCCCAATTGCTGCCTCACGTGACTAGTCTAGGCATTCAAGAAATGCTAGGGGAAAGAAACAACAATGCGCAGCCAGGATAATTAAAACGCCAGCTAAGTGTTGCAGCTTGACGTTGCCAATCAAGGCGTCTAGGAAATACTTTTGAAAGGAAACAACAGCAAACTCAATCTCCTCTCAAATTCGACCACCTTTATTGCAGTTCTCTTCACCAATTGAAAATGATAACCAGCCGCAAGACTACCAAATCAAATACCTTGGAGTTTATTGAAAACTCTTCACAAATTCATCAGCAGATTCAAACTCAGAATTATAAATCCTCTCCATAAATTATCAGCATACAACTTCTAGAATTGAAACTCAATCAATTCAATATACATCAACATTGAAATTGATAATCACAAATAATCAGATTGTGAAATTCACCATTATCAAACAATGGCTCAAATCACGAGAAAGAGGAATCCGTCCTCGAAACCCTAGCCAGGGCAATTCTTCCAAACTTCAAATAAAAAATGATTGCATAATGAAAAAAATGAAAGTGCTTTTTCGAGCAAAATATATAGCTTTTTCGAAAAAGCACTTTTTTAATATTTCACTTAATTGGCTTTATTAAATACTCCCACTTTATAATATAATATTATAAAGTCATTAGTTATTAAATTAAATCAATATAATTTAATTTAATAACACTTTTAAAATAAAAGCCACTGAACCGTCTGACTGCAATCATCGAACTTCTGGCAAAGCACCAAGACCAACTGCCCAACCAAAAATAGATACTGCCCTGCCAGAAATCGCCACTGCCAAAAATAGACTTACTAAAAATAGTAAGTCTCTCAAACTGGAGATTCTCTGACACTGAATCCTGAGATGTCTGATGTTCCATGCAGACACCCTGCCAATCCTGGCCATACCTGAAGCCCCACTTACTAAAAATAGTAAGTTGGCCAAAATGACCCGAACGAAGAGCAGAACTAATAATCTGAATCTCCAGAATGGAATCCCAACGCTGGCTCCACAATCTGACCCCCTCTGAACACCCGATTAGCTTGCGAGGGTCGCCAAATCAAGCTAATCCCAAAGTCTGAAAACAGGGACATTACAGTTTCCATGTGATAAATCTGGTGTCACTTTGTGATTGTTTACTTACTACTATTATTTGCTTAAGTCTGTTTTCCTTTTGTGCTGTAAGTTTACTTCACTGGATAAAGTGAGAAAAAGTTTTAACTAGTGCTGATTCACCCCTCTCGTCTCAGCACCAGTTGGGACTATCAGATATATCAGAATATAAGCAACAGATCAGATTGCTATAAGGAAAACATAAGACTTATATACTAATATGATGCATAATGCATGGAACTATGATTGGGCTGATTCGCTACTGTCTTCAATTTGATAGGAAGTAGAATGTTAGACACTGCTACCATTATCTATCTATCTATCTATCTATTTCCATATGTTGTTATCTATGCTATATGTTTGCCTATATATAATGTGACATATGCACCAATTCCCTTAATAATTCTTATCCATTGGGTTATCTCATTTTGGAGGGAAAGCATGTACATATGAAGGATTACAAGTAGCTAGGAAGCCATGCCAGTAGAGACACCCCAAGTGGGGCTGGGAGGTCGGATGAAGGTTGTCATTCCATGCTCCTAGGCTGGGTGGAATGGCTCAAGGCGCCTTGTATGGTCTCTCAACTGGTGCTCCAAAATGACATTAAATTGGACAGATAGAACATTGAGGGAATCCCATAGGTTGAATATTATAGTAGTAAATTGTAATTTTACTTGTGTAATGTTGGTTTATATGCTCATTTATCTTGTCATACTAACCTGGCTATAGGACTAATATCAGGATACTCAAGTGACAAGTCCCACTCTGAAGCATTATTCAAACCCTAACAGAGAATTTTAGGGCAAACTGAGTTAGGTCCAGTAGGGGACATTACACTTCACAACCGTTTGATCTATTTTCAAAGAGGTGTTTAGAGTACATGGGTTACCAAGGAATATTGTGTGTGATAGGGACAGCAGGTTCACTTGTTTGTTTTGGAAAGAATGTTCATCTTTATGATATCTCTTCAAAATATAAGGCTCCACGGCTGGCTGATTTTTTTTAAAGAGATTCTTAAACTACATGGTGACAGGGACAGCAAGTTCATTAGTTCATTTTGGCAAGAATTTTTTCAATTGACAAGTACAAAGTTGATTCCAAGCACTGGTTATCATCCTCAAATAGATAGACAAACAGAGATTTTACACAAATGGGTTGAAAGGTACTTGAAGAAATATGTTATGGGGCAGCAAATAGTATAGATTAAGTGGCTTCAATTTGAGGAGTACTGCTACCACTCCACTCATAATATGTCTAGGTCTAAATCTCTTCAAGGCACTAAATGTTTATGATGCATTCTCATTTGTAGATTTGATTCTTTCCAACAGAAAAGTTTCTGGAGCTATAGATTTGGTACAGAAAGTCCAGATATTTTGAATGCAGTCAAGGAGAACCTACAAGAAGTCCAAACTCAACAAAAGTTGTATATTGATCATCACCATTTGGTTATAACTTTTGAGGTCAGCGACATCATTCATCTAAGATGCCTTATAGACAATCTTCCCTCAAGCAGAGTGGTGCCAAAATTCTTAAGTCGTAATTTTATGGACCTTACAAGATCATATGGAGGATAGGTGAGATTGCATATGAGCTGGAACTTTTGGAAATAGCATAATTCACAGTGATTTTCACAAGTCTTGCCTTAGGAGGGCTCCTCGACAAAAGGTTACACCTTTAGAGCTACCACCACTTGATGATCAAGAAAATTTGATCATGAAGCATAAGGCTATCATCAACATGAGAGAAAAGAAGCTAAGAAACAAGGTCATTCTAGAGTACTTGGTGAAATAAAAGAATCTTCTACTTGCCACAAGGAAAGGAGTAAAGATTTTCTATTTAAATCTAAAATTGCTTGAGAGTTAGCAATTAGAGGAAAAGAGGTCATGTTTGTTCCCTCTAGACAACATTAACACCGCAATGGTATTAATTAAAAGTTTTTTTCAATAAAAAATACTAAATATATGTAAATTATAAAATAAAAATAACACAACATACAAGAATTAGAAAGCATTCAAAGACAATGATGAGCACACACCTAACTGAGAGGGGCGGGGAGGGGTAAGGTGGTTTATTAGTAGAAGACAATTCTTTAGTTTTTCAAACTAACAACCATAACAATAACAATTGCACAATATAATTCACATAGGATCTAACAATTACGGAACACAATCAGAACACACGATTTATGCGGAAATCCTTAAGGAGAAAACGACAACAAAATGTTGCTTATATAAACTTGTATTTTAACCTACTTGAGACACCAACTTACTCAACACACCAATCCCCACAATTTCTAGGCACCCATTTATTCAAGACACCGACTTGCTCAAGACACCAATCCCCACAATTTCTAGGCACCCATTTACTTGAGACACCAATACCCATAATCTATAGGCACCAACCTACTAGAATCACCAACCCCTATTGCTAAGCACCAACTCAATGAGAGACCAATCTCTCCTTCTGGGAAGCACCAACTTCTAAAACAAAAGTTCCACCTTTAGGATGTTGCTTCTTCAATGGATGATGGATATCTGATTTTACTCACAAGCTCTTCTTGTAAGTGATATACTCTTCACAATTTTGGTGCACTTCATTTCATATATTTTTCTTCTTTAAATCAAAATGTACTCTTCTTTATAGTCTGATTTTTTATGACAATTTATCTTGTTCTCATAAATATCTTCTTGTGTTTAAAAGATATCATTGTCATTATACCGAAAAGCTTACCACAGTCCTACAAGCATTTCGTAGAGAGTTTGGACATCACATCTACGAATGTTGACCTGAAGTTCAATGATTTATGCAACAAACTCTTGCAGTTGGACAGATGAAAGAAGCAGCAATGGTTCAATAACTGTGGAACAGAGTTTTACTATGTAATGTTCCCATTTTAGGCTAACATCTGTTGATGTTTTGTAGCTTTAGTCAGACAAACACTATGAGTCAATACTAGTGAAGATATGTATATATATATTTAAATATCTATATATATAAATAATATTATTATGTAAATATTAGAGAAATTAATGTAACACTCAAGAGATATTATATATATATATATATAAAAATATATATGTATATATATATAATTATATATAATCATAATTGTCATTATATTAATTACATAATAATGGATAGACATGTCCCATGAAGGGTCATGTCTCTTCTTGGATCATTCTTTATATAAATGCAAGAGATTGTTGCATTTGGAAAATGCATACTATGCAGGCAGTGCTATTACATTTGCAACGATCCTAAAAACCTTAACATGGTATCAGAACCAAGCTGCAAATGTAAGAGAGTAGTTTGTTGATGGTGAATGTGTGAGTGTCTCAGAAAATACAGTCTCAGTACGGGGACCATATCTCACAAATACACTGTTGGATTTTTCTGCATTTTGGATATGTTGATGCTAAACAAATTTCGAAGAATCTCATTGGAGTGATTGGCGAAAAAGTGTCAGGTTCAAAAGTTATGACCGACTATGTACGGGTCTATGTGAAATCTGGTGAGTGAAGTTGTGTTGCACATTTTTGTCCACACCAAGTGCAAAGATTAAGGTCAAGTGAATTGTAGTAGATTTGTTAAGAAGAAAACATCAGCGATTATATATTGGCAATTATGTCATTCTTGAACTGGGCAATTCATTAAAGACATAATTTAGGCACTGATATTTTGAATAAAGTGACTTGATTAAAGAAAAAAAAATGTTGTTTAGTAAGAGGTTGAGGACGATGAATTTGCAAAGTATACACAGTGATTTCCATAATGATTAGTCAAACCTTGTAGCGGCTTTCTTTAAAGAGACATATTAATTTGTTATGATCATGGTCAAGCATTAACAAAGAAGCACATATTCAAAGAAGGGTGTCTCTTTCTAGAAAGCAAGCATTAATTATAGAATGTCACCTCTCTTGGAGCAATCAAGTCATTTCACAAGACATAAGCATTATTCAACGATATAAAAGTGGGAATTTTACATTTTGGGGGGAATAATAACTAATGTTGCATTCCCACTTGAACCATCCTTAGTGGGGAGATGATTCAAAGGGGAGATGTCTTTCAAATTATCTAAGAAGGTGTTTTTCTGATTTGATGTATATGGACCTTCATTGAAGCAACTTGTATCAAGGATGTTGATGCGCAGATAAGTATTTATTATCCTTGGGTATTACTTTATCTACTCATTGTAATCTCTCTCTTATTTGTATTTCTATACGTACTATAAGAGCTATTTGCCTTGATCTTTTTCGGGGATGCTCTTGTAGGAAAAAGAAGATATCAAATTCAAAGGGAGTCTGACTCTTCTGAGGTAACTTTGGACGAGGAGCTTAGAAGATTGATATTAGACTAAGAGGGAGTCTAATAGTTCATCTTAAGCAATCTTGGATGAAAAGATCAACAGATTGATATTTGCTCAATGAGTTCTTCTCTATGAGAGAAGTTCGAGGTGAAATCCCTTGTTTCCACCCTCTGCACTAAGGCATGATGGATGTCATGTGTGTGACTCCATGTTTTTTTTTTATGGGCCTACCTCCTATGTACATCATGAGGAAGTGACGACTTACAAATGATTATCACTTGTATTTGCAGACGTTATTGAAAGGTGATGATCTTACAATAACTTAATCTTCTATTATGATGGACATCCTATGATGTCTAAGAATATCATGATAGATGATAATTTGCATGGTGGATTAAGTTCCTTAAACAAACCATGGCCTTCTATTGTGATGGACATCTTATGATGTCTAAGCAGATCATGATAGATGATAACTTTCATGGTGGATTAAGTTCCTTAAATAGACCATGGCCTTCTATTATGATAGACATCTTAGGATGGCTGAAATAGATCATGATAGATGATATCTTGCATGGTGGATTAAGTTCCTTAAATAGACCATGGCCTTCTATCGTGATAGACATCTTATGATGGCTGAAACAGATCATGATAGATGATGAATGTCCCTATGGTAAGTATTATTGAGGATACATATGCACATTACCTATGGACATTTTTGAGTACTTGGTGAGTATCATGTGACCTGATATTCTGTGGTCAATGCTCCGGATATCATGAGATGATATCTTTACAAATTTTTGAGTACTTGGTGAATATCATGCGACTTGATATTCTGTGGCCAATGCTCTCAATATAATGAAATGATATTCTTATGAATCTATGAGTTATGGTGAATATCATGTGACTTGATATTCCTAGTCAAACCATATCTCTGATATCACGGTAAATGATATATTTTGATCCTAATCACGTGTTTAATCTTCCTTGGCTAAGAGGGAGTGTTGATGTTTTGTAGCTTCAGTCGGATAAACACTATGAGTCAATACTAGTGAAGATATGTATATATATATATATATTTAGTATATATGAGATGTATATAGATACTTATATATATATATATATATATATATATATATATATATTATTATTATTATTATTATTATGTAAATATTAGAGAGATTAATATAATACTCACGAGATATTATATATATGTATGTATATATATATATAATCACAATTGTCATTATATTAATTATATAATACTGAATAGACATGTCCCATGAAGGGACATGTCTCTTCATGGCTCATTCTCTATATAAATGCAAGAGATTGTTGCATTTGGAAAACACATACTATTCAGGCAGTGCTATTACATTTGCAACGATCCTAAAAACCTTAACAACATCAGTGATGTGTCGTTAGCCTATTTTGCCTTGGTCCTGAGGGTTAACCAAGTTTTTGAAGGGATCTTGAGGTTAACTGGCCTGGGAATTTCCAATTTCAGGCCAATCGGAGGTGTTTTGACAGGGTTTCCAGATACTATTTGTAGTAAGTCAGTATTGGCTCAATGACGGGAAATATTTGATGCATTTTAAATTAAAACTTCCTAAGTTAAATTTAAATATTTAACTTTAGTGATTTATTTACTGTTGGAACTATAGTTGGAAATTGAATATTAAAAAAAAAAAGTCCCTTTCAAAAAGGAGACGTAAGGGATATTAATATTTTATTATATCTTTCTTTTATCCCACATTGATGGTGCCTTGGAAAGCGTGACTAATTGGCATTATAAATAAGAGTTTTCATTGCTGACAAGGATATCTTGGAATTTGGTGTTTCTTGGGATTTGTTTTTTCGGAAGAAATTTTGGAAATCTTCTGGCTTTTGAGGACAGAAACCCTCATTAGTTACATCTCTGACACCTGTGAAAGACCAGGCCTGAGAGATTAATAGTTTTGAATCAAAAGTATAGGGGAGATCTGATGTTTATTCTTGTTGCTACAGTGGCGCAACAGTAAAACGCTACAGTTTTGGTGCAGGTTTTTAGTGATTATTTCCAGAAGTTGGTAAGGGTTTAAGAGTAGATTGATTATCATTCGAAGATCAATCATTGGTGACATATTTATTGTTCTTGGCACACTTTCTCTTAACCACCAGGAAGAGCTGGGACGTGCATATGAAGGGTGTTGTTCATTCCCTACAACAACTACCCAGTAACAGCAAGCCTTGGGTTCTTCGATTTAACTTCAATCAAAAGATCAGTCAGGAAGATTTGAAAGGATGTTAGATTGAATTCGTGTGACAAGTTTTTTCTTTGCAATACTGGATTATACTGCTGGTTTGATTTCTATAAGCTGGTGCTAAGACAAAACGCAGCCCCATTTGCATTATCTTGTGTTGAGTGGCTATCCTTTCTTGCTGGGCATTTGAAGACTCATAGAGAAGTGGTTCCAAGTGGTCGCCAAATATCTGCAGATGCCAAACGAGGGTTGGAGCATAAACATTACACAGGTCTGCATATTTTCCAGTTATAGGTGAGCCGTCCAGCTACAAAGTAGAGTGCTGGAGTTAGTAAACAAGTCGCCATATCCTAGGGAGCTTGCTGGGGTGAAAACGCAGGAGTCTAGACACCTCCAGGATTTCTGGCAACTCATCTTGCAGCCTACGTTGATATCTGAGACTGTCCTGATATGCGAACTCTAGTCATTGCTGTTGTGAATCTGAATATTGTGTTCTTCCAATTTGCACCAGGCCTACAAATGACTTGTTATCACTGTTATATGAGGAAAAACTGAAATCTGAGAATAAGTATTTGAATTTTTTATGAGTTCTGAAAGAAACATATATATCTTGTGGTTTTCAAAAATCTGGAAAGTTATATTATTGTGAATTGCATGATTAGTTTTTTCCTGATCTTAAAATCAAGCAATTGCTAGTCCACAAAGATAAATCAGGAAACTCAGTGTGAATGGTTGCATGCAAACTATTTGACCAAATTCCCATAAGCTAAAAACATTCGGAGAAAATATCAGATGTGCAACAGGGGAGGTTATTACATACTACCAAGGATAAAGGCAAAGGCAAATCCACTTGGCAGAAAGGACAAGGCAAACTTGATGATTCTACAAAGAATTGAAATCTATCACATGTCACTACTGTAGTAAATGTGGTCATACGAAGAAGTTCTACAGAAATCAGTTGGTTGATCAAAAATCCAACCAAGAAGGTCTCAATAGAAGGATCATGTCAAAGAGCATTCAAAGGAGTGAGCCTTCTTTGCATTCACAGCCAACTGACCAACAGATCATACAAAGTCTTTTGTATGGTATATTAGTTCAGGAGCATCTCGGCATTTTACAAATAGGAGAGATAGGTTCATGAAGTATAAGGCTTGCTCTGATTCAATAAGCTTTGGTGGTAGTGAAGAGTATATAGTAGTCAGCAATGGCAATGTTCAGATAACCTCTGGAGGGAAAAATCTTGTTTTTATCAATATATTCTTTGTTTTGGGCATGGGGCTCAATTTGTTCTCAGTGAGTCAAATTATGTGCCATTGTCCCAAGTTGGAGATCAGCTTCAGTGTCCATAAGTGTCACAATGTTGACAAGTAGTCCAAGAAATTCATTACAGTTGGAATTGAAGATCGTGGGTTTTATCAGCTGGTTGCTATTGGAGAGGTTGAGGATCATGCATTGGCTGCAAAGAATACATCTTCCATCAATACTCTTTGGCATCAAAGTTATGGGCATCTCAATCTATCACATCTCTGTCAATTGGCTTGAGAATTTGGTATAAGGCTCACTTGAAATCTAGAAGACATGGTGTTTGTGGAGCTTGCCAAGGAGGGAAGCAACACAAAAATCCTTTTTTGGAAGGACAAGCTTGGAGATCATCAAAGGTCCTTCCACTGGTTCATGCAAATGTTTGTGGACCAATGAATATTGCATCGGTCATTGGTTCCAGGCATTTTCTTTTATTTGTTGATGATTTCAGTGGAATATGGTAGGTTATTTTCCCCAAGGCAAAATCAGATGTGTTTAATGTATTTCGAAAGTTTAGATCCTTAGTAGAAAAAGAGTTAGGATGTCCAATTATCACTCTTTGGGCTAACAATTGGGGTTCCAACAAATTAACTAACTTTTGTTATGAACACAGAATTAAACATCAATTCATCGCACCTTATACCCCTCAACAGAATGGTGCAGTTGAGATGAGGCACCATACTATTACAGAAATGGTCTGTTGTATGTTGGAGAACAAGAGTGTTCCCAAGAAGTTTTGGGTTGAGGCGGTTTACACTGCAGTAGACCTTCTGAACAAGTCTTTGAAATAGGCCATCAAGATGAAGATCCTAGAGGAAGCATGATCTGGGAGGAAACCATGAATCGGCCATCCTAAAAAATTTAGTTCTACTGCCTATATGTGGATTCCAAATGTCACGCAACCAAACTTGACTCCAAAAGTAAAAAATTAATGCTTTCACAATATAGTGACAATTATAAAGCCTACAGGCTGATTGATGTGGATACTAATTGCCTAACACTCAACAAGGATGTAGTCATTGACAAAGAAGGTGGGCCTTTCCAACATTCTTCTCCCGTCAATGGTCTTTAAGATCAGCTTTTGAAGGCTTCAAATTTCGGTGTTCAACTTCCATTTGCTTCACTTGAAGAAGGGGATTTGGACGAAAATTTTGAAATTGTAGAATCTCCTAGGAAAGTACCAATACCAAATGATTTTCCTGAAGACAACCTAGATCAGCATCCAAATGATATAGTTCAAGGCAGCCCAAGTCATGGTGACCATGCTGATTTGGATGAAGGTGTTTCTAGAATGTGTCTTAATTCCTAAGTGATGGGAGTAACTCATTGGTGATGTTCGAGATGATGAACTAGTTGAGGGTTGCTCATCCAATGGTAAGAAAAAGCATAATATAGTTAACTTTTCTCTTATGGTTAACATTCAAATTGTTTCTGAGCCCCGAGATTATTCAGAGGAAAAAGGTAAACCTAAATGGGAAATGGCTATGGAATCCAAACATCAAAAACTTTTGAAAAATAAGATTTGGGTCCTTTCAGATCTTTCACCAGGAAAGAATCCCATTGGCTACAAATGAGTGTATGAAGTCAAGTACAAAGCTGATGGAACACTTGACAAGTACAAAGTGTTGTAAAATTAAGATCATCCTATAGAGAATATATATGAGGACTGAAAATAGATTACCGTTGTGATTGTAGAATACAATTGCCTTCGTTATTGATTGATTCTACAATAACAATAGGGTATATGTATATATTGAATAGTCATGTAATGAATAGACATGACCGTATATACTTATGGTCATGTCACTTCATTACATAACTATTAGTTAACATATCTTAACCAATAGTTTATTCATACTTTGTATAATATATATATATATATATATATATATATAAGTTCACACATGTGCATATTAATATATACTTACTTTTCAATTATATTATATAGTATATATATATATAAATATATCTATATTTATATGCATATCACGATTGTCTCGTCGTTTATTAAACACGAACGAACAATACTTTAACACTCCCTCTTGAGAGAGAGTTTAATAGAATTTGTAGAATCTTTTCATATCATGATATCCAGCACATCCGGGACAGACCCTTTCAGGAGTCGATCATGATAGACATCAAGATATCCGGCACATCCGGGACAGACCCTTTCGGGAGTCAATCTTGACAAGTTATTACACAGTAATAATCTCAGCGTTAAGATGTCTGGTCCTATCCGGGACAAACCCTTTCGGGAGTCGATCTTAACAATTATTACACACCAAGTAATAACATAAGCGACAAGATGTCCGGTCCTATCCGGGACAAACCCTTTCGGGAGTCGATCTTGAAGCCTGGTTAACTATTGTCAAGATCGTCACCTTGAAATAGTAACCCAACACACATGAAAGATCGTCACCTTTCATGTTAAGTACAAGTATTCATGTTCAGAAAATCATCATCTTCTAAATATGAACACAGGATGAGTGGACCTATAAAGTCACACATATGATATCCATCTTGACTCTCCTCAGAGAGTTAAAACCAAGGCTTCCACCTTAGACTTGTCTATCACAGACAAGAATCATAATAAGATACAAAATGATGGATCACGGATTCTGAGAACTTCTTTAAGGCTTTAGTTCTCAACATACCAAGGTTATCTGAAGTACACAATCTTCTTCCTAGCAAGGGGCTTGGTGAGAAACCATCTTCACATGGTATACTTCCTCTGAATTAATATGACCACGATCCTGTGATGCCATCTTAGTTTGATCTTCTAGCTTCTCCCTCTGACATGGAAGCATAGCCTTCTCACATGGTAATTCATTATAATTCTCTGCTACAGTTTCTCGATCACTAGAGAGCCAACAAAACATGGTCTACTCCCTCTGAATCAAGATCCTCGCATATCCACTGATGCATATCCTTTTTCTTCTTCTGTCATGGAGGCATATCCTTTTTATATACTCAGCTCAATGTCACTAGAGGATGTGACTTCATACTTTTCTTCCTGAGAGAATCGATATCTCATACTGGGTTTCCATAAGGCTGCGGATTAGCATAGGATGCATTTTGATCTTTTTCAAGGCCATAACATTAACACTCCCTCTTGGACTTGAGGGAAGATAATAAGGACCTCTAGTATGATGTTCATCTTAATGAACTGTAGTCTCGAGATGTATGAATTACTTCAAGCAGAGATTCTATCCATGTGAATCTCATCTGTGATTCTGTCCACTAGTTTCCACTACTATAATCTCATAATTGTTTTACCTTCAATAGTGAACTCCCTCTCAATCGATACGATTGAGATTGTCACAAGTTAACTGAATCATATGCTCCCTCTGAAGCTCAAGTTAATCAACTTCTTGACCTCTTGAAAATGTCAGACTTTCTCTGAATCTGAATTTCATATGCTTTTATCCTGAAAGTATGTTAGAGACAGATTACAAATAGTTTATAAAGCTAAACTATCTCGTACAAGAATACAAATGATAGAAGCATACAAGATTTATTATTTAATGAATTACAAATTGAAAATTCATATGTATTAATAAAGCATAGAATACTTATCTTAAATTTCAAATATTTTCAAGTATTTGTTTCCATAAGGTGAGCCCATTAATACTCGTACCCATCGTCCTTCTTCATAACATATCGGTTTCATTCTGATTAATTTTCTTCGCACTCATTTGCAAAAGTCTTCTTTCTATTAATCTTGTACTCAAGACAAATTGAAAATGTGGCAAATGCAATGTCAATTATCTTTGTGCAAGTAACGATTACCTCAGTATTATGAAAGAGGTACTTGATAACGAACGATTCTGCTATATTAGCGAATTGAAAGAAGCATAAATAGAATCATATATATATTGATTGGTTAACTAGATCAACCATTGATCCTAGTCCTTGTTACTCCAGCTTATGTAATGATCCAATGTCGATCTCAATGAAGTTTTTGATAAGCTGTTTCAGATGTTAAACCTTGCTACGAAATGAACTAAGTATAGTTGTGGTACTTAGCGGAGTGGCAGAAATAACTCCGCGTATGTAGCGTATTGCAGCTTTTATATTTCTTGAATCCAAGGTTCTAATTATGGTGTATCCACAAGGTATTTTCCATAATATAGATTCCCGATGTTTATTGGTTCTTCTTGTGAAAAACACTATTTGGTTGAATTGACAGCTAGTTAATAACGTCTTTGTCTACTATGCAAACTGTCTCCCTCTAATATTGATTTCTCTGTATATTTTTCTTTAAGTATATGCAAGAGATTGCTAATCGCCATATCGAGAGCCATCTTGGCCATGACTTATAAAACTAAGCAATGTTTGTGACTAAATCGCATATGGTTGTGTAAATTTGTAACATTAAGTATGTTTAGCATACTCTTTCCACCTTAGCAATTAATCACATGTATTGGTTTTGACCTTTTCCAACTAGTCATAACCAAGAACGTTATTGTGCTAATACAATATACAATTTGGAGGAGAAGAGATAGTCTTCAGAGACCCATAATAACTCCATGGTCCTCCTATTTCTGCAAGATTATCACTCTCTTGAATATCCAAGTAATACTGTTCTCTTTCTTCCCAGCATACTCTAAGGCTCGTTATCATATGAACCCACAATTCTTATCAATCCACAGTGAAGGTAAGGTCAAGATAATTCACTCTCTCCATGAGTGGATCTAGTGCAGGTTCAGATTACCTCCCACGAGCTTGTGTTCTCCATCATTCCAATTATAGTCGTTGACTTGACTTTGAAATCAGAGAATCCTGTTGATGTTGGAGACATGGCTGCATTAATGGAAAACCTGCAGTTTTCAGTAGATTCCAATTGAATACCATCCAAAGCAAATTCCTCTCTAATTCTTAGTTGCTGGTGCCACTGCAATCAGCACAATTATGCCTGTTCTTGTGATCAAGGTTCTATGGGAGCTGTGCCAACAACAAAATAAACATGGTTGATGATTATTGAATGTTTGGGGGTGATTAAAATATCCATAGCATTTCCATCTTTGATGCTACAGAAAAAATGTAGCTAGATGCATTTTCCTTTGGTATTGTTTAAACACTACTTCATTGCTAATGTTAAAAGTGTAGCAAGCAGTATTTAATTGTATTAAAGCTGCGCCAGTGCTAATCTTCAAATTCTTAAAAAGTACATGTATATGCTCTATGGGCGCTATGCCTTTATCCCGAATTGATGGAGTCGACTTCCATTCTAACCTGTACGTTGGATATGATTTGCTGATTATCATATACATGTACATATTTATATTATATCATTATGTATTCTTAACTCGTGGTTATTGCAAATCCCCAAGAATGTCGAGTGATAGATTTAGTCCTCCCCGCAAATATATATATATATATATATATATATATATATATATTGATTGTCATTATAAATATATATTAATTGTCTATATATATATTTAATATCATATGACGATGAGTAATTCTGATTAATTATTATTAACAGTTGCATCGTTCTATATATAGTGTTTTGGCTGTCAGACATATTGCCAGACGGTGAATACAGATTTGTCAATCTGTTAATATACTTGTCCCTTACGATCTATTATATGTTCCTCCATATATTATCCGTAATATCATTCAAGTATTGTACTTCTAAACCATAACCTACCTGTTCGCTACTTGTTGCTTACAATCAGTATTATGGGGTTCTGTACTTTACTGTTGAAAGTGATCTCGTTGTTCTTAACTTGAGAAACGGTGGTCAAGGATAGCATCGACATTCTTCTATATTCTTAATGCCGTCCCATTTCTATTGACCCTGCTTGGAATCCCTCCTTGAGCCGTCTAATAAATACGACCAAACTCTCTTGGCCACGTAATGTAATGGGCTTAGAAACTATTGTAAGCTAGAATACGGTGATAGAATTCCTTTCCTCTGATTCGATGTGTTGTCTTCTCTCTACAATACTTTGCTCGAATATAATTTCTCTTATAGGTTAGGCTCTGATACCATGTTGTAAAATTAAGATCATCCTATAGAGAATATATATGAGGCTGTACTGAAAATAGATTACCATTGTGATTGTAGAATACAATTGCCTTCGTTATTGATTGATTCTACAATAACAATAGGGTATATGTATATATTGAATAGTCATGTAATGAATAGACATGACCGTATATACTTATGGTCATGTCACTTCATTACATAACTATTAGTTAACATATCTTAACCAATAGTTTATTCATACTTTGTATAATATATATATATATATATATAAGTTCACACATGTGCATATTAATATATACTTACTTTTCAATTATATTATATAGTATATATATATATAAATATATCTATATTTATATGCATATCATGATTGTCTCGTCGTTTATTAAACACGAACGAACAATACTTTAACACAAAGCATGGTTAGTGGCTAAGGTATTCTCATAGAGAGAAGGAATAAACTATAAGAAAACCTTTTCTCCTACAAAAGATGAGCACCATTTGTCTAGTTCTACCCATTGTAGCACAATTTGGCTGGAAAGTAAATCAAATGGACATAAAGAGTTCCTTTCTCAATGGAGATTGGAGGAGGAAGTATACATAACACAGCCTCAGGGTTTTCAAGTTGCAAGAAAAGAGCATTAGGTATGCAGACTAACAAAGGCTCTTTATGACTTGAAACAAACACCTAGTGTATGGTACATAAAGTTTGACAGGTATTTGGATGAGCAAGGGTTTCAGATAAGTCCCCTCCAGATTCCAATTTATATGTCAAAACCATAGCAACTAATATCATTCTTATCATTTTTGTGGATAATATTATCATTATAGGCAATGTGCACATTTGCTTGAGCAATTCAAATTCAATTTGTGTCAGGCCTTTGAAATGATAGATTTAGGCCTTCTTCATTGTTGCCTAGGTGACAAGGTTTGGCAAGCGGGTGGTGGTATCTTTATTTCTTAATCTAAATATGTCAAGAGTTTGCTAGACAAGTTCAGGATAGCATATTGCAAAATCTCGTCTACACCTATGGAGAAAGGGCTGAAACTTTCAACCAAATCAAACTCAAAAGTGATCAATGAGTCAACATTCACACAACTAATTGGTACCCTCATCTACCATACAACCACTAGACCTCATTTGAGTGCAGTTGTGAGTTACATTTTCAATTCATGATAGCCCCAAAGGCAAAACACTGGCTTGCAGTGAAGTAGGTATTGTGATATGTGAAAGGGACACCTGACTTCGGCATTCTGTATAGAAACTGCAAAGATCCTAGATTGCTTGGGCTCATATATTCAGATTGGACAGGTTTTATCAATGATGGGAAGTCTAATTCGAGGTATGTTTTCAGTCTTGGTTTGGATGCAGTCACATGGACTAACAAGAAGCAACAAGCGGTAGCTCTCTCCTCGACAAAAGTAGAGTATCCGGGAACTATCAAAGCAGCATGTGAGGTAGGTTGGCTTCGAAGGATGCTTTTTGACATGAAAATAGTTATCACCACGGCTGCCTTAGAGAACAACTCACCATTAGCCAACAAATGAAAATGCAAGCAATAGCAAATGTGCATATCAAGAATGAGAAGGCCACCACACCCAAAAGTAATATCAGTTCACCAAATAAGATTGCTCCCATCAAACAAGCGAAATTGATGCACCACAAGAATCGCCTTAACATAAATCCCAATTGGATGTCAACCAGATAAAATGAAAAACAACAGCAGTCAACAAGATGAATCGAGCACCATTGAAAAATATGTTGATGCGGGTACAAGGTGAAAAATGCCACAACCAAGAAATAGTAGAATGCCAAAACAAAATGAATGTTGCAGCCACCAAAATGATACGGCTGCAAATAACATAGTCGCTGCCAATAATACGGTCAAGAAGAAAAAACTAAATAATGTTGCCACAGACAGATATAATGGAAGGCACAAGCATGAGGCAATTTCTAAAATCTCAAGGATATTTCTATGCCAAAATCATGTTGGGTCTATGAACTAGCTCGTGGGAAGGAGTGAGCAATGAAGAACAATGAGATTGAACTGAAATACTTTGCAAGAACTTGCAATGAATTGATACAATTTAATGATTTACAAATGTACAAAAGAGCTTGCTTATATAGGCAACTGAGGAGGGAGTAGGTACAACTACCTTGCTACAAATATTAAATGCATAGTGCAATATAATAAATGATGACACTAAGATAAGTAATATTAAATGATTGTATCATGTGACAGCTAAGCTATCCTAAGTAATTAATCCTAAGTAATTTTAATTAAAGTAACTAGAATAAATCCTGATTTAGTCTAACAGTATTCTCATACACATTTTAAATGCCATAAATGCTCTTACACATGCCATTGTACAAATGCCAAGTGATGTATTGTGTCATCTAAGGAATCACGAGAATGCTCCCAAAGAGGCATCCTTTTTCATGTAGCCTCACACTTACAAGTTTAAAACACATTAAAAGTATTAAACATATACAATGTTATCTAAATCTCCAAGCTGTGCAACATCTAATCCTAAAAATATCACCAACCATTGCAAATTTAGGGGTCTAACAATCCACTAAGAACAAAATGTGTACGAAGCAATTATTAAGAAAGAAATTGTAGCATTATGGAGTTGAAAAATATCTCAAATTTATTCACATGGGAGCTCCCAATATATGTCTTTTTGAAGGCACTTTATAAATATTTTACAATGCTTGTTTTGAGCATGTTCTAAGCATATTAACAGTCACATAAGACATCTGTCCACGACTCTTATGTGTGTATCAAGCAAGCACTACCCATCCTTGATTAATAGGCCTGAACTAGAAGTACAAGACTGGGAAAAAAAGAAATGCAAAATATTCTCAAATGGGCAAGATATTAGTGTCTCTATTACACATTAAATTCAGTATCAAACTACAGACACATATACAGGTTTAATCCACTGTTGTTTGCTCTGTTTTCCAAAAAAAGAGTGTTACGCAAAAAAAAAATAGTAATTAAAGATTACCTGTACTACATTGACAATTTGCTTAATTGCCCACCCCGGCAAAGCCAACAAGCCAAGAAGCATCAATGGAGATTTCTGTTTTATGCCTGCCATAAATACCTAGAAAGAAAAAGATTTAAAAGCAAGATATAATTGATTTTGAACAAGAGCCTAAACTGTTAGTCTGTTAGATATTGAACCCTAACCTTGATTACACCATGTGGTTGATCTTCAGAAATTAGGTATAATACCAAATAAAGAACCTGCAAGCTCCTCCAAAAATCATGATAATGACCATTATTGATAAGATGTCACATTATTATAATTAAATAAGAACTTGTAAACATTGGCCAAAGATCACCTCAGCACCGATACAACAGTAACCCATGAATAGACGCTGTTGATAATAGATCTTAACAAGCCAGCTCTTGCTATCCTTTACATCTTTATGGCTAGTTTTGCTTGATAGGAATGTACTAGAATGGGAAAGAGAAAGCTGTCAGAGGGTTCCACCAAACCAATTTCCAACACGGATTGGAGAAAAAAATTAAACAAAAGAAACTGTTTGACAATTTTTTTTAAATACCTGTACATTTGTAACCAATGACTTGCAATATCAAGGGCAAGCAAAGCTAAAAAGAATGTAAAGCATGGCCTACACAAATATCAGACCGCCTCATTCAAATAATCATAAAGTTCAACCAAAATTTTAAAACCACAAAATTATATATTATAGATCTTGACAACAGCTCCAACCAATTAATCAATAGCAACAAATTTATCTCACCTGTAAAGATGTGAAAGGACCACCAATAGAGCAGCAGTGCTCACCCTAGAACATTAAAACACAATATTGCATTCAGAAACTTCTAATAGATAATAACAAAAGTGAATACTATCATTTAGAAAAAAAAAAAAAAAGAAGATCATAGATTTGGCAAAAGAGGATACAGATAGTATCAAGGCGAAGTTGGATTTGAATTGATGAACACAAGTAGCGTTTGTCAAGTTAGGGTGACAATTTAAATCCTACCAGAACCTAGAACATTAAAACACTATTGCATTTAGAAATTTTAAATAGATAATAAGAAAGTGAATACAATCATTTAGAAAAAACAAATAGATCTTCATAGATTTGGTACAAGAGCATATGGATAATATTAAGGCAAAGTTGGATTCGAGCTGATGAACACAAACTAGCATTTTTTTACCTTAGGGTGACGATTTAAATCCTACCAGAAAAAATGTTACCAAAAGAAATGCATTAAGAATGAGAGAAATCTATGAGGTATATTATAGGATGTGTGTGTGCATGCTTCTTATTTGATATTGAGTAGAGAAGTTACATTGGTTGTGACATACATTGAGTAAGTCAGTTCATTAGACATAGCTAATGTAGAAGTTTCACTACATTATAAATCATATCTCTAACCTGAATGACAAAACCAAAACACAACCCCAAGTTTGTTCTAACTTTTGGATAGGCAGAGGGGGGTTGTTGAATAAACAATGAAGCAGTCCAGGAAGAAAGACAGGGTGAGGTACTACAAAGAAAGTAGAACCAATAGGTTTAGTCATTAGATCAGCAAACTACTCCTAAGATGTATTCAAGATCAACCACATGTCAAATGTTGTGATGATGAAGCTCGAAGTTCCTGGTGCAAGCATTATAAGATGGAATTTTCACCGACTTCAAGACATATTGATTTACATAGAAAAGTAAATTCAGTTTAATCAAAGGAAGTTCGAGATTACACAGAACTCAAAGTAACCATACTACTACACAGCTAGCACAAATAGCAGCTTTGCACTCTACTTCAATGAAAGATAAAGCAACAATTTGATGAAGCTTACTCTACCACAAAACAACTCCTAAACCAAAGGAAAAAATGAAGCCAGTAATTGATCTCCAAGTATCAACCAATCTAACCCAATCAAAGCTCGTATTGTTAGGAATTTGAGTTGTCATTAGTGTACATCCACAAACAATATGCACCGGTAAGGGGTCACCGGTCACTCACAACACTTACTTTAGAGACACTAGTCGACAAACAACATAACATATGCACCAGTAGATAAAGAAATGTGCATGCACCAGTCTCCATGTGCTTGCATAAGTTGAACCAGATATAAGATTACACTGGTCTAACATGACCTAAAGATCCGCACCGGATTCAGTGGATCAGTCTTAGTTAGAAGCCAGATTATACAGGACATTCACCACTTAAGATTGGAGTTAGCGTTTTAACAGGAGTTAACTTTATTCCTACGGATGTTTTGCAAGGTAAACTCTAGATCATAATGTAGAACTTGTAGCTGATTGCATGATTTATTACGGAGTTTGCAGCCTGGCGGTTCCATGAGTTAAGGGTTTCCTTACGGTGTACTGTTGTATAAATACAAGTCATGGGACGCAAAGAAGGTTGTTGTTGAGAGTTGATGATTGAAAAGAGAGTAGAGGAGAGATATCTTTTGAGGAGTGCTTCAGGCATAGAGGTGAAGAAAGAAAGAGAGATCAACAGCCAGGCAAACTGGAGATGAGATTAATAGGTATGATCTAAACAAACAGTTAGTGTCAAAACAGATCATTGCTTTTATAAAAGGTGAAAGCACATCAAAATCCCTCTATCAAGGTGAACCTAATTGGTTCTTTGTAAAATCCCCTAACAGGGTGGCATCTATGTTGATATTCAAATTTTTGTAACCAGGCAGCTCCTAACAGGGCTTAGATCTTAATAGATCTTTTGTAAAATCCCTTAAGCGGGTAGCACTTGAATCCGTGCTTTTGTAAGCTCCTAACAGGGCGCCTTCATTCTGTAGTAGTGAAGTTGTGAGCTCTATCTCACCGTGGTTTTTTCCTTCTAACCAAGGGTTTCCATGTATAAATACTTGTGTTGATCTATGTGAACCTATTTATGCTTGTGAATGACTGTTTACATTCTGTTTTACATTAGATAATTTGTTTACAAGTTTTAAATTGCACTAGAGATAGTTTTACTGATTCAGCCCCCCCTCTCAGTAACTGGTAAAGTATTAACAATTGGTATCAGAGCCTTCTTCTCTATACTACCAAGCCTAGAAGCTTGAGAGAAAGATCATGGAAGTTTACTGGTATCAGAAACAGCTCGAGAAAGCCAATGACATCATTGCATCTCTGGAGAACAAATTGAGAAGATCTCTTGCAAAGAGAAAGGAGCTAGCGCTACAGTTAAAAGAGAGCAATGAAACCATTGATGAACTCTCTAGGCAGAGTGGATCTGATGAAGTTGAGGAGGCAGTATCTGGACTCATTGAAAAGAATCAGATTCTGACTGATCAGATCTCTAATCTTAAGAGAGACCAAGAGGACAATTCCTTGAGGATGACTAAACTAATCGATAAAAAGAGAAAAGCCAAAGATGAAAGGAACTCAGTAGTCAAGTCTTTGACAACCTCTGAGAAAGCAAGGGACCGGGCAGTGGAAGCGGTAGAGGCGAATGAACTTATCATTCTACAACTTCAAGAAGACATGCAAAGTGTCACCCAAGAAAATGCTCACATGCAGAAAGGCTGGCATGACAGGAATGAAGCATGCAATAGATTGTCTCTAGAATTGCATCAACTAAGGGGATAGATGAATGAACTTGAAGAAACAAATGAAATTCTGAGAAGATACAATGAAATTTCGACCAAGCTTGAGGAGCAACTTAAAGCTCAAAGAAGGCATAAAGATCCAACTGGTCTTGGATTCATCGGTAGACTTACCAAAGAGAATGGTGAGTCCTCTAGGGTAAAAGCGATCAAAAGGGATAAGAAGAAACCGCTAGCACAAAAAGGTAAAAATATCTTTAACGCATCGTGCAAGCATTGTGGGAAACCGGGTCATAAAACTAATAATTGCAAAAGTGCACCTATAAGGACCAACAACAGTCACTGCAAAAACTGCTATAAAAATAGCCTCATGACCAGTGAGTGCTGGTCCAGTCCCATATCTATGTCCAGCAGTAGCAAGGGAAGCCTCAAGGGCTACTGCTACACATGCAACAAATTTGGACACAAGGCAAAAGAATGCAGATCCAAGACAATGGCATTCAGATCCCCAAAGCCGGTATTCACCAAAAGAAACAAGAACCGGAGTACAGTCAACTGTACAAACTCTTGGGACAAGCCAACCAACACAAGAAGAATGAACCCAGGGAAGACAACCGGGATAGTATGCTATCACTGCAACAAAGTTGGACACAAAGCCAAATAGTGCAGGAACCGGTTATCCGGTAAGGAAAAGGAACCGGTCAAACCTAAAGAAAAGACCAACAAGGGAGAAAAGACTGTGAAAATAGTTAAACAGATTTGGTTCGTAAAAGAATCAAAGAGCTCTGTTGAAAAGAAGACAGAGGAAAGATCACCATCTTCTGATGATGATATTTCATCAGCAAACTGAGCCGTGAAGCCTTAGAGGGCACCAGTAGATCCTCTACCATTCCCGGTATGACCAGTGCGAGTCAAACTCACTCGGTCTACAAGGTTAAACCGGTAAGGACAAACTTCATCCAACCGGTTGGGAAAATGGAAAGCAAAGTTAGGTAAGGCATTTATTACTGTAGTCGTTTAACAAATAGTTACCGTTTGGTAATTACCGTTATAACCTAACTCTATAAGAGAAAAGGAGAATTACTCACTAGTCTTCACTTTACTTACTTTGTGAGTTACAAATCCTTGTGCTAAGTATTATTCTCACGCTTTGATCACTAAGAATCACTACTTGCAAAACCGATCCAAGCTACTTTTTGCTGTTTACCGGTTAGCAAGAATGGCTTCATCTTCTACTATCGTGAAATTGATCAAAGGAGATCAGGTGAACAGGCTAGCATACAACATTTTGCCTGCTCAAAATAGAGAAAACGACATGGCCGGTGCGCTCTCCTCTATTCTAGGAGTTCTCCTAATCGAGGATGTTGCAACGTTTATTCATGCCAAACAGGAAGAACTAGGAGAAACTTATACTCAAGGAGAGTATCTGTCGTTATGTGAAGAAGGGAAACTTCCCAACAAATACGCCAATCTTGTATCATCCAGACTAATAAATGGTGTATGCTACCCTAGAATCTTCCGAGAAGACCAAGTCAGATTGGTGTTGAGCCATCTTCACGAACCAAGTTTTTGGCCCACCAGAGGCGCATGTCACGAGATCACCAAAGAAGATCTCCACAGAGTAACCGGATACTGTGACAAAGGGGATGCACTAACCCTGCGCACCATAGCCAATACCATCATCAATAAGCTGACCAAGTCGAAGTCTGATGGTCGACTTATGACTGTGAATGACATTGACGACAATGGATTACGATTTGCGTCTGTTGTCATCGGTTACAAAGTTTATCAGTCAAGCAACTAGAATAGCATACTAGGTGGTGCAATACATGTTGCGTACCACATCATGCACAAAAATGCCCAAGACGACATATGTGCGATGCTTCAGAGCCAAATTTTTGAAAACATGAAAACGCTCGGAGTTGTGAAGAAGTCCATGAATTATGGAACCCTTCTGATGTGCCTATACTTTTTCTACTTGGATTTCTTCCCAAGCCATGGTAAAGTGACATGGAAAACCGACAAACCGATCATGCATCAAATCACCGAAATGGCTAATCGACTGGGAGATTAGTTGTGTAATGCGATGAATGAACATTTTGAAGCTTTTCAATCGAAGATGCACGAAAGAGAAAGAGTGTCGTCAACTATTGTTGACCTGTACAAGGATGAGGTATGTTTTATGGTCACCAGACAACTGCATCATTCAAGCAGTGGAACCAAGAGATGTATACGCCCCTGAGCTGGGTTATGAGATCTCTACCAGAGTTGCTAAGGCATATGCTAATGCATTAACTGATGCAAATTTGGATCTCGGTGCTAATCAGTTTGGTACATACACTAAGATTCTCAAGAATTTGTCAACAAGGGCACCAATCAAGATTGTCTACAAAAGGACACCACCACCAAAGAAGAAACCAAAGTTTGAACAGCCCAAGGGTCGGAGGAAGAAAGTAGAACCAGCGCCTAGTATCCAAGAGGAAGAACAAGAAGAGACAGAGACCGAGGAAACAATTTCCCTGATTAGAAAGAAGAAAACTAATAAAACAACAAAAGAGGATCCACCTCGAAAAGCCAAGCCCACAATTGATGAAATTGTGGCAGGACTGAAAGAATTTGGAAATTTAGGCTCTGTTAGAAGGAAATATGAACTAGTCAATGATGAAGATAAAGGAAAGATTAAAGAAGCCATAACATTCTACCTTCATAAATTCAATCTTCATCCCAGTGAACTTCACACAACTCTACCTAAACTTTTTCTACAAAAGATTGAAGACCGGTGGAAAGCCTCAGAAGTTAGAGAAAAAGAGTTAAGGATAAAAGCTCTTCTAGATGTCTAGAATCACCTTACTCTAGAAGAAGCCACAGAACAAGCTGAGCTTCATCAGGAAACTTTCACAACTATAAGAAGAATAGGCCTCATGCTTATTGGAGAAGTTGAGAAAGTACATAGTGAAGAAGTAGCGTTATGGACCAAACTTCTTCAGACCCATTAGCAAGCAGAACAAGAAGCAGCTCAAAGAACAAAAGCTAAACCGGCAGCTGACACTGGTAAAGGGAAAGGAATACTTGGAGAAGAAGCACCAGTATTAGTGGACTTAACCAAAGATCGGGCAGCAAACCCAACTATTCTCATTTCTCCAAGCAAAGGCAACATTGAACCTATGCATGTTGATGATATAATTACTGAGGTTATGGATTTCGGAGAAGTTGACAATGCAACAAAGTGGTACAGTGTACTAAATGAAGAGGATAAACAAAAGATGATTGCTGGGATTGTAGAAACCTCCATGGATCATCATAGGACTCCAAAGGACTACAAGTCCAAGTTCCCACCAGAACTAAACAACAAGATACGATCAAAATGGAAAACCGCGCTAGGCACAAATACCAAAATCACTAGGGAAACACTACTTAAGGTCCGACCTACATTCAGTGAAGAAAGAATAAAGCTTCTATTAGAAGAAGCAACCATGAATCTAAAGACATCAGATAGAGTTGAAGAGATATTGAATGGATATGAGAATCAGGTCTACAAAGCAACTCTAGACTACTGAAACAAATATGACTTCAAGGCATTGGAGAAACTAGGACCTCAGGATCAAATTGCACAAATGCAAGCACCACCGGTCAGATCCACAACTGGTGAAGCATCTTCTACTGAAAAGGAAAAAGCTCAAACAAAAGAGTTCACAACAAATGCACAAATAAATGTTGAACAAGAGGCTGAGATCGATATACCCATGGGAGAACTTCATACAGCTAAGGAGAAACAACAAAAGGAAGTCCCACTGGGACAACGAGAACAAGATGTTGAAGTCAATAAGCAATCAGAAGAAGAAGCTCAGACCGAGGAAAAACCTCCTGCAGAACAAAATCTACCAGAAGAAGAAGTTCAACCAGAGAACAGAGCTCATCAAGATACAGAACATAATAAGGGACAAGATGAAGACATCCCAGTCCACACCGAGCAACTCAAACCGGAGCAAGAGAAAGGGAAACAAGAACAAGAAGACATTCCAAGCTCCTCTTCTAAAAGAAAGTTGACATTTGCCGAGGAGAAGGATGCAAAAAGAAGTAAAGTCACCGAGATAGTAGTAGATATCAACAAGATGTCAACTAGGCAGCTCAAGGAGTTGACCAAAAGAAAACAGGACATGGTCCTAAACACTATAAACAATATTCTGTGTAACTTCATTCCTAATACTGACGTAGACAGCGATGAACCAGTCATCGATCAGTTAGAAGTGTTGGCACAGGCAATCGGTGAGGATCTCATAGATCTGGAAACATTGGCGACCGACCACTACGAGAAGAAAATAGTGGAGATACTCCACAAACAAGTTGAAGATATTAAAGTGCAGTTGACAATCAACCTGAGAATTCTTCAACAGCAACTTCAAGAAGCAGGAAATTTGATGAGCCAAACATCAAACTTTGAAGTGTTTTTGCCAGACCTATCAGAAAAGTTTGCCAAGTTAACAAAAGAGATTAAAGCATTGTCCTCTCAATTTGATATTAAAAACAAAACTACATCCTATAGCAGAGAAATGACAAGTTTAACTCTTGCACTGAGAAAAATTGCTGAAGAGAAAAATAAGCGGATCCAAGATATCATTGGATTACAAATGTTTTTAGCTCCAACATTTGACATCATGAATCTATTAGCGAATTCTGCAGACGATCTAATAAATGAACCAGCCTACAAAACTATGGAAGACATGGAGAATATCATTATTTCTCTGACAGCAGCCCAAAAGAATACGGAATATGTAACAGGTGAGCGGGCACCATTTTTTCACTCAGCAAGAACAATATATAAGGACATCTTTACCAAGCTTCAACTGTGAGAAAAAAAACGCATTCCTCTTCGTCCTATGGAGGCAAAAAGCGGAAGAAGATACACAGAAAATGAGCAGACAGGATTAGTGCAGAACTTCCATCCGGAGCACTCTATCAGGGGAAGTCCAGAACAGGGGAAGCAGTGTTCTACCGAATACAAGGTAGTGTGATTAGTAAGTGAAGTTTGTGTATAGTTTTGCCACCAATGACAAAGGGGAGGATTGTTAGGAATTTGAGTTGTCATTAGTGTACATCCACAAACAATATGCACCAGTAAGGGGTCACCGGTCACTCACAACACTTACTTTAGAGACACCGCTCGACAAACAACATAACATATGCACCGGTAGATAAAGAAATGTGCACGCACCGGTCTCCATGTGCTTGCATAAGTTGAACCGGATATAAGATTACACCGGTCTAACATGACCTAAAGGTCCACACCGGATTCAGTGGATCAATCTTAGTTAGAAGCTGGATTATGCGGGACATTCACCGCTTAAGAGTGGAGTTAGCATTTTAACAGGAGTTAACTTTATTCCTACGGATGTTTTGCAAGGTAAACTCCAGATCATAACGTACAGCTTGTAGCAGATTGCATGATTTATTACAGAATTTGCAACCTGGCAGTTCCATGAGTTAAGGGTTTCCTTACGGTGTATTGTTATATAAATACAAGTCATGGGATGCAAAGAAGGTTGTTGAGAGTTGATGATTGAAAAGAGAGCAGAGGAGAGATATCTTCTGAGGAGTGCTTCAGACATAGAGGTGAAGAAAGAAAGAGAGATCAATAGCCAGGCCGGAGATGAGATTAACAGGTATAATCTAAACAGACAGTCAATGTCAAAATAAATCATTGCTTTTATAAAAGGTGAAAGCACATCAAAATCCCTCTATCAAGGTGAACCTAATTGGTTCTTTGTAAAATCCCCTAATAAGGTGGCATCTATGTTGATGTTCAAAGTCCTGTAACCAGGCAACTCCTAACAGGGCTTAGATCTTAACAGATCTTTTGTAAAATCCCTTAAGCGGGTAGCACTTGAATCCGTGCTTTTGTAAGCTCCTAATAGGGTGCCTTCATTCTACAGTAGTGAAGTTATGAGCTCTGTCTCACTGTGGTTTTTTCCTTTTAACCGAGGGTTTCCACATATAAATACTTGTGCTGATTTGTGTGAACCTATTTATGCTTGTGAATGACAGTTTACATTCTGTTTTACATTAGATAATTTGTTTACAAGTTTTAAACTGCACTAGAGATAGTTTTACTGATTCAACCCCCCCCCCCCCGCCCCCTCTCAGTAACCAGTAAAGTATTAACACGTATAACCTATCAAACTCAAATTCAATGTCCTTTGATATAGAATGCCAAATTTAGTATGTTTGACATATCTCAACATGAGTTTTTCATACTTCAAATGAACTAGCTTCAGTTGTGCAAAAAAATAGGAAAGGTAACTAATAGCATCAACATTGGAGTCATGTGTGTGTAAAATTTATCAAGCTGCCTCAAAACAACTCCTAGACCCAAGGAGAAAATGTAGCTAATAGTTGATCTCCAAGCATCAACTTAATCAAAGTTTGTGTAGCATGTCAAACTCAAATTCAATGTCCTTTGATATAGAATGCCTAAGTCCATGCCTGTGACATGTCTGAATACACGTTTTGTTGTTTACAATTAACAATCTTCGATTGTGCCAAAAAATGGAGTCAAATAACAAGTAGCAAAACAAAGATGAAGCTATGTGAATGTAAGATATATCAAGCTACCCACCAACTATCTATACATTAATTCAATGATCTATGATGAATGGTACACGCTAACAAATTCAATCATACCTCCATAGATGTACAAGGTTCACAATTTGTCATGCAAAACCTTTCCAAAACATCAATAGCACATGAAAATGAGATGAACATATTGCCAAAATTCTACACCTAAGTAATATTGTAGAAGGCTTAGACCAATTATGTACTATTTGAGATGGCAATATTATCAACATAGACAATAAGAATGACAATGTGTTGGCTAAAAGTTTTGTAAGTGACTAAAACTACAACTTGCAAAACTATGACTTTAGGCAACATGTCATGAGATTTCTCTCTCCTCTCAACAATAGGGGAGGCTCCCTTCTTAGAGTAGGTAGCTTCAATAGGATCTTAACTGAGATTACAAAGGAGTGATGCTCTCAATCAGTTCCTCTTTTTTCAAGAATAATTCACAAACGATTACAACTTTAAACTATACAAAAATCACATATTGCTACGACAATATCAGTGGCTTGGTGGTTCACGTAAGTACAACTCCTAAGACAGTAATTAATAATACTTTGGTAGAATAACAAAAGGAACCCAAAGTTTCCTGCGATCAGCCCGAACTTAGATTCGATTATCTGAATCAACAGTAAGGCGCAAAGTCTCTTATTGAAAATCCACAAACTTAAAAAGATACTTGTAACTGAAGCTCAAAGTCTTTCAATCCCAAGTAGTTGCAGCGACTATTAACTATAGCAATCTCCTTTCTTAAGCTCAAAGTCTTCAAGAAACAAAATTGAATGCTCAAGAATTTATGAAAGGAAAACCAATAAGTGATTCAAAGATAGATTGATTAATGTAACTGAAGAATACATAAATCAATCTCAAGCACGACAACACAAAGTTTGAGATAACTTGCTTCTTCTATTCACTTCTAAAAATTTTGTATTTGAAACACAAAGTTTTCAATCTACAAGAATCTTAGCATAGTCTCCTTGCAAAAACAAAAGATGAATATTTACAATGAGCTCCCTCCTTTATATAGGAAAAGAGGAGAGAAAAAGGTGGAGAGGAAACGGGAAACCCTTAACCACCTTGACTTATTCAAAAATAAATTATCTTTGACTTATTCAATGTTGCAACGCCTAAAGAACTTGCAACTTGATTGCATGAAGAGGCTATACAGGTAAATGTTTTCCTGTATTTCCAAAGTGTACATTCTCTACATGCAATCTGCCATTAAAATGACATCTACTCTATTAAAGCATGTAAAATGTCAAGTGTCCACGACACTTGGGAGCTGTCTTCAAAAGGAGTTTATGAAAGTCTCAAATTTGTTAAGAGACTTGTGCACAAAAGTTGGATCTGGAGCTCCTGTGTTCCGTGCAATGAAAGTTGTTTTACAAACTGTGTTTGTGCCTTTGGAGATAAGCTTATTGCATTCACTTATGCTCTTTTGAAGATTTCTCAGCAAAACCTTGTAATCTATCAGCCTATCAATGGTGTTGGAATCAAAATTTATGATGGTATTCCCATCTTGGTCTCTAATGGTTCTAGATGAATGTTCGGAATTCTTGGCACAGGCAAATACAAACTCAGGTTCTAGAGAAGCCAAAGGAAAAGTAGAGACCATATGTATGTAACTTTGTTTGATATAGAACATGTCTTCTAATATAGCGGCATCAACCCTCTTGAGAAAGTCATCCATATTCATACAAGCAATATCAATATCTCTAATCTCATCACAATATGAGGTAACATGTGAAGGAGGAATTGAGTTATGGTGTTGATCATATTGAAACTTCATTTTTTTTTTCTCTTTTCCTGGGGCTGGTATAGCTTCTCCTGACATGGCAATCTAGTGCGCCTGAGTAACTGTTACATGAAAATTCCAAAGGGTGAGTACGTCTTCATGAGATGGATCCATTGCAAGCTCTTTTGATGCACAAGTATGGATTTTGGAAGGATATGAAAAAGGAATATAGCTGGGAAACTTTAGGACAGCAGAAAGGCAAATGGATTTGGGTTAAATCAGCTCTTTGTATAGTGAAAAAAACCAAAAACGGGTTTTTCAGAGGGTATTACATATGAGGACAGCAAGCTTTAAGATGTAGGAAAAATGGATTATAAACATATGGTATGGCATCTACTTATAGATGGTTTTTTTTAATTAATTACCATTATAAGTCAACAGGCAAGCAACTTGAAATTACCAACGAAAATTTTAAGTCTCATGGCAACCACGGAAAAAGTATGGAAAAGATATATAAAATGCATGAAGGTGGGTTTTTAGATTACATTCACACGATGAGACAAATAGTTTGCTTCTTTTGAATACTTAATTCTTAGAAAGGGGTTTTTAATCCCGACTGCATATGCAAACGAAATGAAGCACTTGCATATGCAACTTGGAGAAATTAAGACGAAAGAAAGAAGGATCAACATATAAACAAAAACACAGGCAAATCTGAAAATGAAATGAAGAATTTGCATTTATAAACAAGAACAAAAATATATACATGAAAGGCCCTAAATAAGCACAAGAAAACTTACCACCTTTTGCAAAAAATAAGAGAAGAAGTCTTCTTCAAATCTTGAGCAAAATCTGAATCAAATCCAAGAGATTTTTGGATTTAGAAAAAGATTGCAAGAATAGAGTTATATGGACCATGAATCTTGATTCAATCCTCTTGAGATCAATGCTCATTTGAGTCAAAATTAGTTGCTTGACAAGTGTTTGATAATAGAGAAATAAAATGCACAAATCTAGCAACGAGATTGAACCATTCAAACCTGAAAATGATTGAAGAGATTTCCACATGCATTGACAACCAAAAATGGCGCCTACAGGGTCAAATGCAACTTGTAAATTACGAGAAACAAGCTGCAATCATCGATTTTAACCCTAGGTGCCCTCCTTGATCCAAAATGCAGCTATTGGGAGCAAGAATCTTCACCCTTGTGCCGTTTTATGGCCAAGAAACCCCCTAGACAGGTTGTTTTTGGTAAAATGCATGTGTTTGAGAGCATGCAAATGTTCACAAAATCGCCGCCCAGCTCTTTTTGAATCAAATGCAGCAATAGAAGGAAAAATGGCGCGCTTTTGGACATGCATTACATATGCAAACTATCACAAAATCGCCACCCAACTCTTTGCAAGCTAAATGCTACCTTAGAAGTAAAGACGTGCCTTTTGGAGAGTTTTGCATATCAAAGCACATGCAATTGCATATAAAATCGCTACCATGCCTTTAAGCTAGGTTACCAGGGTTTGCCGCCCCCCCCCCCTCCGAACTGGACCCAGTTCGAACTGGTTCGAAGTTTGGGTCCCGTTAGCCTATGGGTTCGAACAGGGTCCGAATTTTCGGACCCAGTTTGAACTTCGGGTCCAGAAGTTCGAACCCGAGCGGACCACTGCCGAAAATGGCGAACTGCGGGTGAACTGGGGCGAACTTTGGCACCTGCATGTCATTTAAGTTGCAGAATTTACAAAAGTTTAATGTTTTTTGGCGTCCAAAACCCTAAAAGTTAGTTATGAAAGCCTAATTTGTGCTTTTCATTATCATTTGTTGTTTGCAAGTAGGGTATTTGACTTCAGCAAGAGCAAAAGAGCAAGTTCGTGATTGTGCAAGAAGGAGTTGCAAGATTCTTCAAGATTGGTTTGTGAGCTTTCTTCAAGAGTTTGTGCCTCATACGTACACCTTTGCAAGCTTACAATGAGTAGAGATAAGTTATTGTTTCATTTGTTTTTTGTTTTTGTTTAAGTTTTTAAATTTTTTCTCTTTCATTCTCCATAAGTTTTTTAGTTTTTTCATCTCTTTCATTCTTCCCATAGGAAAAGGAACTACAATGGCATCTACCTCATCCTCAGTAGGCAATACCAAACAAAGAATAGAACCCCACTCTGATTCTCCTTTGTAGAAACATGTTGACATTATAAGAGTCCTTCCCGGAGGTGGTGCATTCCGTTGGAAATGTAGGGGTTGTGATGTAGAAAGAAATAGCTCATATTTTTGTGTAGTAGGCCATTTGTGTGGATACTCAAGTAGAGGAGTCAAGAAATGCCCTAGAAAAAGAGGTGTACCTGTACCCAATGAAACTATACTGAAGTATATTCAAGAGCATGAGGCAGCAGAAGAGAGAGAAGAACGTAGGCAAATTTCAGCTGATGGCATTTGCAATAGAGGTAAAAATAAAAAAAAAAGTAAGGGTAACACAACTCCCCACAGATGTTGTGATAGAGGACCACCCATTTTTTACCCGTGAGCCTGAAAAAGAACCCCTTGGCCTTCCACACAAAAGAAAGGGACCTCTAGAAACTGCATTTCAAAATCAAAGTCGGAAAATTGCAGACATTGATATGGGAAGATGCTTGTTTGCAAATGGGCTGTCTTTTAATGTTGCTCGCTCTCCATATTGGAAACAAATGTTGAGAAGTGCCAATAAAGCTCCAACAAGGTATGAGGGCCCCGGTTTTGAAAAAATACGAACCACCTTGTTGGATAATGAGGTCAAGAGGATTGATGATCAATTGAAGCCCATAAAAGATTCATGGATCGAGACAGGGGTAACAATTGTTTCAGATGGGTGGAAAGATGCTAGAAACCATCCCTTGATCAATGTCCTAGCGGTGTCCCCTAAAGGGGCAATGTTTTTGAAAGCGGTGGATTGTGAGGGACAAGTAAAAGATGGGCAATTTATTGTTAATATTCTCATCTCTGCCATTGAACAAGTGGGTGCTAGTAATGTTGTCCAAATCATAACAGACAACGCAAAGAATTGTAGAGCTGCTGGTTTGTTGGTTGAAGAGCGCTATTCTCATATCTTTTGGACACCTTGTGCAGTCCATTCACTCAATCTTATGCTACAAAAGATTGGGAAAACAATTGAGTGGATCAAACAGGTGTATGCAAAGGCTGAGGACATCCAGATGTTCATCACAAACCATTACATGACTCAAGGAATATTCAGAATGTTCTCACGTTTGGAGTTACTGAAGGTAAGTGAATTTTTTTTAAAAAATAGTATCTTACAATTTCTGATTTTTATTTTTTTAATTGTGTAATGTGTATTCTTTTATAAAGCATGTATCTAATAGTTGTATTTTTTTGCTCTAATTTATGTTACAGGTTGCTGAAACTCGTTTTGCATCAAATATAATTGTCTTGAGACGACTTGTGCAAGTGAAAGAGCCACTTTGCAGTATGGTAATCAGCAACAATTAGGCTATATGGAAGCAAAGCAACACTGAGAGGGCAGCTTCAATAAAGAGCAGTATATTGGATGACTTATGGTGGGAACGTGTGGAATATATCATTAAGTTCACCGAGCCCATTATGAGCATGCTTAGGTACGCTGACATGGATAGGTCTTGCCTTGGAGAGATCTATGATGGCATAGACTCAACGCTTGAGAAGATCAAGCAAATTGTAAATGAAAAAGAGCAAGATTCCGAAGAGACCCTCTTAAAACAATTGCAAACAATTATTGTAGAACGGTGGAACAAAATGACCACACATCTACATTTGTTTGCCTGTGCATTGACGCCCAAATATTATAGAAACCAATATCTTGATCTACTAGGAAGGCTACCACCCTATAGAGATTTAGAAGTGTCTAATGGATACAAGGCAGCATTTGAAAGACTCTTTCCTAATGATGATTTGAGAGATATGATTACGGATGAGTTCATAGAGTTTGTGAATGCAAGAGGTCTAAGTAATGATGCTCTTTGTCATTGGTTTAGGAAGGATGCTCATAGTTGGTGGTACCTCCATGGCCAAAGATTCCAAATATTGCAGCCCCTTGCAATAAAAATCATATCACAAGTAAGTTTTATTTTTAATTTACTTGATCTTCATGACTAGCAAGTAATTTTTATAATTTTATTTTAATTGCTTACCTTGTCTTGTCTTCATAGGTTGCTAGTTCATCTGCATCGGAAAGAAATTGGAGCACATATTCTTTCATCCACTCAGTGTAGCGCAATAGATTGCAATCAAAAAGAGCAGAGAACTTGGTATTTGTGCATTACAACTTGCGCCTTCTCTCACACAAGACTAAAGAATACAAAGAAGGGGCCACGAAGAGGTGGGATGTAAATGCAGAGGTTGCGGACTTGGATATTCCACTTCTCAGCTTTCACTAGATGATTTTGCAGATTTTGACGCCAATGCTATTGTTGCTGCTGCTAATCCCATTGGCCTTAACTCTATTGCTGAATCAACTAATGTTGAAGATGAAGATGAAGATGACGAGGAAGAGGAAGATGAATACTGATTTTTAATTCATTAGTTGAACTTGAAAGTTTGAACTTTGAAACAATGATATTATTGATACTTGAACAGTTGAACTTGATGTTATGATAATTTTAGTTTTCATGTTTTGAATCTTTGATGTTGAACTTGAAGTATATGATGGTATGATCACGATTCATGATGCTATGATTATAAGTTTATGGTGTTTTTGTTGTTTAAATGTTGTTTTTATGATACTATGTGACACTCTAATTTTAAATCTTGCTTCTAGGCTTCAAAATATGTATATATATATATATATTTATTTTTTTAAAAATATTTCATATTTTTTCGAACCCAAACCCAAACCCCTTTTCAAAATTTTCTCAAACTTGTGAACCGGTTCTTCGAACCCGAACTTCGAACCAAACTCGAACCGGTAACTTAGCCTTTAAGTCAATAATGATGGGCTTTTTGGGACCAAATGCATGTGTATTTGATTTTGGTGTTAATATATGCAAGTTTATTAAAAGGTCACCAAAAATAATGACGTGGTTTTTAAAGCATTTTGCATATGTTTAAAACTCACCTTTACACATGTATTTGCATTTAAAAACCCCACCTTTATGACTTGGGTCCAAAATATATTGATAGTGGAGGTTAAAAGATGACTTGCATATGTGATGAAATGCAATGTTAAATAAAAACCCCACTTTATTGCATAAAAAGTCTCTCATGTTTAAATTTACATGTAATTATAGATTTAATGAAGAGATATGCAAAAGGACTAGAAAATCCCACCGTTACATTAGAAAATCATTCAAAACTATATTTAAAACTTATCAGAATGATGTGAAATTTTAAAATGGGGTTTTAAACCCACTTTTACATGCAAATGACAATTTTATTTTATGCAATTATCAATAAAAAGCCCACCTTTGAGGGATTTTTAATAAGGACGTGTAATCAGGCCGAAAAACCCCACCTACAACATGCTTAATTCCTTAATAACTTGAGCTAGATAACTCCATTTGAAGCCTATGATAGCTTAGAACAAGTGGAATTCAAAATGCTACAATTCTAGGGAAAAAGCAAGACTAAAAACAAAACACAAAAACAAGAAAAATGAAGAAAAGACTTGAAGGTTGCCAAAAATCAAGTGCTTGCAGTCGGAGAAGAAAAACTCGTTTTGACAAGCAATAAAGTGATCAAGTCTTGACGGAAACCTTCCAAAACAATATTGAAAAGACGTGAGATTTAGACCAATTCAAGGGATAAGGAATTGCCTTCGTAATGCATCATTTTGAACATCGAAACTCAGAGGTAATACCTACGAATTCATGAGAAAAATTGCGTAGGGTTGCTTCAATTTTGTGATATCAAAATTGAGGACAACAAATGTCATCGCCATCTCTTTTCACATAAAGATTTAAATCAAAGAGATTTCTAGAATCTTGGAGATGTTGATTAGTATTCACGTGCCAAGTTCATGAATCCTATTTAAGCCCATACAAAGACTTAAGAATTCTTCACGCTAGATGATTACTTTCAGGAACCTAAAATCCCACAAGCTACACGATGTAAACCTTCTCATCTAATTGTCATTTAGGAGTGTTTCACATCTAGCTAAGACACTCTCTATCAAACCAAGTATTTTTGGAGATAAGGCATCTTCACTATTGGAGCAAAAGTGTCTTCATAATTTGTACCCTTGTATCAAGAATAACCTTTCACGATAACATGAGTTTTGTACTTATCCAAAATATTGCCATCTCTAAACTTGATTTCCTACAACCATTTGCATCTAATGGCATTTTTACCAAAAGACATCTCCACCTACTCACAAATACGATTCTTCATGGTAACATCATAGCTAACCTACATGGCAACTTCCCATCTAGGTTACTCTTAGATTTTACATACTCTTGTTGTTCAAGCACCTTGAAAAGATTGGAAAAGAGTATAATGAGGATGCTCATTTAAACCAACAATTAGTTTCACTACTCACTAAGGTTCTTCATTTAGTTTAGGAAGTTCATCCTCTTGACACATCCTAAAGAGTGGATTAAAATCACCTGGACATTCAAGGATATGTTACTTGAGATTTTAGTTATGTAGAAACCACATCTTGAGTTGAGGACCTATCTAATATTTATCGCGAATAGACCAATGGAGGAAGTAATATCAGCTTGAAGCTACCATACTAGTCAGTGTGATGGCTAACAAGAAGAGCTAGAGCCCTCATCTTTCAAAGGAACCACAATACTAGTTCTTGGCATATCACTAACTACCTACGACTCAAGGTTATAAACAAAAAGTTTTGTTTCTGTTACATCAGCATCTGAAGTGGGAATGGCCTTATCAGTAGTCTTAGCATTTTAATTCCCACCTTTCAACATGACACAAAATGGAACTGACATGTAGCAGAATTGCTCTTTGAATTAGAGGGGGAAGCTCACTCTAGATAAAAATGAACTTACGATAAACAATACATGCTATTCACAATCATTGTAGCTTTTTATGGGATGTTTAAGATCATGCTCAATAATGTGTATTTGTTTTGGATTTGCCTAAGGAAAAAGGATATGGCACACACTTCAATGTTGGGCAAAAGTTTTTTTATACTTTTTTATTAAAAGAACACCCTACAGCTACACAATTGTGTTATTAAGCTAAAAGCAGATGGTATATAATGCAAGTACACAGTGAAGAATTGAAAAGATTAACACAAAGACATGAGCACCTTGGTAAACAAAACTAAGAGATTGACAAACCCACAACTAAAGCATTCAAGAAAATCTACAATACAAAGCTTGCAACTTGCTGAAAGTTGATTTAATCACCCTCAAGACACAACAAATATTTCAAAAGAAATTTAAATGCAAGATAGGAATAATAAATTTTACTAAACTAGTATGGAATTCTAGATTGAGAATAACACTACAGAGAAATTTCAACAATATGTACACTTGAGAATAATCATTCATAATCTAAGTACAAAATAGCATTTATTACAATGCTTACAAAGCTATTGCATGAAAATAAATAAAGAACTAACTGCTACTTCTACTCTAAGAATAACTGATTGCATGAAATACAATTTTTATTACAAAATTCTATCCTTTAATACTAAAACTAAAACCATACAGCCTCCAGCTAAATTGTAGATCGAATTTATTACAAAATATTATGTAATGTTCACATCTCTCACATGGCAACAAATCTATAGATACATGATCTGAGAAAGCTAACTCCAACCTCTAAATAGAAAATGCTGAAAATAGTGGAAAACTAAAAATAGCATGAGCGCTTCCTGCAAAAAATAAAAACTGTTAAAAATGTATAATGTGCTATAAATAGCTCTAACTAAAAATAGCAAACTGATGAACATGCTCTCTTATATAAAAAAGGTAACAGCTAAAAACAGGACAGGTTATTTTTAGTACAAACTAAAAATAGAATTTTGGATGGGCAGTTTTAAATGATTTTGATTCTTTATTGTTTTCTGTGGTCATGGCTAACCCTTTGAAGGCATCTAGGACCTTAAAGAATCCACCCAGGCGTTCTGAACACTTTGACTTTTGCTTTACACATGCCAATACATTGTAAAGAAAACATTGAACTTGCACATATGATTTCCTTTGTATAGGTGTACACTTCATCACCAAGTGCGCACTTGATAACATAATCTTTTAAATGTTTTAAAAAAATCTCTTTTGTGAGGTTTGCACTTGTACCCTAGACATGCACCTAATAAAGAATTTTCTAAACATTTGATTTTCCATTATTGGGGTGCAACCTTGCCCCCAAGCACGCACATAACAATCAGGTCTCAAAAATTTGATGCGAGCAGAAAATTTTCTTTGTTGAAGTGCACACTTGCACCCTAAATGCACACCTAATAACTAGATTTTAATATCTCTTTGCGAGGTGAGCACTTGCATCCCAAACATGCACTATACATTGATTTTGAATATTTGTATTTAAAGAGTTTTACTTTATGAGGTGTGCCTCTACCCTCCAAGTGCACACCTGATAATGGGTTTGAACTTGATTTGAAAACTGATCATTTTTCATTTGTGCACATATATGCAAACATCTGATTTTTTAATTTTTATTTTTAAAAACACATCTACCTTTGTAAACTTTGCATACACCTTGTGATTAATTTTGGTCCTTCATGCTTATGTGTGTTTCTATCCCCTAGTCTTGCACAATTGTATAGCCCTTTTATTCACTATCTCCTTGCAAGTTCATCCTTTTGTTAGGCATGGACCTAGACCTCTTACTCACACCTGTGAATGATACTCCTTAGTACTCAACTACACCTCACGACATTAGATGCACGCTTCAATACAGTAAACTATTTTGTTTGATATTCAACTTCTCCTTTTATAAGTGCACCCCAAAGTAGCACGCACACACCTTCATGCAGCCTATGAACTTATTTATGAAAGTAAACTGTCTTTAACAAAGTTTTCTCTTCTATATAGATGTGTATCTTAGAATGGTATTCACTTGAGGCTCCCTTTTTATACCTTTAAATGCTTTTCGCCTCTTATTAGTTGCACACCACAACTGTAGAAAAACATAATAATAGATATTTAAACTATTTTCTTTCCCCCTTTTTGGTGCACATTTGTATTCTAGTTGTGCACTTGATCACCATACCTAGCCATTTTTTTTCTCGCTTCCCAAAGGTGTTTTCCTTGATGAAATTTTGACCTTGAACTTGACTCTAACAATTGTATACAAACTCAAGACCAGTTTTCTTTTTCCATGATGGTTAATTTCAGAAACATCATTTCATGATCTTATGAACATTTAAGACAAAACGATCTTGACAACCTCTAATCATGATTCATACTTGCAAAAAAAAGATGTTGGCTTTAAACTTGGCACAAATGAAAATTTTGTATGAGTACAACAAATGGAAATATTTATGAGTGTATATACCTTGAATTTTCAATATAGCCATTACAAATAATTGTAGCCTTTAGAATTTGGATTACTCCTCTTGTTATTAGGAACTAAAATATATGCTATTGATCCAAAAACACAAAAATTAGTTACCTTGAGGGATTCATCCTATATTGTGATGGTTAATTTGTATCCTACCAAGGTTTGAAACCCCTTAGGCCATTATGATCACAGGCTTGTGTCTTCCTTGATCTAGTGCACTTGTAGGTTGTGAACTCTAGCATTGGTGATTCCGGCATTCATGTTAGGTGGCTTTGCAGGTGTTCATGCCTATGGTCCACTCCCTCGTTGGGCTCATGTGCTCATGGGTTTCGTGTCCTTGTTGGGCTGTCATGCCTATGAGTGTAGATGATTTGGTGCATTCATGCTAGGGATGAGGTCTCCCGATTTTGGCCTCACCTAGTGTGGGACCATGCTAAAACTCTTACATTAATCTATTAAAAATTTTACCATTAGTTTTTCCCCAATAAAGGGTTTTTAGGTGCAATGCCTTACAAGGTGGTACATAGAATTTTGTTCATGAGATATACTAATGTTTCAATCACTTCAACCCAATTATATGTATGACACAACTTTGTTGTGCATGATGCATTGAACCATCTCCATGGTTGCCATAAATTGCCTCTCAATTGCCCCATTTTGTTGAGGGGTGTACAAGGTGATTAATTTATCTGAATGCCTTTCTTCTCAAAGTAGTTCTTAAATTGCTTGAAAGAAAATGTAATGTCCCCATTTTTAATAAATTATTTTTTATTAAGTATTGGTCCCAGAATTTAAATAATATTATAAATGGACCTTTAATTAATAAAAAGGGGCCCATTTTTATTATTATTGTTTGTAGGTGTTTGCCGTCTCGGCATTCTTTTGTAAACCCTCGAGAGTTTCTCCGAAGGGGTATTTATGACCGGTGTGTAGGATGTATTTTTCAGGTTGAGATTTATATTTGATTTGTATTTGCGAATTCTTGTTGGGATTCTGTTGTTTGCCATTTCGGAGGTGAAAGAGCCTCCCTAATTGGTTTGTGTGCAATTTCAGTGGGATTCAACCCTCACCCTACTCTGTTTGTTCTACTTGAATTGGCTCTGGCAATTCCAAGGCACCATCAATAAATTCAATAGGATTTTCCTAGTGAACATATTTGGATTGCGAGTTGTTCTGTGTCTGCGAAGGTCATCGGCAAAGGAAGGACATCACACAAGCATACTCATTTGTATGGCATTCTTTTCCCACACCGCTCGGCCTTGTCATTACCTCACGGTACGACCTCCCCACACAACCACTGTACGGCCATCTTCAACCTCCGTACAACCTCCTCCCGTATGACCATCCTCAACCTTCGTACGGCCTCCTCCCGTACGGCCACCCTCAGCCTCCGTATGACCTCCTCCCGTACGGCCATCCTCAACCTCTATACAGCCTCCTCCCGTACAACCACCCTCAGCCTCCGTACGGCCTCCTCCCATACGGCTATCCTCAACCTCCATACAGCCTCAGTATAATCCATCGTACAGTCCCACATATCCACTGTACAGCCATAGTCTTGAACATACCATAGGGCCTCAGACCCTACACATCGTACGGTCTCAGCACACTACCATACAGTGTCCAAGCTATCCAGTCTCTAGCCTCTGTACGACCACTTTGTCATACTGGCCTTCATCACCATACGACCTTCTACTCATTTCCATACGGCACCCTTGCTTGACTGTGCAGCCTCCCTGCATCCGCTTACTCCTCTATACGGGCATAGGAGCTATGTCAGGGTAGCGTGACAATTTGTTTTTACAAGCATTGTGGTCAGGAACATTGCAGCGGTATCAGAGCTGATGATCTTGCCAGCCTTGTTGGGATGATTGAGAGATTTTGGGATTCGGATCACACCATGGCGCCCAGCAGTGATGGACAGTGGTGGTTGAAGGCACTACAAAGGATTAGCAAAGAGCTTAGCAAGGGTATTGATCTTCCATTAGATATATTGGAAGTATGTTTGTGTAAGGTTGACCAATTACCTTCAAGATTTATACAAAGGATCCTCTCTCCAATTAAGGATGCCTTAAGTCAACCTAGGCTTTTGAGACACCATGACAAGGAAATGATGTTGGTAGTTGCAGCATGTCTTAGTGATTTTGAGAATCTGGGCTCCTAGAGAACCGTATGATGACAACACCATGATAGAAATATTGCATTTGATTGTTGATAGCTTTCAAAGTCTTGATGACTTTAGTGGTGACCCTTTTGGTAGGAGATCTACAATATTGGAGAATTGCGCAAATGTCAAAGTAAGTAACCTCATCTTAGATCTGAAGTTGCAAGACTTGATCCATGATATGTTTCATCACTTCTTGGTCACAATCAAGGAATGTCATGATAGTAAGGTTTTGGTTGCTATGGAGAGCCTTATGATTTCGTGCATTGAAGAGATGGATGAAATATCCCAACCTATCATATCTATGTTGTGGGTTGTTCGTAATCTTGAATCTGTTTTGTCTATGGTAGCGTGTAGATTGGTCAGTAATGTATTCCAGCATTGTGAAGAAAAACTAATGTCTCATATGCACAAGTGGGAGAAAGTTGATAACAACGTTAAAGGTGATGCTTTACACGAGGCCCTGTCTGCCACCGAGGCTTTGTCTGCTGCCAAGGTTCTCTCTGACACGGTCGCCCCTGAGACAATCCGTTGCCGAGGCTATGTCCGTTGGCGAGGCTGTGTCCGTCACTGAGGCTGTGTCCGTCGTCAAGGCTCTGTCCTTCGCCGAAGCTCTGTCTGCTGCTGAGACTGTGTCTGTCGTCGAGGCTGTTTCCGTCGCCGAGACTGTGTCCGTCGCTAAGGCTCTGTCCATCGTCGAGGCTATGTCCGTCGCCGAGGCTCTGTCCATCGTCGAGGCTGTGTCTGTCGCCGAGGCTGTGTCCGTCGTCGAGGTCGTGTCCGTCGCCAAGGCTATGTCCATCATCGAGGCTAGGTCCGTCGTCGAGGCTCTGTTCGTCGTCGAAGCTATGTCCGTCACCGAGGCCTTGTCTATCACCAAGGCTGTGTCTACCACCGAGGCTGTGTCCGCCACCGAGGCTCTGTTTGCTGCGGAGACTATGTCCGTCGCTGAGGTTGTGTCCGTTGTCAATGCCATGTCTTTCACCAAGGCTGTGTCTGTCGCCGAGGCTGTGTCCGTCGTTGAAGCTCTGTCTACCGCTGAGGCTGTGTCCGTCGTCGAGGCTCTTTCTGTCGCAGAAGCTCTGTCCGTCGCCGAAGCTCTATCCGCCACTGAGACTATGTTCGTCGCCGAGGCTGTCTATCATCGAGGCTGTCTGTCGCTGAGGCTATGTCCATCATCGAGGCTATGTCCGTCAATGAGGCTCTATTTGTCGTCGAGGCTGTGTCTGTCGCCGAGACTGTGTCTTCCCCCAAGGCTATGTCTGTTGTCAAGGCTTTGTCCGTTGTCAAGGTTCTCTTCGCTAGAGAGACTATCTACCGTCGAGGTTGTGTTTGTATTAGAGACTCTATTCGTTGTCAAGGCCTTGTCTACCACCGAGGCTTTGTTCGCCACCGAGATTTCTTTCAAATCGAGATCGCCTTCGAACCAAGATCCCCTTCAGGTTGAGATTTCCTTCGAAACGAGATCCCCTTCGGGTCTGGATTGCCTTCGGATCGAGATCCCATTTAGATCGAGTTTGCCTTCAAATCGAGATTCCCTTCAGGCCGAGATTGTCTTCGGGTCGAGATTCCCTTCTGGTTGAGATTTCCTTCAGGTCGAGATCCCCTTCGGGCCGAGATTGCCTTCCAGACATCTAACAAAATTACCTCCGAGCAAAGATCGCCTTCAGAACATTACAGTGTTATCGGCGTAAGCGTCTGTGTCTGTGCCCATACTAGAAGAGATTGTTGAACATGAGGGTGTGAAAGATTTCATGGGTTGGCGTTGTTGGGATCCTGGTGAAGGGCATGGCAATATTTATATCATAGTGACGCAGTTAAAGCTTGATGATGGTTTACTCATCCCAACTAAATCCAACTATGTGCATATGGTCCAAAAGCTACACAGAGTTTTCAACGGATATTACTACCAACGTTCGCACTTGGCTTGGGATTTGAGCATCGATGAGTTTGATGTTTGCTTTCATTGGGATCCTGGTGACTTTGGGCATGACAACAATTATATCAGAGTGTAGCAGCGGAAGCTTGATGGAGAGTTACTTTTCTTGCTTTTTTCCAAGCGCATGTTCATGTTGCGGCTTGAGGGTTCCAGTGGATACAGTTATTAGTGTCCACACTTAGTTTGGAATCCTGGAGTATTAATGATGGATTGCTTAAGGACAAGAAATCTTTGGGCGGCAAGGATTTGTAATGTCCCCATTTTTTATTAATTATTGGTCCCAAAATTTAAATAATATTATAAATGGACCTTTAATTAATAAAAGGGGGCCCATTTTTATTATTATTGTCTATAGGTCTTTGCTGTGTCGGCATTCTTTTGTAAACCCTCGGGAGTTTCTCCAAAGGGGTATTTATGACCGGCGTGTAGGATGTATTTTTCAGGTTGAGATTTATATTTGATTTGTATTTGCGAATTCCTATTGGGATTCTGTTGTTCGCCATTTCGGAGGTGAAAGACCCTCCCTATTTGGTTTGTGTGCAGTTTCGGTGGGATTCAACTCTCACCCTACTCTGCTTGTTCTACTTGTATCGAATCTGGCAAATTTGAGGCACCATCAATAAATTCAATAAGATTTTCCTAGTGAACATATTTGGATTGCGAGTTGTTTTGTGTCTACGAAGGTCATCAACAAAGGAAGAAGGACATCACACAAGCATACTCATTCGTATGGCATTCTTTTCCCACACCGCTCAGCCTTGTTATTACCTCACGGTACGGCCTCCCCACACAACCACCGTACGGCCATCTTCAGCCTCTGTACGGCTTCCTCTCATACGGCCATCCTCAACCTCCATATGACCATCCTCAGCCTCCATACGGCCTCCTCCCATATGGCCACCCTCAGCCTCCATACGACCTCCTCTCGTACGGCCATCCTCAGCCTCTGTACGGCCTCCTCCCATACATCCACCCTCAACCTCCGTACGGCCTCCTCCCATACGACCATCCTCAACCTCCATACGACTTTAGTATAACTATAATCCATCGTACGTTCCCACATATCCACCGTACAGCCATAGTCTTGTTCCCCCCGTACGGTCTAGAACATACCGTACGGCCTCAGACCCTGCACATCATACGGTCTCAGCACACTACCGTACAGTCTCCAAGTCGTCCAGTCTCTAGCCTCGATATGACCACTCTGTCGTATTGGCCTTCATCACCGTACGACCTACTCATTTCCGTACAGGACCCCTGCTTGATCGTGCGGCCTCCCTGCATCCGCTAACTCCTCTGTACGGGCTCAGGAGCTGTGTCAGGGTAGTGTGACAATTTGTTTTTCCAGGCATTGTGGTCGAGAACATTACAGAAAACTCAGCCCCTTTATCTAATCATAGACATTTGATTTGTCCATTCTTTTGTTTCTCAACTTATGCTTTAACCTTGACAAAAGAAACTAAATTAGTCAACCTTCTTTTTCTTAAAAGTAGTGCCACCTTGTCCTATAGAAATATTGACTAGCAAAAGAAAATAAATTACACCAAGGAGTTTTTGATTTATAAATTGGCACACACAAATCTACATGAATTAGATCCAAATCCCTCTCTACACACTGTTACCCTAACTCTCCCACTGGATAACTAGAGCATTTGGAAAAGGTGACCTACACAAAATTTTGATGATTTTTCATTTCATAAGGAGATATGATGGGGAGATTATGTAGGAATTTTGTGAATTATTTTGCATTTAAACTTATATTTGATTATTCTAAGAATTAAATATTATAATGTTAGGCAAAATAAATAAACAAAGTTGTGTCAATTTAAATGGGTGAAATTGAGTTACACGTTGCTTATCCCTCAACTTAATTAATTCTTTCAAGTATTATTTATTATGGTAATGTAGAAAAACTATTGCACACAATGTGTAAAATGATTGTGAAAGTTAAAAGACATGAAAGTGTGGAAATTATTATTGGGAGAAAAATTATTGAAAAAGTTGGGTAAAAGGAAGTTACAGGTAGTTACCCAACTGATTCAGCATTGGTAAGTTCTTTAAAAGGGGATTATTTTCTTGTAAAAGGGGGCACTCCTTCTTTGGGGAAAAAGGAGCTTTGTAACCAAATTTTAATGTTTTATCCGTAGTTCAAATATACAATTGAAAAAAGAATAATTTATTTCCCTTGTGATATTATTTCTAGAAGTCTTTGTGCTACTTAGAGAAGGTAGGTTGTGTATCACCAATTTGGAGGGATATTGATAAACTGTGTTTTGTCAATATTTTCCTAAGTTGTCAATTCGGGTATAGATTCGAGTGCGTATGCGGGTACAAGGATGCGAGAAAAGTTATTTTGGAGGTTTTGGATTCATTCGGATACACACACACACACACATATATATATATATATGGTTTTGGATGCATTCGGATGCAATTATATATATATATATATAAGGTTTTGGATGCATTCAGATGCATTTATATATATATATATATATATATATGTAAAGAAATGCAAGAAATATACAAAATTAAATCATTTGATAGTATGATACTTCATCATTGATCAAGATAAATATTAAATGCCAATTGATAGTTCACAAATATTCGAATAAGCCATATCATATACAACTATGTTCATGATTTTGATGCAAATCAGAAAATCATTACAATTTGAATTACAAAATCAAAATGTTATTCATGATTCAATGTTCATGAATCAAGATTCACTAATTAGAATCATAAGGATTCTCAAAAAATTCCTCTTTACCTCCAACTGCTACAAGTTCAAGATCATTTGAACTCAAAGTTGTTCCACTTGTACTAGATGCACCATGTGTCACGGTTTAATCATCATCATAATTTGTAGTGAGTCTAGTAAGATCCTCAACAGTTGCATCCAAGTTTGCTCACTCAAGCAATACATCCCAAAGCTTGGCTGCCCCATCCTTGTAGTGTTACTCCTTATGTGGCAAAAGACGCAAGATGGTATGAATGTAAACCAAGTCTTCAACTTTTTTCGAGCCCAACTTGTTATGCTTCACTGAGTGGATAAAGGAGTATGTACTCCAATTATGTTCAATGGAAAAAGAACTTGTCGCCTAGACAGTTTTCAAAAAATTAAACATAAAAATCATAAATGCAAAGAAAATTAAAGAATGTTAAAGTACTAAATTGTAGAATACAGGTGGTAAACAAAAAACAAAAAAAACTTACTTGCGAGAGGATCTTGATTGCAAGAGGTTATAGATACTTAAATGGTTGACCATGGAGGTACCACCATGTATAGCTCCCATGTCGTTTTGGTTCCTTATTGCAATTGGACTATGTTTCATTCCCGAGGAAAATAAGCCAAATTTTGTCCTAACATTTTTATGCACTTCTTCATCTTGTAAGGATCTTTCAAAATCTTTCTTGCACCCATTAGCAACTTCTTCATCTACATATGGTGCTACTCTATTTGACATAGCAGTAATTTCAGCGCTAAAGTACCTCGGAGATAGGGCATATGCAAGGAGGTGCAATGGGGTGGTCATCTTTTCCTAACGATGGTGAATGATTGTTTCCACCTTATTGCATAACGTTTCACATTCTATAGGGTCATTCTCATGTGTTTGTATTGCATTTTTTACCTTCTCCACCATTATGTCCATGACATCATAGACATCCCCCAAACAAGGTGAATATGTATCCACAAATCGGAGTATAGTCATGATAGGCTTAATGAAATCCAATACATACTACATACTGCACACGAGCCCACCAACTATCATCCAAGACCAATGTCTTGACCTTTTGGGCTCTCTCCAAATGTGAAGCCTTCCATACACCCCATTGGTTGGAAATAACCATTTGGCTCAATGCCTCTTGCACCTTGACAAGTCATCTCATAACAATAGTATGAGAAGCAAATCAAGTCTCAGCAACCCAGGTAAGTTAATAACAATATGTCAATAAATATTAAGCAAATTTATACAATTTAATAATTGAACATGACATAAAATTGAAAATTTATTAAAATTAAATAAATAAATTAAATTTAGTAATTACAATTTACCTTCAACAACTCCAATTCGGAGAAAGATCTGAATATCGATTGTGACATTTGGTGGCTCGTCACGAACATTTGGATCTCCTCCCCCTCTCGGTTTATTTGTTTCACCCAATCTATTTGAGTGCCAATTTGCTACATCACCAAGTTGAGGGACTATACAGTGCGCGGTGTCCAAAAAATGTGGTCATATAAGCCCTAAAAAAACAGTTGCACCCCTACAATTTTTTGCATTGTCTGTGATTACCTGGACCACATTCTCACTACCCACCATCTCTATGGCCTCAATGAGAATTCTGAAAATGAACTATGCATCTTTCACTTCCCCTTCACAATCAACTGCCCTTAAAAACATTGCCCCTTCGGGGACACTGCAATCACATTAATCAATGGACGGTTTTTGGTATCTTTCCATCCATTGGAAATAATAGAAACACCCAAAGTTTTCCAAGAATCTCTATTTGGTTGAAGAGATCTCTCTATAGAAGTCCTCTCTTATTGCAATATGGTGGTACACACCTTTTGATACCCAAGACTTGTGTAACCAGCCAGTGCACTATTGATGGCTGCCACCATCTCCTTCCAATATGGTGACCACACCAAGTTGAAAGGAAGACCATTAGCATAGAGGCAACGTCCAATGACTTGATCAACAAGATCTCTTGCATCCATTTTAAATGCCTTGTCCAATGGACCTCTTTTGTTGGCGGTAGTTTCTACTTCTTCCCCTTTCACTTCCGGTACTAGTATGAATGGATATTTGGAGGATACTAGTTCAATGGGTAATTGCATTTTTTTTCTTTCCGAATAGACCACCATAAGAAGTTTGTTTTGATCTTCTAACCAATCTATCAACCTCTTCTTGTCCTTTTACATATGTTGCTATTTGTGCATTAGACATCCCCTTCTTATCTTTGCCTTTGCATACTCCCATTCCTTTACTAGAAGGACCCATAAAATGAAGTTTAACTCGAGAATATGAGCTATTGAATGGTTTACTATCACATACATTACACTTCCAAATATATGACCCAACTCTTAAAACCTGTGATATTCTTATGATGTCTCCATAAAGGAGATCCTATCTCAATTTTGTATTTATCGGCTCCTAGCCCTCCCACTAAACTTTCACTACCGGCGACGGCCATTCTTGCACAATACAAATCTAATTTTTTGCTATTGTAAGAAATTAAATAGATTTAAATTAGAAAAAAACTATGAATGTCAAGCATACAAGTACAAAAAAAGATACAAAAATATTAAAATAGATAGCTAAACTTGTTTCTTTATTTCTTTAAAAAATGAAAAAAACTTGAAAAATTTCCTCCCAAACTTGAAAAAATTCATCAATATCTCAAAAAATTCATTTAAAGAGTCAAGAATGGGATCAAATGCTTACCTTAGACGCTTAGATCTCTTTTGTGGAAGCTATCTGGCAGCCCACGAATGATCCTCTTCGAAAATAATTACATGCCCTTTAAAATGCCAAAATGGAGACCAAATGAGAAGAGAGCAAAGCAACAAACAAAATAAGATGAAAAAACAATGAATGGCCTCTATTAGGGCTGTTTTAGGGTTTAGAGGAAAAAAAATGTTTAAAAACTCTATTGGCACATATTTTAAGTTGTTTGTTTTTTAAATTTTAACATCACTTTTGACATTTTCATGTTCGTTGGGCCCCCGAATGCGCTCAGATGCGCAAGAATGCTCGCGGATGCCCACAGGAAGCGCTCCACCCTGTGGATGCGCTTCCCGGATGCGCAAGGATGCCCATAGGAAGCACTCCACCCTGTGGAGTGCATCCACAGTCCATCCACAGGGTGGTGGAGTGCTTTCTGTGTGCTTCAAAAGGCATCCGCATCTGCATCTGGGGGTGTGGGAGAGCATCCAGCAACTAAGATATTTGCAATAAGGGTATCGAAAGTATGTGAATTGTCAATGCGCATGCACAAATATATATCATCTATTTGCAAGTATTTATTTCACAAGTTCAATATTGCTTGTACCAAAATATTAATAGTTGTGCTATTAATAACCATTCATATTTCATTTTTTATTATAAATATTTATTTCTCAGAGAGGAGACATTATTATAAATATAAAAAATCTTATCTTTGAGGAAGCTGATCCTCTTGTAAGAGGAAGATCATCCTTTCAATGATGGCATATCTAATGCTACAAAGTTTTGTCTCTATTCATTTGGCGAATTAATGAGAAAGAGAACAGTGACAAAACCATTTGCTAACAGTTTTTTATGACTCTACTAGGGATCGAAGGGCCTTGTGCATTCGATTTTCTGAAATCTGAAGGTAGCTCCCCTAGGATGAAGGTTGGCGGCTTTGTTTAAGATGGATACCAAAAGGTACTCCAATGATATCTAGAAATACTAGAAGATTGGGTTCCTACAAAAAGGAAGATAAAACAAACATCTCCCTCTTTATACCATCACTTAAAGAGAATCCAATCATTAAGGCTATAGGAGATTTAATAAAAGAGGTACAATTCTTGAAAGATTGATATGGTGTTATTCCTATCTAGAAAAGAAACATATCTCCACCTCAAGACCTCAACAAAGAATAGCAAGTATATGAAGAAGAAGAAATTGGTTGCACCAAACATGAAAAAGAAAGAGATCTTGAAAGAAAATCAAACAACGATCAGCAAAAGAAGAAACAGAACTTTGTTATTTTCAGCCTTCCAAAGTTCCCATCTAAAGTTCACCTTAAGAAGAATTAGTTAAGAAATTTATAATTGAATAGCCACCTGAACATTCACAAAATCAAGATATTCAAGTTATGATTCATGAGGAAACTTTTGAATTTGTATTTATCTTCCTACCCATGCCTCACACTCTTCCCATCTATGTGATAAATATTATGCTGCTGTTGTTGCTTATCCCTTTAGAAAATGTGCCACCATTTTGCCAAAAGTGAAAAGGCTCATACGTTTTTCAGGCAGTAAATGGTCACATTTAGCATTTTCTCTTTTCTCCTTCCATTGTAAATATCCCCTTTTTCTTTCCAATGTTGGCTTGTCTTTGTCTTTGTTTTGTTTAATGTGTTCTTCAAAGCTACAACAGCTTTGCACTTTTACCTTTAAATCTGAATCAACCCACATTTTGAGAAGTGCTTGAATTGAATGACTGACCTCTTTACCATTATCCAAGAATGAGGATGTGATATAATTATGTAAAGAAAGCTTGGCTTATTTTAACCAGAACCATTGATGTGGCAGAAGTGGCAGTGGAAGCCAAATGAGCAGATGAGCAATGTAGAAGCTTATGGATAAAAGTATAATAGTCCTACGGAAGTAAAGTTGTTGCCTGTCATTTTAAGCACTGAAATTTTAAAAAAATTTAAGCCTTTTGTCATGGTGCATATTATTCCTCTGTCATTTAAATTTGATTGCAGATGTTCTATCACCCTCAAATGCCTAAACATGCATCAATCTGAGGTCATTGATTTATGTCAATAGATAACTTGTTTCAAAATTAAACAAACTCTGCCTCATTCTCAGTTAAAGGATCTATAACATAGGTATTGTGAGAACAGTCAATGTGTTGATCTTTCCCTAACTGAATTTTGAGAAAATCTATATAGCCTTAATCTGCTTCTCCCACACCTTTAACAAGATCCATCCAGTACATGCTTTGAACCTGGAGTTTTTAGCCCATTTGCATAAATGTCTCCAACTTGAGGAGGGACTTGTGTGTAAGCGTACTGTGTCTTCCCGTCTACCTTAAAAATCTAGTAGGCGAATGTTGCAATGTGTCAGGGAGAATTTAAATAACCGCTTCCTTTTAAATGAAAAAGCACTCATGGCAGCCTTTAAGAGTTTTAACAATGATCAAGTTGCAGTAAACAATATTTGAAAATTGATTGGTCATATTTTGCGACAGCATATTGGCAAATAGAAACATGAAATATGTAAATGATGCCATTGAGAAGGTTCCAAAGATCTTTTCCTGCATCTATGACAAAGACATGGTTGTGGAGTTTCATAGGAAAAAGCTCAGAGACAAGCTTTTGTCTGAGTTCAAAAGTTGAATATGAAGAAAGCATCTTTCTTAAGTTCGACTGTGGATGACAATTTACATCTAAAATGGAGGACATGCTTTCTAATTGGATATTAGCAATAAAAACCCAATCGGAAAAATTGAAAGACATGACTGAGAGGCTTGCACAGAAAGTATCATTACAGATTCTGGCCAATGTCTGTGCCATTGCTGCACAGTTTTAAGCTCCAGATCTAGTGGGATTGTGCAGGAAAAGAGAGCCATCAAGGGAGAAAATCTTCTTTTCGATTTCCAGCACAATACAAAATCCAATATGGGAATTAAGAGCAAGAAAATGTGGAAAGAAATGTCTAATTTCTATCTCTATATCAAATTTGTAGAACGAATTGATTCATCTCAATAACCACTTTGTACCTTCAATAAATTGTTAGTTTAAAGTCTTAGACTTTCTGCAGAAACTGAGAATAGGTTCTACAACAGCAAACATAGATGATGGATTCAGAATGAATTGATTCATCTCAATAAGCACTTTGTACCTTCAATCAATTGTTGGGTTAAAGTCTTAGACTTTCTACAGAAACTGAGAATAGGTTCCATAAGAGCAAACATAGATGGTGGATTCAGAAACAGATGACAATAATTCGAATGCTTCACCTTCTAATTTATCTCTCTCACATGGTCTTCTGGAATATTTTTGAATAATGATGTAAACTATTGTTTATTTTCTTGTAATAGAGATGAATTCAGTGCAAAGACGTGAAAATTAAACAGAGGAAGAGAGAGTATACGAGATGATTCTTGTGAATTAGAGTGCACAAATGCTTAAATTGTGGGCTCTGCCCCAAGTTCATCTGCATGCACTCTTGATGAGCACTCTTTGGGCATGGGTGATTTAAGTTGTGGTGAGCAAGACCAGACAAGAGTAACCATTATGGTGCCACAAAATGCACATGGTTTGCCAGTAGTGAAATCATGCAGTCTCTCATTTTTAATTGAAAGGTGGAGATTTGGTGGCAAGTGTGATCATGCTGGTAGCAACGTCACCCTGTTTCACAACCAGAGCCAAAATAGAAACACACTGACTGCTTCAAGTTCAGAGGTTTAGAATCCAACGTATTCAGGCTTTTTAAAGGAAAACAATAGCATTATCCTGTATTTGAAATGGTGAATGCTAAAAATGATGTATATCTCATTAGCTTTGAATCAGAACTATCAGTTGCATAGGCTTTTTCTATTAGTTTAGCCTTATCACATGGCACTGATCCTGTATTCAAATCTTCAATGTCATCAAATGCATCAATGGTTTATGTACAACGAAATTGTTAGTGTCACAAGGTTTTTTTAACTGGGGAGGGTGCATTGATTGAGGAATACTTGGTGGACTTTGGATCAAAGAATTTGATTTGACCATTTCCAGCATTGCAAGAAGATCGATTGGCAATCATGTGCATAAGAGTTTTTAAACAAATCGGAGTTATTTGAACAGTGAAGGTAGGAAAAGGTGTTTCACAGAGTATTTGTTACAGTTAGGGGCATAGTTCTCTAGTTATTGGAGTGGCTGATAAAACACTTGATGATTCAACAGAAAAAGTGAAGAATGTTGTTCAATGGATTGGTGTTGCATTAACAACAGATTTGGTATCGATCACATAACTACAAACGTAAATTAATACATTGAAGACAATTAATACACTGATAGATAACCAATATTATCAAACACAACAATAGCCATTTTATGCCGACTACATCATCCCCCCCAAAAGAAAAAGTTGTCTTCCAGACCACAAGTATACATCAAGTAATATCGAGGAAGACTAATGACAAGAGTGTAGATGTTGACTCATGCTGTGCAAACTCAAAGTTGTAGTGCAAACTCAAAGTTCGAGATAGAGTCCATCTAACTTGTCGAGAACGACTCGACTTGTTGGCTCGGACGACTTGCCCAACTGGCAGCTGTTAAAATATATATAGGATCTAGATAGAGTAAATCAGATAAATTTACTGTTTTATCGATATGTTATTCTGAGTAGTGAGATGCTTACAAATCTGAATCATAAGTCTGTAGATAGAAGACAATGCACATTGTTATTGATTGCTTCTGCTAGGCAATACGATCCATATTAATGTAACTATGAAAGGTCATGTCTGCGTAGAGACATGACTCTACGTGGTTTGACCCACGTAGAGCCATGTCTATAAGCAAGCATGTTCTATGTAAATGTACACACCCCTTCGTAACAATATGAATGTTACACTAACTACCTTTCGGTAGTTAATGTAACATATCATATGTTACGTTAACTATAGAAAAGTGGTTAGCGTAACATCTATGCAGTGGATATTAACGGCTGTGTTAACACTATCGACTGTGTCAATATAAATCCTGGCAGTATGAATCAAATGCAATATTAATATAAACGATTCTTAATAACAATAATATAATATATATATATAATCGGCCATTATATTAATATGATTATCTCAATCATATTGATGCTATAATCTAACACTCCCTCTTAGCGAGAGGAGATTGATATTCACAAGAAGTGAGTGTTATTGAAATCCCCGACTTAATTCGGAGCTAGATTTCCTTTTAATAACACATAATAGCGTAGGATCAGGATTTCCAGCATAATCTGGAACATAATTCAACCTAATAAGAAATTTATCACAATCCCCGACCAATTCGGAATTGGATTTGATGATAAATGTAGGTGTCAAGATATCCAGCGCAATCTGGATCAAAACTTGAACCATTCATTATCATAACCCTTGACTAAATTCGGAAATGGATTAGATGACAACATAAGTCAACCTATTGTAGGTCCTCACCTTACAATGGAGACTTCACACACAAGAAAGATCGTCATCTTTCAGAAAAACACAATATTGCAATATTTAATTTTATTCATGAATATATTAAATTACATATTAAGAGATATAATCTCAAAAAATTTAATCACAATTTAATCATACCAAGTTTCTGTCTGAAGTACTCGACTTTCAACTTCGCAAGAGGCTTGGTAAAGATATCAGCATTTTGCTCTTCAGTACTTATGTAGACAAGTTTGATAACATTCCTGTCTACCATGTCTCTTATATAGTGATAAGGAATCTCTATGTGTTTGGAGCAGTTATGAAAAACAGGATTTACAGAAAGTTTAATGCAACTTTGATTGTCACAGTAAACTATTGTAGGTTGTAGAGGCTTGCCAAACAATCCAAATAGTAGCTTCCTTAACCATACTGCTTCACGAGCACCCATAGATGCAGCCATGTACTCTGCTGCGGTAGACCTCTGAGCAACTGCTGACTATTTTCTACTGAACCATGAAATCATTGCAAATCCGAGGCTAAAGCAACATCCTGTAGTACTTTTCCAATAAATAGAGTCCCCGGCCGAATTGGAGTCAGTGAATCCTTGGACTTGTATCTCAACAGTTTCATACTTTAGACCCAATTCAATTGTACCACATAGCTATCTCAGAATATGTTTAGCAGCTGTCAAATGAATCTTCTTAGGTTCACACATGAAATGGCTTAAGACATTCATAGCATAGCAGATATCCGAACGAGTGTTTACCAAGAACATAAGAGATCCAATTAGTTGTCTGTAGTAGGAGTGTAAAGAGCCTGGCTGGCTCTCATTAACAAACTAGTTGTTCTTCAAATTAATTTGCAATTTCTTGTTTAAATTGTATTCCACAAGTATATGAAAAACTGATATATTTCATCAATTATTAATTGCAATTTATTTAAACAACTTCCAACGTGCCATTGTAAAATAAATTGAGTAATTTGAATGACCAAATTCCTTTTGCAAACAAATGTATCAAATTAATGCACCTTTAGATATTACGTCTACTAGAAGAAGAATCATGTTGTGAGGTTTTCACACCATCGCCCCAAAGAATTTGGGGACCCCCATTTTTTTTTGAGCAAGCCTTGACAATTTTTCTAGATCCGGGTATTTGGGTGCCTTAGCGAATTTTTGGGCGATCCAGAGGTTTTGAAATGAAAATTTTACACCTGGGATATTTTTGAAGTGCCTGGGGGGGTATTGCTTGTTTTCACCTTGTGCGAAACGTTGATTTTCTTAAATAGTCGATTTTGTCTCCAAGCCAAATGAAATTCGATGAGAAAATTTTATTTTAATATCTGGCAGGGCAAATTTGCAAAATTTTCAGACTAAGATGAATTTTGAAAATTGATGAAATTGAAGAACTCGAGATTTTCAAAATTTAATTGTGAAATTGGATATTTTTGGGAAAATCTTGTAAATTTTTTTTTGGTGGAGAAAAATGGAAATTAAAGAATAAATTTAAAGTTGCCAATTAGAGATAATAAATTGCAAAAATAAAAAAGGATAAAATTGCCAAATGGAAATTAAATTGCAAAATGATTTTTGGGTTGCAAAATAATAAAAAATTAATTTTGGTTGTCATGATTAAATGCATTAAAATCATATTTTTTTGGGCTAAGTGTTTGTAATTTAGAAATTTAAATTGGGCCCCTTTGTGTGTTAAATTCAACGTATTTTAAGGCCTAGGAGGTGTGAAATTCAAGGCAAGTTATTGGGTCCACAATGGGGAGGGTTTAAAGCTATATTGGAGGCCTAAATGACCTTTTTTCAAAATTTCAATTTTAGGGCCTATGATAATTTCGGATTTGGCTAATTTAAACCGATAATTTTGCACTAGGTTGACCCAATTTTAAATTAAAATAAAATCCCTTAGGGCTGGGCAATTTATTTCATTTAATTCATGTTTAATTTGGCAATTTTAATTTTTTGTTTTTCCCTCCTCCTACAAAGTCGGCCTTGCTTTTTTTGGAGGCAAAATTTGGTATATAAGGGGAGCTCTCCCCCACTTCATTTCACCATCTCATTCACTTCTCTCCTTTTCTCTTGGCAGCAAAAAGCAGTCCGAAAAAGCAGATCCGAAAAGCAAATTCGAAAATTGGAGAGTTTGATGAAGAGAAGAAGCTTGAGTTGAGGCAAATCAGATTTGTAATAGAAGAATTTATTGATAGAAGATTCATAGCAATCAGATTTTGAGAGTGAATTGGAGAAGGGGAGATTTTCTTGTGGAGATAGAAGATTTTGAAGATCAAGCCCAGCTAATTGCATAGACAAAGGATTCCTAGCCCTTGGGTGAGTGGCCTATCTTTTCCTCTCTCTTTAATTGCTTTCATTTCATTGGTGCTAGTTTAGGTGTTGAAAACTAATTTCAAGAGTAGAGTTAGGTGTTTGGATATTAAGTTGATTACTCGATTGTCTTGATTGGCTTTTTTCCCTCAAGTTCTCGCTTGCATTTCATCATTGCATTTCATCTTAGGCGAAGATTTGGAGTGATAAGTGTAGTCCATCTTAAGGTAACGGCGGGGAGTGATAAGTGTAGTATTCCACCCCTAGGCGAAGATTGGAGTGATAAGTGTAGTCCATCTTAAGGCAAAGGCGGGGAGTGATAAGTGTAGATTGCATTATTGCATTTCATTTTAGGGAGAAGATTGGAGTGATAAGTGTAGTCCATCTTAAGGCAATGGCGGGGAGTGATAAGTGTAGTATTCCACCCCTAGGCGAAGATTGGAGTGATAAGTGTAGTTTCACCAGCATTGTAGAAAAGGCGGGGAGTGATAAGTGTTTAGGATGGCTGATGTTAATGCAAGCAAGTGACCTAAAGGAATTAATGCTGAAATAGGAGACAAGGAAGTCATGATACCCAATTCCAACTTCCGCTCAAAATTGAAATACGTTGGAGACACCAACATTGGTACCTTTGATATGATTCAATTAAGAGAGAGGTTGAGAGACAGCTAGTCCCCTGTGGCAAAGAGGATCAAATAGTATGGATTTGTACAAGGAAGTGTTCAGTCTACCCCAGCAGCAGATATGAGATGACAGAATTGGTCACATCAAGTCATCAAGGCTCACAAAGTCAGATTGCAAATCAGAGTGCAGCGCCTTCATCGTGCTTCTCAGTCAAATTCCGGGCTCTACTGAAGGTACACAGTTTGATCCTTGGATGTTTTATTTTATTGAAGAGATTGAGAATGATTAAGGAAAATTGATTGGATTAGGATCACTAGCATGAATTTAGAGTTGCAACTTAAATAGTACAAAATCGGGGGCAAATCTACATGGGGTCCTACCTCTTCAATTCGAATGCAAGACTACTAGTGATGCTTTGCCAGTCGAACCAAATCCAGTTGGGGAGATGCACTGCACCACTATGGTTGAGGCAAGTACTTATGCCAAAAGGGCAAGGTTGTGGCAGTTCGAACAATTGAAGGCAGTCAAGGGTTAACCAAGGAGGAAAGCATTGATGAAAGCATTTGATGAACTCAGTGATGGGTGGATTGTGGAACAATCAAGGAGATATGGTGAGGGCAGATGCCCCAAAACCCAAGGTTATTGAAACAAGGATGCATGCATGCAGATTAAATCCAAATAGGAAGGTTAAAAATGGCAAAGTATTGAAGGAGGAAAGTGATTGAAAGGTTGAGGGAGGTCAAGTTTGATTTCAAAGCGGTGGCTAAGAGCAAGGCTCTTAAATTGCACAAGGTTCACATCCAGGCAAGCCACCAAGGTCAAGGCAAGATTACCCCAAGTGCATGGAGACCTCACCCTTTTGAGGTCAGGACATCAAGTACAAGCAAGTTCAAGTGGTGGTGAGAAAATTTCTAAGGACAAGCTCAAGCATCCAAAGCTTCCTCTCATCTCAAGGATTAATGAACTTTATAAGACAAGGTTGATAAGGTGGCAATTTCATGTGCATGCAATCAAATCATGCCAAGTGTCCTATGTTCTCATTGGTTGACAGATTATTGTAATTTTCTCATTGGCCCACAAAGTTGGTGCCCTCATGTAATTGGTTGAAAATTGGTAACCCTAATTAGGGTTTGTAAGGTTTAATCTTGGCCCTTGATTTTGCCTCTTAATCTTGGCCACTCGTTGTAATTTTGAGCCTCTATATAAGGCCATTTGTTCTCATTTGTAAAGAGGGTTATGTTGGAGAAATTGTTGCTAGAATACAATCAAAATTGTTTTCTATTCATTGTTGTGACTTACATGGTGGATATACATGATCATTTTGGTGTATTTGCATGGTTCTTCTCATCTCTCAAATTAAAGTAGAATTTCATTTCATGTTGTTAGAATAGAAGTAAATGGTTAGTTGTAATGGTGATGTTGGTGAATGTTTGATGAGGATCTTATACTAGGCCACTAGCATCTTGGCAGCTTGTCAAGGAGCCTTGTGTGGTAATCTAGTCAATTGCTCCCAAGTTCTACTTGCATTTTATCTTTCCGCTTGTACTTCAAGTTGGGTTGGAAGATAGGTGTTAGTGTGAAAATCCTAAGAGTAACCCTCAGACTCATCGCACCGATGGAAGTAGAGCCGCTGGTAAGCTTTCATTTGGTTTGATCCCCGTCCATTCGCCAATCTTTCCATTCTATAGGAGTAGTAGTAAAGCAAGAAGTAGTTAGTAGTGAGAAGTTTAAGAAGTAAAGTTGAAAGTGGTAAATTGGAAAATCATTTGAGTATGCATTGCAAAGCTAGATCATCATCATGGCAAGAATTTGACATCTTTCAAATGAACAACGTAAGCCCGCCGAAGTGATTACCAGCAAATCACATTTATATAACTGAGTTAGTATCCACAGGTGTAAGGAACCTTGGAGTATCTTATATACTTTTCAAGAGAGGGTTGAGTGTTTGGTACGCTGTATCAAGTATTTCAATTGCTATATGTTATGTAGTGGTACAAAACTCACATCAACAAATCACAGCTGGAAGAAACACGTGCCAACCCACTCTCAAAACGTTAACCTGTTTCTGGCGTCTACAGGCAAGCCGCAACACTGCTATTTGCAAACAAAGGCATAGAACAAATCCCACAAACTCCAAACACCTACGGCTGGCTGCAAACAAGTACGGATTCAGACTTCCGTACAGAACTGGTAGATTTCCGTACAGCCCTGGATGAAAGAATTTTGTACGGCTTTCTACAAATTCAGAATTCTTAAGAAATCTGCCCTCAACAAAGAATTCAAATTCCACTATCAATTGATGAGTCACAGCAAATTCCCAATAACCTTCAGAACCTTAGCAAGAAGACAATTCGAAATCTTTGAGAGCGAATTGATTTGCCTATAGAATTAAAACTTCACACATATCCAGTATACTTCAGCACTAGACTACGATCTCAGATACAGCTGCAAAATTCACCATCAATTTGTAATGGCTCAAATTGCCAGAAGAGGAATTAGTCCTCAAAACCCTAGTCAGGTAGTCTCTCTCTCAAACTTCAATAAAATCATATTTCAACAATGGATGAATGAAAGTGCTTTTTCGAGTTGTACTTATAGCTTTTTCGGAAAAAGCACAATTTCACTTTTTTCATAAAAAAGGCTTTTTAATGATAACTTCACTTTATAACATTAAAGTTATAAAGTAATTAAGTTATTAAATTAAAAATAATTTAATTTAATAATGATACTTTAAAAACCAAAGCCACTGAATCCCACTGACAATAACAAAATCATTTCTGAAACTAGAGCCTCAAATGCCAACTGCCCTACCGAAAATAACCCACTGCCAAAATAGCCAACTGCTAAAAATAGACTTACTATAAATAGTAAGTCTCTCAAACTGGAGATTTTCTGAAACTCAATCCTGAGAGATCTAACACTCCATGTAGATACCCTGCTAATCCTAGCCATACCCAAAATACCACTTACTAAAATAGTAAGTTGACCAAAATGACCCGAACGAAGAGCAAACTTGGTAATCTGAACCTCCAGAATGGAATCCCAACACTGGCTCCACCATCTAACCCCCTCTGATCACCTAATTAGCCTGTGAGGGTTGCCAAACCAAACTAATCCCAAGAGTCCGAAAATGGGGACATTACAGTCCTCTCTTCCCAAGATTGCTTGTCCTCAAGCAATTAGGAAAACAAGCAACATCACAAACCACCCGGATCCCAAGGATGGTCACAATGAATGTCCCGATCCTCACCATACTCCTATGAAGAAAGAACCAACATCAACAGAATAGCCACCACTGAAAACAACATTCGAAGACCAACTGTAGATGCCGCTGTAGAAAACAACCCCACAGAACTCAACCCAACTAAAAGAATAACTCTGTCAAAACCTGAGTCCCTGTCTATCCAACACTCACACCCAACTGCACTAAGAAAAGGACAGTGACCAAATGTGCCCGAATCACTGTTATCAACTCTGTCCTCTAATAAATAGTCCTAAGTGTGTGGATACTGCAAGTAATCTAACTTGCAACTACCAAATCCATCTGCAAACAATGGTGCTAATACATCCCATAATGGATGGTAAAATCCTAAAGCCGGTTTACCCCTGCGTGAGAACAAAACTTCCACCTGTGGGTCAAAAGAAAAATGATGAGCATACCCCACCATATAATGTCGATAAGAAGCCCCAATCTCTGTCAATGGCTCCAATCTTTGACTCCGCATAACTGTAGGCTGGGTAGGAACCTGAGCAACCCTCTCAACAAACCCAACCTCGAAATCCCTGTGGGGAAGCATAGTAGATAGAGTCTCCACAATCTTCCCTACCAACCTCCGAATAGCACAAGAGCCTCGAATGAGAGTACCCTCAAACACTCTATAAGAACCCTGTCGCACATCTGCACTCTCAAGTAAATACTCCATGAATGACTCGGTGCAATAGAAATTATACATGGAAGCATCAACTTGCTCCCCTGCAATCCACAGCTGATCCCCCTGAAAATGTGGCACAGCTAACTGTCCCATGCTATCAGCTATGTGAGATGATGAAATAGATTCACTCCCAGCTAAAGGAAGAAAATCAACCTGAGAGCTCGACTCCAATGGTACTCCTAGCTCATCCGTACTAAGTGCTCCCATAACCTGAACAAATGTAACTGCCACAACATCATGTTCCTCATCACCAGCTATAGGAGCAAACTCACCACCAACCACCTCAATGCGCAATCGAATTGGGTTTGGGGCTAGTGTGGACCGTAAATGCTCCAACTCCACAGTCACCTCCTCTAACTAGATCTGCAACTCCTGAAGAGCCCACTGAGTGTCCTCTAAAACCTCAGTAGTCACTGTGAGCTCCTGGGTAAGCTCACTCACCTCCTCCTCTCTGTCCAACAATGTCTCATAAGATGTACTCCCCCACTCCACTAGGTGATCTCGGTCGGCTACCATCTGTAAGTAGTTGTCTCAAAATCTTGACAGCCTCATGCAAGGTATGAATCTCTGTCAATGAGAGGTACCCACCACTGGACTCATTTGTCATAGGAGCACCCCAACAATAAACAGCCAACAACTAACGAGTGGCATCAAAATGCTCGAGAGTAGAAGTAATATCTCTCTCATCAACTCACAACTGGCTAGTCACATGATGACTCTACACAACAGGCCTCCTACGAACAACCTCAAATGCACTGTCTACACTATCAGAGGAAGCTGTATCCAACAAACTCCCCTCAAGATCACCGTCTCTCTGGGTACTTTCATCTGAGTACACATCCACAAACTAAGTACAGACATCGGACACGTCCTCATCTAACCCTGAGGAAGTTGATGTTGAATCCAACTCAACACAATCTCCAGCTACCTCATCCTCTGCAACCATCTGACAGTCCAAATCTTGTGACACATCCTCATGAGTTACCGAAGAAGTAACCCCTTCTCTAAAAGTGGATTTACCTCCGGACAACAGGGTTCATAATGTTTTTCATGTGTCGTGCCTCAAGAAGGCGTTGTGCCAGCATGTTGTGCCATCTTCTACGTTACCTCCTTTGGATGATGAGGGCAGATTGGAGTTGGTCCCTGAGGCTATTCTAGATACCAAGGAGAGGCACTTGCATCTGCAGATTATCAGAGAGTTTTTGGTGAAATGGCAGGGACTTCCTGTTGAGGATGCCACTTGGGAGCCTGAGGATATACTTCAGCACCCTAGATTGCGATTGCTTGGGGACAAGCAAACTTGGGGAGGGAGGACTATAATGTCCCCATTTTAGCAGGTTCCTGTAGTTGAGCATGGTCAGTTCATCATCGCGACCCTCATGAGCTGACAATGAGTTTAGAGGGTCTCAATGATAGATTTACTATTTTTAGTAAGTCTATTTTGGGTAGTGGCTATTTTTAGCAGGGCAATGGAGGCAGTTCTGAAGTGTGAGTAGTTGGATGCATTTTTAGAGCATTTAATGAGGTTTAATGATATTAAGTTGTTTATTAAGTTGAACTTAACAAATAACTTAGCTTTATGTTCTAATTTTAAAGTGTAAATGACAAATCTTTTAAGTGAAAAGTGTGTGGAAGAAGCCACACCTTTTTAATGCTTTTATAAGAGCTTTGAGGAGAAATCGATTTTCATTCATAAAGATGTTTTTTTTTAAATGAAGTTTTTTTTGTTGAAGAGCTTTCAACAAGGGTTTGAGGACTGATTCCTCAATTCTGCATTTTGAATCATCAATTTCTTGGTGGTGAATAGTGCATTTGATTACTGAAGAACGAATTCTAATTTTCTTGGCCATAATTTTGGTGCTGATGTAAACCAATTGTGGTGAATAAGCCATTTGAATCTTCATCTTCTCCACTTGGAAATCGATTTTTATCTTGTGGCTCATAGCATGGTTGGAGGTTGTTGTATCTCCTTCTAGATGCTGCGTTTTAATATCCAAGAGGCTGAGTGTGTTACTAAAGCTGCAAATTACTCCTGGAAGGCTGCATTTCATGCTTAGGCAGCTGTGATCATTCCTTAAGGAGCTGTGTAACAGTATGTGAAAGCTGCAATTTGTTTTTGGTGGCTACACCTTATACAAAGTAGCTGTAGTACTTATTTGGGGTGACCGTATCAGCTTATGTTGAGGCTGCATCAATGTTCATAGGGCTGCATGCAAGTTGAAAGGAGCTGCATACGATTCCTTAACACCTTTGGGTAGTTGTCAGGTGCCATCCGTATTTGATTTATTATGATATATTTGTAATGAAGATATTTGTTAAATTTGATGAATTGATACTCATCTAGAGATAGAAAATTTGATGAATTTTCTAATTCTGAAAAAAATTACATAAAGATCATATTTGTTCAAACTCTAAACAATTTGCAAGCAAATTCAAAAATTAAATTATTTCCGGCAAAGAGTTAGGCAAGGCTCTTTACATATCCTGCATAAAGACTGCCCCAACCGTTGGCATTAGGAGATAGTAACTAGTAAGCCTCACCGGTACATGGCAATTAAGTATTGTCATTGATTGGCAAACGTGTGAAGAGGAAAGAGATGTCTTGGCATCTCAACTTGAGATGTAAAGATCTAAGGAGAACACCAGGAGTGGATCTATATGCAAAGAGCCTGGGTTGGCAAGCGGGGATACTATGCAAGAAAGAAAAAGACTATATCTGCTCATCAAGAGCAACCAGTCACCAAGAAAAGTGCATCTGCAACCGAGTACAGGAAATAACCAGTGTCAACAAAGCAACCGAGACAAAGGTGCAACCAATGAACAGAGAGGTGCAACCGGTAAGAAGAAAAAGTGATAGGTTAAAGTTGTTAACTGTTCACAAGATGAGGATATCAACTGATCAAGTAAAGGCTTCGGTATGATAAATTGAACTAGGATAGTCATAGTCAACTATATGTTTCAACCAACTCCTTCACCGAGATTTATTGCACTAAATCCGGTAATCCTCTAGCTAACTTGATGATCGGTTTGAGGCGCAATTTTGGGTTTTAAAGCTGAAGATTGTGGCTTTAAAACATGGAGTTATCTCATGCGAAGGAAAGATGTGTGATGGGCATCTATTGCTTTCTTCATAAAGCAAAAAAAAAGCAAAGGCATGCATCGGATGTTTCCTAAGTGGACTAATACTCCATCGAGTGATGAATCCGAGAGAGACATATAATTAGGTCATGCATGAGAGGCGCAATTAGGGCAAGGACTCTATATGTTGTTCTGCCTACTGAGAATACAAGTTGCCTTCATTCTACTGAGAAAAAGAGTGAACCTGTACGGTGAAGAAGCTAGGGTAAATAGAAGTGAGAAGAGAGAGAATAGTGTGCAAAGAAGCACAACAGTAAAGGAGAACACACCTGCGGTGACCAATGATCCTTCTCCGTTGAACATAAGAGAGATCTTATCAGGCTAAGCAAAGTCGTTTGTAAAAGGTCAATCTTTCTATTGTTTTTTGGCAATTACAATAGTTAAAATGCCAGTATTTTGGTGGACTCTAACAGGTTCCTTGTATCAAATCCCTTAACCGGGTGACATCTTGTAGGGTGTTCTAAGTCATCTAACCAGGCAAGCACTAACCGGCCTTATTGTAACAAATCTCTTAATCGGGTTGAATCTAATAATGCATTTTAATCCTCTAATAGGGAAGGCTCCTAACAGGGCGCACTTCAGAAGAGTGCAGAATTTGTGAGGTCTCCTCACACTGTGGTTGTCACCCAAATTGGGTTTCCACATGATAAATCTGGTATCACTGTATGATTGTTTGTTTGTTATTGCCTTATGCTTAAATCTGTTTAGCTTACAGTTAAGTATAATTCATCAGATTTATAAAACAAGGTTTTAGAAGTGTTGATTCACCCCTCCCCTCTCAGCACCTGTTGGGACTGTCAATTGGTATCAAAGCCTCGTTCATTATCTTTACCGCTTAACCACATAAAGAAAAAGCCAAGATGATGAGAAAGGAAGGGCAAAAATTTTCAAAGGAAAACTTTACTCTATGGTGCAGCAGAATGAAGTTGTACATGAAGACCACCGGAGATCAATTTTGGAATCATGTTACCACTGATTACAATAAACCCGCTGGCCCCCCGACACCTGATGAATTGAAGATCAAAACTGAGCACAAGGCTAACCTAAATATGATAGCCAGCACATTGCCTGATCATGTATATGTTGAGATTGAACATCTAGAATCTGCTCACAAGATGTGGGCCAAGTTGCAACTGGTATACGGAGGGGACCCAAATGTTCAAAGAGCCAAGGTTGAAAGCCTCAGAGGAAAGTACAATGACACGAGGATGAATGAAGGAGAAGAGATTGAACAATACAGCAACCAGATCAAAGAAGTGATCAACTCCATCAAAAGCGCTGGAGGAAAGTTCAGTGAAAAGGTGGTTAGCAAACTACTGAGAATGCTCAAACCTCAGTATGCCATCAAGATCTCTGCCATTCAAGAGCTCAGATCAGTCACCAAAGATCAAGTCACTCTGGAATCCCTAATCAATAAGTTGACTACATTTGAATTAAGTAATTTTGATAATAGCTTACCCGCTCAGGAAGCATCTTTTATGTCTTTTGTCAAAATCTCTTCCACCAAAAAGGGGCATCGCCAAAATCTTTGTTGTCCACTGCACTTGATTATGCCATATCAATCTCTTCATCTATAATGTCCCTGCTTATTCTCCTTCTATAATTTCCTCCAAAACCAATGTTAGTACAAAATATTACACAATCTTTACAAGACTCATTCTCTAATCTAAGTTAGTAAGGGGGGGATTTGATTCTTAAGGCTGCCTCTAGGTTGGGCTTCATAGAATTCCTAATTCTCGGCTTGAGGGATATAAGATCCTGATGATGTCAATTTTGCACCACTACATAACATATAGCAATTGAATACTTGATATAGCATACCAAACACTCAACCCTCTCTTGAAAAGTATATACTCACGAAGAACATGAGAATACTCCAAGGTTCCTTACACCTATGGATACTAACTCAGTTCTATTAATGTGATCTGCTGGTAATCACTTCGGCGGGCTTACGTTGTTCACTTCAAAGATGTCAAATTCTTGATATGATAATGATGTGATTTAGCTTTGCAATGTATACTCAATGATTTTCCAATTTATATCACTTCCAACTTTGCTCTTTAAACTTCAACTGCTAAACTACTTCTCGCTTTACTACTACTCCTACCGAATGGAAAGATTGGCGAATGGATGAGGATCAACCTAATGAAAGCTTGCCAGCGGCGTTACCTCCATTGGTGCAATGATTCAAAGGGAATGAGACTAGATTACCACACAAGGCTTCTTAACAAGCCGCTAAGATGCTAGTGGCCTAGTATATAGATCCCTATCAAACATTTACCAATATCACCATACAACTAGCCATCTACTTCTATTCTTATTTGAACACTTTCTTGAAATGAAATCTACTTTAACAACTCAATGAAATCTAACTTTAACTATTGGAAGTAGAAACCATGCAATAACACCAAGTGTTCTTAATCACCATGCAAGACACAACAATGACAAGAGAAACAATTTTGGTATTATATTAGCAACAATTTTCTTCAACCCTTTACAAATGAGAACAAATGGCCTTATATAGAGGCTCAAAATTATAATGAGTGGCCAAGATTAAGAGGCAAAATCAAGGATCCAGATTAAATCCCAAAAACCCTAATTAGGGTCACCACCCCATTGGCCAATGAGAAGACACCACCTCATCAATGGACCAATGAAAAAAAAAGGAAAAGTGGTAACCAATGAGAAGGCACCAAAATGGTAGCCAATTAGAATGACACCTATCCTACCCAAGAAGAAAGGAAAATTTGCCACTTGGGCTTACATCAAATGATCCTCTAATACAATTCTACCCCTTTCTTTCATCTTCTTAGCATAAGCAATGAATTTAGCTAACATGTTTTTGACTTCCTCCATGGGAGGGCAAGGTGTATGCCTCATCCTACGCTCAGCTGAGGGCAAGGTGTATGCCTCACTCTCCTTCTCATCATCTTTTGCAAACTCGGTAAGGGCCTTGAGAGAGGCAAGGATGTCCAACTGTTTCTCTCTCACAACAACCTTCCCCAACTCATCCATTCTCGATCCAAACTCTATCTCATTAAAATCCTCCTCTTTGATTTCTTCAAAATCAAGTGCAACCGTCGCATTGCTCAGCATGTTTGAAATGAAAGTGTTGATGCTTGGACTGTGTTGTGCAATCTCATTCTGTATCTCCTCGAGTACCCTCGATCTAGCAGTCAAGGTAACATACCAAGACTCAATATTATTCCTTCCTCCTTCATTAATCAACCTGGCCCTCACCAAAGATTCCTCTGATAACTCTATGGCTGCATGTAGCCTGGGAATGGCTAAGTCACGGATTTGAAGCAAATCTTTCCACTTCTCCTCAAATGCTCTAAATTTGTCCCTAAGAGACAGAAATGACCTGAATGTCGAGATAAAGGTAGGCAAGAACCTTCGCCCTTCTTGAATCACACTACTGATCCACCTTTTAGTTCCTTGCTCTCGAGCTAATATTTCTTCCATGTTGCTCTCACTATCCTGTGGAAGGGCTGCCTGAGGCAACTACTGTTGGATAGGCTGGCTATCTCTCCAATACTTGTTTTCAATCTCCAATTCTACAATCCTTTCATTTGCCTTTCTCAACCTTTCTCTAATTGAAGCCACGCCTTCCTGAACCTGCACACACTCCATGTCATCTGTGACTTATCCCATCTCATGTTCTCTTATCTCATTATCTTGGGCCACAATTTCACCCACTGCCTTGCTAACCTTTGGTACCGCAATTTGAACCTTTCGGTGACCATCATCACCATCCCTGATTACCTTAGCCACTATTCCTACCATTTTCTTCTGTCTAGTATCATCTTCCTTTTCCACTAACCCTTGAATATCCTCAACTGTCTAGATGGCCACAACCTCACGTCTTGGCATTAGCATCTGTTTCAACCATAGTGGTGCAATGCATCTCCCCATTTCTGGATTTGGTTCGGCTAACAAAGCATCACCAATGGCCCCGGGTGCTTGGTTTCCTTCTTCATCTGATAGATTCTCAATATTAACTGGCCTACCTCCTTCATTACTAACTACCACATCTTCCTCAACTTAGTTCTCTGAAAGAGGAGAGCACTCCGTACTGTTACTATAACCACTTGATTCTGAACCCGAGCTCACCTCTACTGTCGCCCTTTGCTCACTTGTACCAACCTCTTGGCTTGTAGCCTCAATTATGCTTTCTCTTGATGGTACTTTGCTCCGTTTCTTTGCTAGAGGCTCTTGATGTTCCTTAATTTTCTCAACCTCCAAACTCCTCTTCTTACTCTTAACTGTTTGTTGCCGCTGCTGGCTACTGCCCCCACCTTGCTGTCCAATTGACTCCACTAGAACCTCTTCCTCTGGTTTCATCTTCTCATAGGTAAGGTGTACCCTTTGACTTTGCAATTGCCTAAACTTCTTGTTATACCACCACTCAGTGTGTAGCTCGACTGTTCTATTAATTGCTTCTAAGGATGGATCCTGATGATCATCCCACTCAACCGGATTCAACTCCGTTCCTTCTACTGTATTGTAATCTTCTCTTAGCACATCTTCATCCTCTTCCAACTGATCCGGAATATCAAGGTTCTTCCATCTAACGGCCCTCATCATGTTCACCGATAACCTTGAGAAAGCTAACTTCCTCACATGAAAGTCATCTTGTGCATTGGCCCAAAAATCCTCCAAAGTAGGGATATGCTTGAATGGTTCTCCATGAGATGCCTTGATTAGACCATTAGGATCAAATCCTTGCCTTGCCTGATACCATGCTAGATGATATTGTTCTAACTCTTTCTCCGCAACTGCAAAGGCAATAGAATTGGGACAACTATCATTGCCTATCATGAGTGAGAAGGTAACCCCTGTCTCACCTCTTAGTTTCATCATTTTGTCATATTGCTCAAGTTGTCTAGCCAACTCCATCAAAACTATCCTATCGGGTGGGTACCTTGGAAGCCTCTTGGGACAAGTCGTGCATCCAGCCACTCTGATATAAGTGAATTGCAGAAATTGGATGAACCAACTCCCAAACTTCTTAACTTTTGTCTCTGCTTCCAATGAGAGCCTCCTGGCGGGTACCCCATGCAGTATCCTTACTATCTTCATGGAAAAGGCATCATAAAATATCTTGTAGTCCTTGGTGTTGTGCAAATGAAGTTGTGGGTAGCACTCATGCACCAAGCATTGTCCGGGCCCATTGCCAATTACCCCTCTAGCCTTAAGTCTAAGATGTTCATACAGTCTTGCAACTAAATAAAAAAGGTAGGACCCCATATAGAATTGTTTCTGATTTTGTACTGTCCTAAGTTGCAACTCTAAATTTTCACTTATAATTCTAGCCCAATCAAACTTCCTCTTTCCATTTTCAATTCCTTCAATAAAATAGTAAATCTAGGTTTCAAACTACATACCTTGAGCGGAGCCCATGACTCGGTTGAGAAGCACAATAAGGTCGCCATACTCTGATTTGAAATCTGACTTGGTGAGCTTTGATGTCTTGGTGACTCCCTACCAATTCTGCTTTAGTAGAGCAAGGTAAGCATCATGACTGTCCTGAAAGAACCTGGCGGCTTGATCCATTAACATCACTATCATTTCCTTCTTCTGGGGTATATTGAACACTTCTTCTATCACTTGCCCGCTGATGTTAGCCAACACCCACTCTTCTTCACCAAAGATGACGGACTTGGTCACAATATCAAGCCAAGATGCACACTCCATGATCAATTTCGGACAAGGCAAGGTAGGAGGGAAGGTGGCAGCATGCACAATTCCTGACTTGTAGATCTTCTTTGCCATAGAGGATTGGCCTCCTTTCAACTTATCTCTCAATTGTATCATGTCAATGGTACCGATGTTGGTGTCTCCGACTCGCTTCAATTTCGAGAAAAAGGTGGTCTTGGGCATCATGTCTTCCTTGTCTAATTTTTTGGTATTAATTCCCTTTGGGTTCTTGCTTGCACTAGCATCCGCCATCCTAAACACTTATTTCTGCCCTTTCTTTCTACAGTGAGGTGGGACTACACTTATCTCTGCCTCTTCGCCTACGGGTGATCAAACATATTTCTGCCTCTCCAATTCCTATCACACCACTTATCTCTGCCCCTTCGCTTAGTGAGATGGACTACCACTTATTTCTGCCTCTTCGTTACCTATGAGATGGGCTACACTTATATCTCTCAACTTCTTTCCTAGGGGTGGGACTACACTTATATCTCCTTTTCTCCAAATCCTAAACGGAAACTACACTTATATCTCCCAACTTCAAGCCCTAATGAGATGATGAGGTGATGGAATGGATGATGCAAGCAAGAATTTGAAGGGAAAGAATCCAATCAAGGCAATCGAGAAATCTGCTTAATGAGCCAGCCTTCTCTCAATCTTGAAACTTATCTTCAACACCAAACAAAACAACACCAAAGAAAAGATAACAATTAAGAAATAAGTTAAATCTACTAACCAAATTTCGCCAATATGTCCTCACAATGGCAGGGCTGGGACAAAAATCAATAGTCTTCTTTCTTGTCAAATTGTGGTCTTTGCCAATTTGGATCCTCCTTAATAACTTTGAATCCTCAAACAAATTCGAAACAGTCCCTTATCAGATCTGCCTTTGACAATGCTGATGCCCTCTTGTATTCAGATCTGTCCCCTTCAAACTCTGATGCCCTTATATCAGATCTGGGCTCCCTTTGCCAATTCGTGGCCTCTCCAAATAGCAGGCCTCTCATATACTGTTGCAAGCCTCTTAACTCAGCCCTGCTCCCTCAAAAATCGTGGCCTCTTACAATTATGGTCCCTCAATTGTGAAAATTGCAGGCCTGGGCAATAATTAGAAGGCCCCCACCTCCATATACCTTCGAATCTGCTCTTAAATAATCGCCCCTCCTATCTTGCTCAGATCTGCTCCTAACAAACTCCAGATCTGCCCTTCAATGTTTGCCTTTCACCAACTAATGAAATCGCAAGTCTTCAACCTGCCTGCTCCATGATCAGATTTGCCTCTTCCTCCTTATTTCGCTCTACTTCTCTAAACAAATTCGAAATCTGCCCCACTCATCCACAAATTCGCATCTCTTGATGCCAGATCTGCCTCTAAAACAATTTGCAGCCTCCTTGGTATTAGATCTCGCTGCCCTGCTCTTCTAATGTTTTCACTGATTGGAATGGAAGAATGAGATGAGGAGTGGTGGAGGGAGCCTTCTCCCTTTATATCTGCCTCCAAGCTTGCCAATAAGGGGCCGACCCTAGCAGAAGAAGTCAAAAAACAAAATTAAAACCATAGAGGGGCCGACCCTAGCCATAAACAAACACTAACTTTGCATTGAAATTTCCAAATAATGCCAAGGCCCTCGAAAATTAATGGGTGAACAGCCTTGCGCCAAATACAAAGGGGGGCCAATTCGAAATTAGGGGGCTCTAATTTGATTTTGACACCAAATTTTATAATTCCAAAGCAGATTCCTAATGTAATGCACCCAGATTTTCGATTCAATGCCCAAAAAATTAAAATACAAAGAAGATTTTACACTCTTATTGCCCAGATTTATGAATTTTCAAAGCAAATTTAAATCGTTGTTGCCCAGATTTTTAATTCTTAATGCATAGATTCTCGAAATAAAAAGGCCAAACTTAGCATTTAGCACCCAAATTTCAATTTATTACCAAGATTTTAGATTTTAAAATCAAATCTCAATTTTAATTGCTCAAAATTTCGAATTGCTAGGGGGTAACCTCAATTTAGCATTAGATCTTCGTTTAGCAAGTCAACTTCCCTTTGGCCATTCGATCAAATATTTGATCCCAAAATTTGCAAAAATTCCACGGAGGGCCAAACACAACTGAAAATCCAAACCAAGCACTCCAATTTCATCAATAACTTTCAAAAATCAAAATCGTGCATCCAAATCCACAAAAATCGTCAAGGCACCAGGATATCGAGATTGAAGAGAAAAGCCAAGGTTGCTCAAAAACAGGGGTCCCCGACTTGTTTGGGGTGATGATGTGAAAACCTCACAACAGATCCACTCTAAGCAACCGGGCTATCGACACGTCATCCCATAGAGCACTGCCCATAATAAAATCTTTTGGAAGCAATAAATGTTATCCAAGTCTACGCATATGCATATGACTGGCTTCAGTATATATACTACCTACGTGAGATTATAACAATCTCAAGACTAGGGAAACTATAACAATTTCTTCTAGCCCCCTCCAGATATGGGGATCCATCTCTAATGAATATAAGATTCATTTTATATGGAATCTATATCATCATCTATGGTGGACATAAAAATGTACAAACTTAAATACGGATTATAAAATCATTACTTTTAGATTTATTCATGAAAGAAATCTAGAATTACTTAAAAATACATTGATTACGAATTTGCATAGTATATATGTATATATTATTTATATACATATATATGTATATGAAAAATATATATATTAATGTCTATATAAGAGCAAAGTATTATATATATAATAATTAATTAAGAATTAAATCTGAAATAGTAAATACCATACTTTATTCCCTATTGCGTTTTATTTCCTTTGTCTGCGAACTCTCTCCCTTTTCCTTACTGTTTTTTCTTCACATTTTTTCTTTTGTCCTTTCTTCCCTTCGTGTGTTGCGCATATGTATATGTTTGGGAGGGGGAGTCACGTCCCCCCCACACCTGTCGACCCCCCTTTGGGGTGCAACTGATCATGGCCCTAAGGCTGCGACTTAGTCAGCTCAACCGACCTTCGTCTGCTAGGATATGATATATGTTATAATATATATTATATTATTAAATGATTATTATAATATATATATTTTATTAAATGGTTATTATTTTATTATATATTTTACATATATATATATATTATTAAATGATTATCATAATATTTTTTAATATATATTATATATAATTATATATATTATGATTATTGTTATCAATTATATTTTAATCATATCTCTCGACGTTATAATTTAGTAATGTTCAACTTATTAAATTAACAATATTATTTGATAATAGTTCCATTTAATAATGATATGACGGTGTCAATATTAGCAATCCTTTTCTTGTAAGAATTTTTAACATACATATACTTATAGGGGCTTAAATTTAGGGATATTAGAGTCCCCCCATCTTCAATTTGCTTGCCCTCAAGCAATTTGAGGTTCTGCTCCCCTTTCTGTGTTACCAGGAGTTTGGTGATTGTTTGATTTCTCTCATTTCCTGAGTGGGTATCCTCCTCTTTGCTAAGAGTGGTTGGTGAGTGTTCCATGTTCGAAGTCTTCCAATCTAACCCCCTTTTTGTAGGTCCTTCACTTAGTGCTTCCTCCATGTTATTCATTTGTCCTCTGTTACACTAGTGATCTTTAGTCCATGGTGTTTTACATTTGAAACACTATCCCTTTTCGATGAGTTTTCCTCTTTTTTTGCACCGGTGGTCCTTACTCCATAGTTGTTGGCATAAAAACACTTGGATTGATCTCTCTTAGGTCCCTCGTCTTGATTTGGGGTTTTTGATAAAAGACCTCTTGGTTTTTCCTTAGTTGTATCATATTTTTTCATTTTTGCCTTGTTAGGAATTTAAGATCTTGATAGAGAAAATTTGTTTATTATTATGTTATATTCTATTATTGTTTCACTAATATATACTATTGTGTGTTGCAGAGAAGACAATGCCATGGTGATTGATTGCTTTCCTCTTCAACACATAATACAATAAATGTCTCATGGCAACTTTACGAATAGACATGACTCTACGTGGCTGAGGCCACGTAGAGCCATGTCTGTTCATAGACATATCTCACATGAAACAGCGTATGTATTTGTTATTGCAAAGTTGCGCTAACTATCAATTGATAGTTAACGTAACATATGTGCATATGTTACATTAACTATCCACCGATAGTTACGTAACATTCACTATATTATTATCGGCTGTGAACTATAACAATCGATTACCTTGATTAATATATCCACTTGATAAAACAGGCCGCTATTGAATTAATATATTATATTAAGGGTAGCTTATTCGATTATATCAATCAATCGATGCTACTGATTTAACACTCCCTCTTAGCGAGAGTGGATTGATAAGCAAGGTTATGAGTTTTTATTGAATCCTCGATTTTAACTTGGATCAGTATTTTACTCAGATAATCAATTAGGATTTCCGGCATAATCCGGAACACAAGTTCAACTTGTCAAAATTTATCACAATCCCCGACTTATTCGGAACTGGATTTAGTGATAAATGTAGGTATCAAGATATTCGGCACAATCCGAATCAAAACTTGAACCTCTTGTTATCATAACCCCCGACTAGATATCAAGATATTCAGTGCAATCCGAATCAAAACTTGAACCTTTTGTTATCATAACCCCCGACTAATTCGGAACTAGATTAGAGGATAACTATAGCATATAGGTATCAACATATTCAGCGCAATCCAAATCAAAACTTGAACCTTTTGTTATCATAACCCTCGACTAAATTCGGAACTAGGTTAGAGGATAACCAAAATCAAGCTATTGAAGATCGTCACCTTACAATAGTGATTTTTGCACACAAGAAAGATCGTCATCTTTCAATACACAAAATATTGCAATAATAAATTTCAATTGTATTCATGAATATATAAATTACATAAGGAGATGGAATCTCCGCAATTTAATCACAACTTAATCATACCAAGTTTCTATTTGAAGTACTCGATTTTCAACTTCGCAAGAGGCTTGGTAAGAATATCAACATTTTGTTCTTCAGTACTTACGTAGACAAGCTTGATTATATCTCTGTCTACCATGTCCCTTATATAGTGATAAGGAATCTCCATATGTTTGGAGTGGTTATGAAAAAATGGGTTTACAGAAAGTTTAATGCAACTTTGATTGTCGCAGTAAACTATTGTAGGTTGTAGTGGCTTACCAAACAATCCAAATAGAAGCTTCCTTAACCATACTGCTTCACGAGCACCCATAGATGCAGCCATGTATTCTGCTTTGGTGGAACTCTGAGCAACTGCTAACTGTTTTCTACTAAACCATGAAATCATTGCAGATCTGAGGCTGAAGCAACATCCTGTAGTACTTTTTCAATCAATAGAGTCTCCGGCCCAATCAGAGTCAATGAATCCTTAGAGTTGTATCTCAACTTTTTCATACTTCAGACCCAATTCAATTGTACCGCATAAGTACCTCAGAATATGTTTAGCAGCAGATAAATGAATCTTCTTAGGTTCGCACATGAAATGGCTTAATACATTTGTGGCATAGCAAATATCCGGACAAGTGTTTACCAAGAACATAAGAGATTCAATTAGTTGTTTGTAGTAGGAAGAGTCTATAGGCTTTGAATCAACAGCATCTTCTTTGAGCTTATGAAGATTTGTTTCCATCGGAGTGGTTAAGGGTTTACATTCCTTCATGCCAAATCTGGTTAATATATCCATAGTGTTTCTTTTGATTTAGAAAAATGTAGTCTTCTTTCTGTACTACTTCTAATCCTAAGAAGTAATGCAATAATCCTAGATCTTTCATATCAAATTCATTTGTGAGTTCTTGTTTGCATTTCGCAATGAGATGATCTTCTCCAGTAATTAGGAGATCATCAACATATAGAACTATTATTACCATTTCTCCTTTGGACATTTTGAAGTATATATTTGGATCGGCTTCATTCTTGGAGTACCCTAACTTGGATAGATACTTATCTATACGTTCATACCAAGCCCTAGGAACTTTTTTGAGACCGTAGAGTGCTTTCTTCAATTTGCAAACATAACAATTGTCATGGGTGACAAAGCCTTCTGGCTGTTCTATGTATACTTCTATGATTCCATTTAGGAATGTTGTTTTTACATCCATTTGGTGAATCTTCCATCCTTTGGATGCTACAATGGCTAAGATGGTTCTTAAAGATGTGTAGCGAGCAACTGGAGCAAATGTTTTTTCGTAATCAATTCCAGCCTTTTGAAAGAAACCCCTGGCAACAAATCTGGCTTTTTGTTTTTCAATACTACCATCAGAAGTATATTTGATTTTGAATAACCATCTAGAGGAAATGACGGTTTTCCCTTTTGGTCTAGGGACTATTTCCCAAATATCATTTTTAATAATAGATTGGTATTCTTCAATCATCGCATCTGTCCATGCTTGACATGTTAGGGCTTCTTTTACATTAGCCGGTTCTATTTTTGTCAGTTCTGCCATTAGTGCAAGATAACATTTTTGATTCCTTGTTCTTTTATTTTCTTTGGACATCTCATCAAGTTCAATATTGTTTTCCTCAAACATTTTTCTAGCCCATAAGGGTCTTTTCTTGTTAGAAATGTCAACATCCTCAAGATGAGAAGAATCGGGTTCAATGTTTTCTATTATGTTCTCTCTTTCATTCTCATTTTTTTGAGGAACATTCTCCCTCTGATTCTCAATTTCATCATATTCTGTAATGTTCTCCCTCTGATTCTCATTTGATCCTCCTTCAGTGGAAATGGAAATTTTTAGAGCAGTGTCCTCTTCAAACTTGATGTCTCTACTAACTTCAACGGCTTTCTGTCCAAGTATATATACCCTGTACCCTTTTGTAGTTTCACTGTAGCCAACAAATATTTCTCTTTTTCCGAAAGGGTCTAGTTTGGTTCTTTTCTCTTTGGGAATATGAATGTAAATAGGACATCCAAAGATTTTGAGATGACTTATATCAAGTTTCTTTCCTATAAAGGCTTCCTCAGGAGTGATGTTTTCTAGAATAGAGTGTGGGCATTTGTTTTGAAGATATACAACAGTGTTCAATGCTTCGGCCCAAAACGAAGTGTGCAGATTTTGGTCATGCATCATGGCTTTAGCAGCTTCAATGATAGTTCTATTTTTCCTTTCGGCTACTCCATTCTATTGAGGATTATAAGGTACTGTATACTCCCTCTTAATTCCAACAAATATACAAAACTCTTTAAAATTTTCAAAAATATATTCACCTCCATTATCTGACCTTAGAATCTTTATCTTTCTCCCAATTTGGTTTTCAACTAATGCTTTGAACTCTTTGAATTTGGATAACACTTCATTTGATTCTTTTAGTTTAAGAAAATAAATCCATGTTTTTCTAGACTAATCATCAATGAAGATCCCATAGTATGAATAACCTCCTAGTGAGAGAGTTGACATAGGTCCACACAAGTCAGTGTGAATGAGTTCCAAAGTAACTTTTGTTTTATGTTCACTAGAGGGAAATGATTTTTTTATATTTTTACCTAGAGCACATCCTTTACAAATGCTTGAATGATTTGAATTTAAATTTGAAATCCCTATAGTAACATTCTTAAGGGAGGGAAGAGTACTAAACCCGATATGACCTAGTCTTCGGTGCCAGAGTTCATTAGTATTGGATACTTCATGACTTAGAGCTGATTTGATACTATTTCCTACTTTGTATAAGCTTCCATCTCTATATCCTAAGGAGATATCATTTTTAATATTGGAGTTCTTTGTCCATATTAAGACTTTATTTTCTTGGAGTGTGACACAATAGCCTTGATCGGCTAAGCTAGAGATGAATACTAAGTTCCTTTTTATACCTTGTACAAATAGAACATCTTTTAATAGTAGGGTAGTCCCTGATTTCAACTTGATAGAACAAGTCCCGATTCCTTTTGCCGAATAGATGAAGTTGTCTCCAATTGTAACTTCTTCGGAGGAATCTTCTTCTAGAGTTTCAAATTGATCTCTGAATCTTGTTATATGTCGAGAAGCTCCACTATCAATTATCCAAGTATTTTTACTTGAGTTAACTTCACTTGATAACACTAAGAAAAATAGTGATATTTCTGCTCCTTTTACTTCTTCTAATGCCGCTTGTATTTTCTGCTTCTCGGGACAGTATCTGTGTATGACCAAACTTATCACATTTGAAACATTGTATTTTGGAGAAGTCTCATTTGTGATTTTTATTTGGATTCCCCACATGGTTTGTGTTAGAGTTTCCTTTCTTGTGTTTGAACTTCCTTTTATTGCTTTTGAAATTTGAGTGGGTGTGAAGAGCTTGAATCTCATTTCCTTTGGTAGGCCCGATTCCTCTTGATATTAATCGAGATTCCTCTTGAGTGCAATCATTCTTCAATTGATCAAACTTGGGTAGAGATGGATGTCTGGTTATACATTGAATGAAGGATTCCCATGTGATGGGTGTCATGTCCCCATTTTGGCTGACATCGTTTGGCATGGCGGATTTGCCTATCATCGACTCTCGTAGGCAAATGGTTTGGAGAGAGGGTCATTATGTTGATCATTTGATTGCATATTGCTGACAGAGCCTACATTCGGTAGAGCCTATATCCAGTTTGAGCCTACATCCAATTGTAGTAGAGCCTACGTTCAGTCTTGAGCCTACGTTCAGTCGTAGTTGGGCCTACATTCAGTTATGAGACATTTGGGCTTACATTGTTATAATTTTGAGTTGAGAAATGTACTTTATTATTATAATGTTATTTTATTATAAAGTACATTATAATTGGATGTTTCTAGAAGTTCTAGCAACTTCTCAAGGAAAAGAATAAATAGATGGCTTGGGCTTTCATTTGGACATGCTTGGATTTGGATTTTCTTCTACTTCTTCACTGTGAAGCAATTTGTAGTCTTTGGTCTGCAAATTCTATTCGATCTTTGGGAACGAATCACTCCCTTGGATTGGCATAACTGAGGTAGTGAAATATCTACTGAAGGGTTGCAAATTTGAAGTTGGTACTCAGCCATCTCATTGGTACTTCATTGAGAATTTGATGTAAGGGTTTGTTTGTGATTGAAACAGCATTTCAGGAGGCATTTTTAGTAGGGCCGAAATTATAGGAGGCAATTTTTAGCAGGTCCGAAATTATAGGCGGCCGTTTTTAGCAGGTCCGAAATTATAGGAGGTCGTTTTTAGCAGATCCAAAATTATAGGAGGATGGCCAATTTCTGAAGTATTGAATTTGAGGGTTTGTATTTGTGGTTGGAATAAGGGTTTGAATTCACCTCTTGCATTGGTGAATTAATTTGGCAAAGGATTGAAGACAAATTGGCACATTTTCAGACTTTCAATATCAAGGTGTGGAACCAGAAATTTGCTCATATCTCCTAATCCTCTTGGAGAATATTTTTATGCTTTCGGGAGGATCATCCTACATCCCTGGCGATCACATTCATAGTAATTTGGGGTGTTGAAAACCCTCACTGAATTTTCCAGGAAGGCCGTACAGTACGGCCTGGTACGGCACCAGGTCTGTGCAGCATACATTAGAGAACAAGGTCAGTTTGGGGCCTGTTTTGCAACGTTCAGCATCAGTTATCAAGCAGGGTGTTGGGAGCAGCGTCCAGGTGCACTTCATGATCATTTGTTGATGTATTGAATGTCAAATATATGCATAAAGATTGTATGTAACAGTCAGGTCTGAGATTGCACTATTCTGGCATCAATTTGATATTGTAATCAGGTCATATATCTCTGTTATAACAGTCAGTCTTCTATCATTTGTAATTGAAATCAGTCTCTGTTATTGTCATGGTATCCTAGTTTTGATAGTACAATGAATGAGGGTCTATGTTCATATAAAGACAGTCCATACATTTCATGACATAGCTCAGTAGATATAAACAGTCCATTGTATTCAGAATTTTGCTATACATTGTCTTTGGATTGATCTAATAGTTAAGGTGTATTGCAAGGGCATTGGCTTGTCACAATTCAGTGCTCATAAGTAATAGTTTGTATTCGGTCCATAAATCTGAACATTGCAATCAGAAATTAGTGAAGTTCATAATATATTGGCATCGAGTCTTTGCATTGTTAGAGTTCATTGTTGCTCATTGTATTACATTTCTATATTGGTATTGTTATCTCAATTGCATTTGATGCCCAAAACAACTATCACATTGAAACACTCATTACAAACAAAACAATTCAGTGCATGCCAAGTGTTTGACAAATTGTCTCAGTTCAGATTTGGGATTTTTAGTGGCCTTTATAGTAAGGGTCATTACAGTGGTATCAGAGCGGTTTTCTTGCCATCATGTTGGGTAAGAACCGTCTTTGCATGAGTGACCAGCACTTGATTGATTTCAGTATGGACAGGAATAGTACAGAGTTTCAGAGGACACGATCGTGGGCAACAGATAGACACAGTAGAAATGATGGTTATTCAGACATTCGAGATGAACTTAAGAGAATAGACCAGAACTTGTCTGAACAGTGGAATAAGCACCACCGTGTGATGAATGATATACTGTCTGACCCAGCCAAGGTGAATAAGTTGTCAAGTTTTTTATTTGGCAGATCTTCTCGCAGGAGAGATAACATAAGATTGGCTGACGCAGTTACCAGAAACCTTCATGAGGATTTTGAGGAACAAGTTAGTATTCCAACAGATGTTTCAGTTTCTACTCAGCCACAGGAGGAAGTGGTGAAGGACACTATGCGGATTGATAGTAACTGTCAACTTGGTACTCAAGTTGAGACAGTTGTATACAGGTTGCCTGAGGATGATGTCACAAGTGCTCAGAATAGTAACTACAGCACAATGGATTCAGATGATGATTGTGAGGAGGTTGTTGTGCATGATGATGAGATACATATCAGCGATGAGCAGACATTGAGTATTCATGACTTTGCTGATAGAGAGTATCAGGCACAGTTAGACGCTACATCACACAAGGTTGAGGCACATAGCACTTCACATGTTTTGTCCAGTCAGCTTAGGGTAAGCGAGGATGGGATTGTGACTTCATTATCTCATCATGACAGGATGTGGGAGATGATGGAGGATCATATCCGGATGATTCAGTCACAGAGTAGACATAAGGGAGTACAGGCGCAGACCTCTTGTATTGACTTACAAGCGATTAGGGAAGGAATGGGAACGATGAAGATGAGTTATTTACATCTTCTTTCGAACCGTGACCATCTTCTTACCCTTGCCGGAGACTATTCAGACGCCTTGAGGAGGAAGGAGGAGGAAGCTGTCAGGCTTTCTCGTGAGCTAGAGGATACCCGAGCCTCTTTGTTGAGTACTCCATTGGCATTACAGGACTCGGAGAGACATGCTGATTTGATACAGGGAGATATCACAAGCACACCGGATTGTGTGATTGGCTCTGATAGTGGTTACGATATAGTTGATCCTGATGATGTTACAGTAGTTGAGGATACTGTCACATTTGAGGATAGTACAGTTGATCAGAGTGGTGCAGCAGAGAGACATGTGGATGAGCTTTTTCTTGAGGTGAGTTCAGTTCAGGAGTTAGCGCATATGGCAGGGACTCAGCTTTCTTTTACAGTCAGATCACATGTGGTGGATGATAGTTGTGAGAGTACACCTTGCATTCATATCCAGGATTTGGGGACAGTATCAGACATGTATGTGGAGTTAGTTGGTATTAGTCATATTACTCAGGTGAGGAGTTTGCTTGAGTTACCAGCTGATTCTAGTTTACGGATGTGGATTCGGGATTGTTATATTGGTGTTTGGGATTCTGTTGACTGGAGATCTTTATCATCTATTGCTAGCAGTGATTGTTTGGATGCTATCATGGATTTGCTTAGCAGATTATACGGTGTTGTTCTCATTCATACCAGCAGCTTACCAAATGCTAGTATTAGTTTTTATACACCGGTGTTGGGAGTTGTGTGCGTTTCCAGTCGACCACTCAGGATGCAGTGGGCTTGTGATGAGTCAGGCACATCTGAGATGTTAGTGTTTACAGGTGAGTCCCAGGATCGTGTTGCTACAGATGACATCCAGGAGGATGCAATGGATAGTTCTGAGGACTTTCCTCGGCAGTTTCTTTCAGTATGGAGGAGTTGGACAGTGATGCTACAGTCTTTGATACTCCATATGATGATGTGAGCTTTGGAGTTGACTTGCAGAGTATGGATGGTAGTACTCCAGAGATTAGTGACTTTGAGGATACTCCTTTGGATAGTGTGGCAGAGGAGGATTGTAGGAGACAATCTAGCCAGCGCCATCATGTGTCTAGTCAGCTGAGAGTTAGTGAGCGAGACATTGCTATTGCTTGCGAGCATTTCGATGCTGCTCGTCAGTTGTTAGCAGTTTACGGATGGGGTTCTCCTACTAGTGATGAGTAGGGAGGCAGTTACCTTTCCTTGACAGAGATCCACTCTTTGTGGGAGGCTATGTGGGTTCTGAAGCAGAATTATATGCAGTTGGTAGCCGACAGAGAGCATCTTATAGAGTGGGGCAGTACAGCGTACGATGCATTATTGGTCAAGGAAGAAGAGGTGAGTGAGCTTACTCAGCAGCTCGAGGTGACTTTTGAGGTACTTGAGAGTACACAGTTGGCTTTCAAGGAGTCACAGTTTCATTTGGCTGAGGTGACCATGGAGTTAGAGCGACTGCAGTCTTTACCAGATTCTGTACAGTCACAGGTTGTGGTGTCTGGTGATTCGAGGATGTCCATGGTCGAGATTGTCAGAGACAGTGGAGATGGGGATGCATCCATCCTTGATACTAGCATTGGCATATCGGGTTCGTTTCCACTTGAGTCAGATTCAATTGAGTTGGGCGTTGCAGCTGAGCATTGTGGTATGTTTGACATGATGATGGTCTCTACTACTGATGGAATGGAGACTAGTGATGTTGTATCAGCAATCATGTGTGATGTTGGTGAGCCGGCAGTTGGCATGGTTCCCGTTAGTGATACTACTCCCTTGGCGATGTCTTCGAAGGTAGTAGTTAGTTCCAGCTTGGTTAGTGATTGGTTGCAGTTAGTTTCATCTGGAGTGCAGTCTGAGTCACTGACTGAGATTGGCGCCTCTTATCAGCATTACATTGTGAGGTATGCTCATCAGTTTACCTTTGATGACCATGTTGATGAGATGATGTTACGTAGATATACTTTGGTCCCTAGTGCTTGTCATCAGTTATGGGATGGTTTGACGCCACGGGATGAGAGTTGTGATGTGCATGACATGGTGATAGGTTCTGTGGTTGATATCTTGATAGTGCATGACTTAGAGCAGGAGTTTGGGAGTGATACCTCAGCGGTTGTTGTTATTGATTCTACTCCTTTGGCTATGTCATCTCTTGACTTAGTTGGTGATCAGTCACAGTAGGTTGTATCACCTGTGCATGGTGAAATGTGGATTGAGGTTGGTCCTTTTTATCAGCACTATACTGCGGGGTATGTACATCAGTTAGCATTTGATCCATGTGTTGAGCAGTTGATGGCCGTCAGATTTGGTTTGGGTTGTAGTTCTTGCTATCTATCATGTGATGATTATTCGCCATCAGCGGTACATGGGAGTTATGGTTATGAGACAGTGGTCGGTGATTTGCAGAGTTGTTTTCACTTCAGGAGTTGTACAGTGTGTGGATTCTCCGTACTTGGTGCAGTTTTATTCGGGAGTGTCCACCGTTGTTGCAAAGTTGGATTGTGTGCTCTACACAGACCAGTGGGATGTGTTGATGATATTTGCTATGTTGGTAGTTCCAATTGTCCTCTCTACTTGGGTTCTGATATTTTGAGGGTTTGTTTCTCGTGGGTTCCTGACTCTGACGGTTGTGATTTTGGAGTTTGTTAAGTTGTATTTGCCAGTTTGATTATGGATTCCTCTTGATTATATTTCAGAGAATATTGCAGGAGCTTGCCTTGATTGACAGTAGTTTAGATCATGACTACATTTGGGATCCAGGTGGATTGATTGGTTATTTGTTTAGCCATTGCTTGGGGACAAGCAATTTCAGGAAGGGCAGACTGTCATGTCCCCATTTTGGCTGACATCGTTTGGCATGGTGGATTTGCCTATCATCGACTCTCGTAGGCAAATGGTTTGGAGAGAGGGTCATTATGTTGATCATTTGATTGCATATTGCTGACAGAGCCTACATTCGGTAGAGCCTACATCCAGTTTGAGCCTACATCCAGTTGTAGTAGAGCCTACGTTCAGTCTTGAGCCTACGTTCAGTCGTAGTTGGGCCTACATTCAGTTATGAGACATTTGGGCCTACATTGTTATAATTTTGAGTTGAGAAATGTACTTTATTATTATAATGTTATTTTATTATAAAGTACATTATAATTGGATGTTTCTAGAAGTTCTAGCAACTTCTCAAGGAAAAGAATAAATAGAGGGCTTGGGCTTTCATTTGGACATGCTTGGATTTGGATTTTCTTCTACTTCTTCATTGTGAAGCAATTTGTAGTCTTTGGTCTGCAAATTCTATTAGATCTTTGGGAACGAATCACTCCCTTGGATTGGCATAACTGAGGTAGTGAAATATCTACTGAAGGGTTGCAAATTTGGAGTTGGTACTCAGCCATCTCATTGGTACTTCATTGAGAATTTGATGTAAGGGTTTGTTTGTGATTGAAACAGCATTTCAGGAGGCATTTTTAGTAGGGCCGAAATTATAGGAGGCAATTTTTAGCAGGTCTGAAATTATAGGCGAACGTTTTTAGCAAGTCCGAAATTATAGGAGGCCGTTTTTAGCAGATCCAAAATTATAGGAGGATGGCCAATTTCTGAAGTATTGAATTTGAGGGTTTGTATTTGTGGTTGGAATAAGGGTTTGAATTCACCTCTTGCATTGGTGAATTAATTTGGCAAAGGATTGAAGACAAATTGGCACATTTTCAGACTTTCAATATCAGGGTGTGGAACCAGAAATTTGCTCATATCTCCTAATCCTCTTGGAGAATATTTTTATGCTTTCGGGAGGATCATCCTACATCCCTGGCGATCACATTCATAGTAATTTGGGGTGTTGAAAACCCTCACTGAATTTTCCAGGAAGGCCGTACAGTACGGCCTGGTACGGCACCAGGTCTGTGCAGCATACATCAGAGAACAAGGTCAGTTTGGGGTCTATTTTGCAGCGTTCAGCATCAGTTATCAAGCAGGGTGTTGGGAGCAGCGTCCAGGTGCACTTCATGATCATTTGTTGATGTATTGAATGTCAAATATATGCATAAACATTGTGGTCTGAGATTGCACTGTTCTGGCATCAATTTGATATTGTAATCAGGTCATATATCTCTGTTATAACAGTCAGTCTTCTATCATTTGTAATTGAAATCAGTCTCTCTTATTGTCATGGTATCCTAGTTTTGATAGTACAATGAATGAGGGTCTATGTTCATATAAAGACAGTCCATACATTTCATGACATAGCTCAGTAGATATAAACAGTCCATTGTATTCAGAATTTTGCTATACATTGTCTTTGGATTGATCTAATAGTTAAGGTGTATTGCAAGGGCATTGGCTTGTCACAATTCAGTGCTTATAAGTAATAGTTTGTATTCAGTCCATAAATCTGAACATTGCAATCAGAAATTAGTGAAGTTCGTAATATATTGGCATCGAGTCTTTGCATTGTTAGAGTTCATTGTTGCTCATTGTATTACATTTCTATACTGGTATTGTTATCTCAATTGCATTTGATGCCCAAAACAACTATCACATTGAAACACTCATTACAAACAAAACAATTCAGTGCATGCCAAGTGTTTGACAAATTGTCTCAGTTCAGATTTGGGGTTTTTAGTGGCCTTTATAGTAAGGGTCATTACAATGGGTAATCCTCTAAGAGCAATTAGTGTTAGCTCCATGTCATCAACATTATTTCCAATGGTGGATAGTTGATCCCTTAGTTATGAAATCCGAAGAAAGTAAGATGTAATTGTTTCCCCTTTGTTCATTTTGAGATTTAGCAATTGCTGTTTGAGAGTAAGCAATCTGCTTGTATTGTTAATCTCAAATGTTTCTTGGATAGTCTTCAAAACTTCATAGACAGTTTTCAGTCTTGCTATGGAGGGGAGAATATGGTCTTTTACAACATCAATTATAATTTTCTTTGCTTTATTGTTACATCTTTTCCAAGTTGCTTTTTCCGGTTCTTCTTCAAGCATGCTTGTGTTTTCTTCCACATAAGAATCCAACTCTAGTTCTTGAAGTAGAGTAAGAATTCGAATTTTCCATGAGAAGAAGTTAGACGCACCTTCGAGTCTGTCTTCTACTTTGATACTGCTGACCATCTTAATTTCTCCTTTTTTTTTATAGATAATCAGTATATAATTTTGATTTTAATGAATTTTTCTTCAATTGAGGCTCTGATACCATGTTAGGAATTTAAGATCTTGATAGAGAAAATTCATTTATTATAGTGTTATATTCTGTTATTGTTTTACTAATATATACTGTTGTGTGTTGCAAAGGAGAAGACAATGCCATGGTGATTGATTGCTTTCCTCTTCAACACATAATACAATAAATATGTCTCATGGCAACTATACGAATAGACATGACTCTACGTGGCTGAGGCCACGTAGAGCCATGTCTGTTCATGGACATATCTCACATGAAACGGCGTATGTATTTGTTACTACAAAGTTGCTCTAACTATCGATTGATAGTTAATGTAACATATGTACATATGTTACGTTAACTATCCATTGATAGTTACGTAACATTCACTATATTATTATTGGCTGTGAACTATAACAATCAATTACCTTGATTAATATATCCACTTGATAAAACAAGCCAGTGTTGAATTAATGTATTATATTAAGGGTAGCTTATTCGATTATATCAATCAATCGATGCTACTGATTTAACATCCTAATGGCATCTTCAAGGGTTTGGGGTTCAAAGGGACTCACCCTTATCTTTAGGTGTTCTTTGAGTCCTTCAATGAACATATAGACCCTTTTCTTTTGGGATATATTGGGAACAATGATAGATAGACTCTGAAATTTGTTGGCAAATTCCTCAATAGTTTCTATTTGTTTGAGGTGGGTTAATTCTTGGAAGTACCATTCTGGTTCTTTTTGGTCAAATCGACTAATGAGTTTTTTAGTGAGTTCACTATAGGTGTTAATACTTTTATGTCCCAGGGTGTTGATGTCATGGTGCCACCAATTGTGGGGCCTCTCCGGTCAAATGGATTATGGCGAATTTAATGGCATTTTCTTCCGTCATAGGGCTGAGGGAAAGGTAAGTGTCTAGCTTTTGAACCCAAGCTTGAGTTTTTTCTTACCCTATCCCCTTGAAGTGTGGTAGGGACATTTTGCCTACCTTGGCTTTAATGTCTCTTTCCCTGTGATTTCTTTTTCGATCATGGCTTGCCAAAGTTTTGATTTCATAGTATTCTTTAAAGGGAATAAGTCTTTGTATCTCTAGTTCCAAACTAGCATACATTTGGGCAATCTCCTCTATTGAGTGGGTAGATGGTTCTTCTCCAATGATAGGTTCTTCTCTTGGAAAAAATGATGGTATAGTTAGTCTCATGGTGGAATCTTGAGTTGAGGGATCATTCTCAGAGTGATTAGAATGTATATCTCTACCTATCAAAGAATTGGGTTGGCCATTGTGGTTATTGTTATTGCTCATGATTTGGATGGCTTGAAGGATTAACTGATTGGTTCGCTCAAACCTCTCATTAGTTTGCTCCATGAAACTTCTTAATTCATTGGCTAATTGTTTGGCCATAGCTTTTGTCCCTTTCTTTCGTTTATATGTTTGCATGAACTATCTTCCACAGGATGGCAGGATTATGCTCTGATACCACTGTAATGTCCCTACTTATTCTCCTTTCATAATTTCCTGCAAAACCGATGTTAGTACAAAATATTACACAATATTTACAAGACTCATACTCTACTCTATGTTAGTAAGGGGGGATTTGATTCTTAAGGCTGCCTCTAGGTAGGACTTCACAAAATCTTTGATTCTCGGCTTGACAGATATCAGATCCACTCTAAGCAACCAGGCTATCGACATGTCATCCCATAGAGCACAGCCCATAAGAATCTCTTGGAAGCAATAAATGCTATTTAAGCCTATGCATATGCATATGACTGGCTTCAGTATATATACTGCCTACATGAGTTTATAACAATCTCGAGACTAGGGAAACTATAACAATTTCCTCTAGCCCCCTCCAGATATGGGGATCCATCTCTAATGAATATAAGATTCCTTTTATATGGAATCCATATCATCATCTATGGTGGACATAAAAATGTACAAACTTAAATATGGATTATAAAATCATTAGTTTTAGATTTATTCATGAAAGAAATCTAGAATTACTTAAAAATGCATTGATTACGAATTTACAAAATATATATGTATATATTATTTATATACATATATATGTATTTGAAAAATATATATATTAATGTCTATATAAGAGCAGAGTATATATATATATATATATATATATATATATATAATAATTAGTAAAGAATTAAATCAGAAATAGTAAATACCATACTTTATTCCCTGCTACGTTTTATTTCCTTTCCCTGTGAACTCTCTCCCTTTTCCTTACGGTTTTTTCTTCCTTCACATTTTTTCTTTTGTCCTTTCTTCCCCCCATGTGCTGCACATATGTATATGTGTGGGAGGGGGAATCACGTCCCCCCCACACCTGTCGACCCCCCTTAGAGGTGCGACTGGTCGCAGCCCTAAGGAGGTGGCTCAGTCGCACCTTCTAAGGTGCAGCTCAGCCAACCTTCTTTGTCTACCAGGGTATGATATATGTTATAATATATATTACATTATATATTATAATATATCATATTATTAAATGACTTCTTTATAATATTTATATTATAATTTCTTAATTATATTATAATACATATTATATTATATTATTAAATGATTATCATATTATTTAATAATATATATTAAGATTATTGTTATCAATTATATTTTAATCAAATCTCTCGACGTTATAATTTAGTAATGTTCAAGTTATTAAATTAATAATATTATTTGATAATAGTTCCATTTAATAATGATATGACGGTGTCAATATTAGCAATCATTTTCTTGTAAGAATTTTTAACATACATATACTTATAGGGGCTTAAATTTAGGGATATTACACCATCCGCCTGAGAAAACACCACTCTAAGTCCCCAGTCTAATAAGGCTCTAAGTACCACTTTCCTACCTTGATGCTCAAGCCGCATCTCCATTTTGTCTAAATTGAAAGTGAACTCGTGGAGAGACTACATCCAGGCCATGTCGAGAATAACATCATAATCCTCCATGATGACAACATAAAACTTCCCCACCATGCCATAGTCTCCCATCTATATATGTAGATCATTAATCAAACAAGTGCTTTGCAACTTATGTCCACCAGCCACTATAACTCTAAAGCCCTCGTGCCCTCAATTTGAAGCCTTGTCCTCTTGACCAGTCTCTCTGAGACAAAATTGTGGGGTAGCACCTGTATTGTGATGTCCCCTATTCATGAGATCAAATTCAATAAACAATAAAATAATAATAATAAATATAATTGAATAATTAATAATTTATTAATAAAATAATATTTAACAATAACAATATACTAAGAATAATAATATATTATTATTATTTAATAATAAATATCATAATATAAATAACCAATATAAAATTGAGCAGTTAATGAATATCATTCATATTAATCTTAATCTTATAATACTGATTCATATTAATATATAGATATTAATCTTAATTCTATAACATTGATTCATATCAATATATTAGTTAAATTCATATTAATATATTAATTATATCAATATATATGAATTTAAATAATACTAAATTACCTAATATTATTTACGATACATGGCATAAGTTATTGACTACTCCCATAATCGCGGTATCACCTAGGGATATACATTTAACAAAGTTTAGTTTGATAAGGCATCTACCAATGTGAGGAGTCGCATTATACCAAATGCTGACATTAAGTCATTATCCTTGAACAAATCGACAGTGGTGACCATTACAGACAAACAAAATATCAATATGTAATCCATTGGGTAATGCCGCTTAGAAAACAAGTGTTTATGACAACGATATAAATAAAACAAGGAAGGAAACATATGTCTGGGTGACTGGCATACACAATGAAGGTGTTATCAATAAGTGAATGACGAGGCCTTAGTAGCAACGGCTATCAATATGCATACTAGTAAATACGATATGCCACAATGAACAGTAATTATAATTATGAAACGACATGAATTAAGATAGGGATTTCCAATTGTTACAAAATGCAATTATGACCAATTGTGTCGATTTGATGAGAGGTATCTCTAAGTAAATCAAGATATAAGAGGAAGACCAAACATTCTCAATAAGGGGGGGGAGATATGATAGGAGATTAAGGGAAGACATGGAAGTAATGGTTGACAGCATAAATGGATTAGTGAATACAGTCAAGAGTTAGTGCTGGACATGTAAGCAACATCAAAGAGATACCTTGCGTTGAATAATAAGGTAAGTGGAAACTCATTCACATATTTCAATAGTCATATTAAGGTATAAATTAATAAGAATTTATAATCAATATATATATATATATATGCAAACAGAATTAGATATCTGAATGTTTGGATATATATATATATGTGTGTGTGTGTGTGTGTGTGTGTGTGTGTGTGTGTGTGTGGATGATATTAATACAAAGCTAGTAAATGGGCCACTATAAATTTTATATAAAAGATTATGGGATCGTAATTATATATTTAAACCTTTATGTAATATGTATTGAACAAGTTAGAATTGATTAATATATGTGTATATATAATTAGCATTATATATATACATATATATAAGATGTCATAAATCAGAATTATGTATACTTATGAATCATTATACACACACACACACATATATATATATATATTCAAAGGGTTTATTATTTTATATATAAAAAAATATAAATGAATTTATTGATAATCATAAATGAATATATATATATATATATAAATACTTTTCAGAATATATTATTTCTTTTATGTATCAAAATGGCTGTATTATAATTGATGTATAAGAATTATATACAATTATAATGAACATCACATGCATTGAATTATTTATATGACTTAAATTATTGTATATATTTATTGTGGATGATATGGGGCCATAGAGAGAATGGATAAGGTATTCATTAAAAGATGGACCCCATATCTGGAGGGGGCTAGAAGAAATTATGATAATTTCCTAGTCTCGAGATTCAATATCTCAAGTTTCAACAATGGATGATACGGATGGATCCCCTTATCTGGAGGGGGCTAGAGGAAATTAAGACATTTCCCTAGTCTCAAGATTATTATCTCACATAGGCAGTATATATACTAAAGACCAGTCATATGCATATGCGTAGGCTTAGAATGCATTAAGCTGCTTCCAAGAGATTCTTATGGGCAGTTCTCTAGGGATGACATGTCAATAGCCCGATTGCTTAGAGGGAGCAAACATCTCTCAAGCCGGGAATTCTGTGAAGCCCGACCTAGAGGCAGCCTTAAGGGTCAAATTTCCCCCTTACTAACTTAGAGTAGAGTATGAGTCATAAATATTTTGTGTGATATCATGTACTGACGTCGGTTTTGCAAGAAATTATAGGAGAATAAGAAGGGACATTACATGTATCCACCAATGTAATAACTCACAACCCTTGTATTATACTTCTCACCCTGAAGATTATTGCTTGCTCATCACCTGAAAGATGTGCAATGGTTTTCCCACCACCTAATTCTTCTCCTATAGTATTTTCCTCATCGCCGCCCTCAGAATCAGATTTTGTTCTGTATCCTCAAATGTTGACTCTTCAACTGAAAAATACTCAATTTGTGTTGCCTTTTCTTTTATTGGACATTTGTGTGATGGATCCGAAGGCTCCTTGCTGTGAAAACATAGTTTATTTCTCCTCATTCATTCAGCTGATCATTGTCCAATATTTTCGTTTCATTCTTAGGTTGAGAGTCCTTCTGAAAAATTTTCTTATCCTTGTCCTTTTAGATGAAAAACCCTTCAAATAAAACTTGTCTTTTGAAGATGAAGGTTCCATGTCTCTAGCCTTCTTGTGGGCTTCCTGTAATGTAGAAAGATTAAGGCCCTTAATCCATCCCTTCAGAAGTTCTGCAAGTCCATCCATGAACAACACCAACAACCTCCTCTATGAAATATTTGTAACCAAAACTTAGAGTCTCTAAAACTCTTATATGAAAGTATCAACCGAGCCCCACTGTTTAAGCTGCGCTAGCTCCTTGAAATGTAGTTTTGGATCCTTTTTGTCAAAACGATCTATGAAACTCTCTGTAAACTCAACATATGAAGTGATTTGATTGTGGCCTACAGTGACCATGCCATGATGCCACCACTCGTGTGCTAAGCCATCTAGATGTAATGTAGAAAATTTAATGGCTTCCTTTTCCGACATTGGGTTCAACTAGAAATAAGTATCTACCTTTTATACCCATGCTCTAGCAGTGGTTTTTTTGGATCCATCAAAGTACGGTAAGGAGAGCTTGCTAACCTTCTTTTGTAAATCACTATGTTGCCCCTTACCACCTGTACATGGAAAATGCTTTAGCCTAACATCCATATATTCTCTGAAAGAGATAGCTTCCCGAAATTCCTCTCCTCCATCTTCCCAATCTCTCCAGAACTGTGTCTGCAACTCAGTAATTTGTGGCTTATTTTCCTATTGAGCTGGAACTCTAGGTGGAAAGGTAGGTATGAGAAGTCTCGATCACAGTGTTCTCGTTGAGCTGGGTCCCTGGCCAAAATTATCATCCACCTGTCCCCCTCCATTACCACTGTTCTGTCCATTGTGCCCACCATTATTACATTCGTTATTTTCACTGTTGTTTCCTTTGTTACTACCTTCATTATCACCTCCAATATTTAAATTCATTCTCATCTGCCTTGCCATCATCTACATCATAAGCTCCATGTGTTGGCTTTGTTCTTGAGCCCCATGTTTGGCCAAACGTTGTCCTTGTGCCAAAGTATCTAATAATTGTAAAAATCTCTCCTCATCGGTGACCCTAGCATTCTTGTCACGCATGTTACTAGTAATCTGTTCGCCTGTGCCAATATGAACTTATGTATTTCTTTGTGCTTCCTTTCCTGTACTCAGTAAGACCTTGTTTCTCCGTGTATTATAATGATGGGTTAATGGATACACATTCCAATCAATCATGTCATTGCCTATTCATTTTGTATTGTACTCACCAAGATGGTAGGATACACTACTTTGATACTACTATAATGGGCTGCCTTGTTCAATTATTTGTATTGTCTTATTCTCCTCTATAATTTTGTCAAACTATTGGCTTGCAACTAATTTTCTTTAAAGTTACCAGTTTGTTGTTTAGTGGCTCCTTAAGTTTGTTTTGTGTTTCATATGAAATGCAAAATAGGATGCAACATAGAACAATATACTAACAAAAAACCAGTAGAGCATAACACTAGAAGTGATTACTTTAATCAAATTTCATTCATTAGATAACTAATAACAATGAACTATTTTCAGATAATCAAAGGTTAAAAATACATCAGCTACCATTCCCTTCTCATTAATCTTAGCACATATATGACAACTATATATTCAAATAACAATCCATACCCATTGCCTAGATGAGTAAATTGCAGCTACAGCAGTGTTAATAACTCTGGAAACCCACTACCACAATAACTCGGACTGCTAAAGTAACCCACTGCTACAGTAACCCAACAATTCTTCTTGGCAACTGGACAATGGTGACTCAACCACGAACTTCTGCTTTAACTTGAAGCTCAAGTCAATATCTTTCAATGGTGTCAAGATTGATAGCATAGAGGGTTTGCATCCTCCAAGCATTGAGAATAATCTCCACAATTTCTCCAATTTCATATGATATCCAAGCATACCAAAATGAGAGCCTTCACCTCCTTTTAAACACTTTCTCATCCTTTTCTCATTTCATCTTCTCAATGTGGGATAAATAACTCCTTTTAAAAAAACATTTCCCACTGAAAGAATAAAAAGTCCCCTTCAAATAATAAAGTGACTCTAACAAAATGTACTTTAATATATTTGTCACTTTATTAAATAAACTATTTAAATCTTCAGACATTAAAAAAAATTAGCAATCAAACTCGGAACCGCATGTATAATAGCTCGTTGGAAAGAGCTTGTCGAGACGCTCCAAGTCCCATCACTGAAAATGTGAAAGCACTGAGCACCTGCTGACTTACTAAAAATAGTAAAGTCCTTCGTAACTCCCTCAAATGAAGTCCATTTGGCCCGAAATTAAATTTGACAAGGCTAAATAATCTCAAGATCCCTCTAAAGTCTTAGTTAGCCCTCGGGACCAAGATGAAATGGGCTAACAACAAGTCATGTCATGACTGGCTAGAAAGGGGACATTACAAAACCACTCTTTTTGTAGATTTCTGCTTCTACATTATAAATTTTATGTGTAACCTTATGGCTAAACATTGGTTTAACAAAAAATTCTTGTACACTAAAAAGGCTGCACCACCAAAAAAATGTACTAACAGTGAAATCCTGGATCTATTATCTCAATTGTACTAGACATCCCATTGCAAGGGAGGAATATAGAGGATAAGTAAAAAATAGCTCTACTTGTCAAACATGCTTCACAAAGATAAGACATGTTAGAATAAAAAATAATAAGATACTTGTAAAGAATCTAAAGATTAAGACTCCACACCTGTCTGTGACCATGTCAAGCACAGCTCCAAAAGTGGATGCTGAAAAAATGAACAAGAGATGCATTCATAGAAGAAAATGTCAACCACAACTAAGAGAGGTGTGTTTACATAGAAGGACATCATCAAAAGTAAAATGCACTGTCTGCTTCAATTCCTTTAGTATCTCAACAATAGATAAGAGAAATATTGCTGCAGGGAGCTGACTGGAAGCAATTATCTTCCAATCAAGGAAGAGTGTTTTACAGGTCAAAGATATTACCTTGGTTGAGCATGCGGGCAAAACTTCCATCCAATTCATCACAGACAAAACTGCATATGAAAAACATGAAGAGGTATTACCATACGATCACATTATACAAATGAAAATATTGCAATGTCCATCAGGGATCAACTTTTTAGTTTTATTTGATTCTAATGTTTCAAATCTCTCTACTAAATCCATCATGAAGAAAAGAATAGAAAGACTAATGCTTAGTGAATTGCACTTTAACAGACTGAACAAACAAATACTTATAAGTTTATAATAATAGAGCTTTTCGATTCCACTGTATTGTTTTTTCTGCATTATTACAATCTGACGCATTCCAAAAAATTCATTGCTTAAAGCGCTGCAATTCAATACTGCAAACATAAATTCTTAGTTACCAATTCCAGACATATTTGATTCCTTACACCCCAATAATGGCTTGACACGAAGTGAAATGAAACAGAAAAAATATCATTCTAAAGCTTGAAAAATGTCACCTGAAAAAATAGAGAGCAGCAAAGAGATTTTTGTTGGAGAAGCTCTCTCCAAATGCTATAATATTTGCCACTATCCTTGCATATCCTGTATGTTTAGTACACAATTAAAATCAGCATTTGAGTTAAAAATAAATAGATTTTGAGGAAGCAATAGTTTAGTATATTTACCAATAAGATTTGGAACATAGAGATAAATCGGCCATGATCTGAGATCTTTTTCTTTATGTTTTGCCATGCCTGCAGAACAAAAACAATTGTGGCTTTCATTACCCTTCCTTCATATTATATATGTCTTAACCTTCAAGATCCTAGTGACCTGACAATTTAAACATATCCAAACTCAGACCTGAAATACAAGCCTTATTTTTTTAATTATTAAAGGTGGAGGGGGACCTTAAGAATAATGTAGATGTAAGATTTTTAAGAAGATTTTAATGTTAACATGCAAAATCTGAGAAGGCATGTACAATTTTAGTTACCTGAGTGAAAACATGTGTATTCTATGGTGGCGATCACTGATTTAATTCCAAAGAGGGTGGAATCGTACACCTCTTTAAAGAATATAATGTAAATGAAAAAACAATTTTCTTGTGAAATGTTTGAATAAGAGGATTCTTATGCACTAAATTGATATCTTTCTTAGTGGGAACCTAAAAACTACTTTCATCTTTAAACTGCTATATCAGTTTTGCAGCATGTTACCAAACTTACTGATTATCCAACCAGTCCACCAAGTCTTGTTTTATGCATGTCTAAATGAGGCCTAAAGATCCACTGCAGAGGATAATAAAGTTTCTGTCATCTGACAGACTCACTAGTTCGTGCAAGTCTCACCAACCCACTAAATGGACTCATGGTCCAAACAACCTGACCAGAAAAATAAAATAAAACTAACAATTTAAACCCAATATAAGTAGAAAATCCCCACTTCAGCCCACAACTCACTTGCACATTCTCCAATACCAATTCTGCCTGTATTAATCTGATCTCTGCCATCAAATTTACATTATTCCTGATTTGAATTGATTTTGAATTGCATTTTTCTGATTTTCTCTTCAGAAAATCGTTCAGATCTGCTATGATTCATACTCTCTTAAGGCAGATTTTTGTGCTTATATCTGATGCTCGCACCTTCTCGATCTAATTTCTCACCGTTGAGAGATCAGACCTCTGAGTTTTGCATCTTCTATGGCAAGCTTCTAATCTTTATTTCTGGTTTTATCTCCAAACTCCCCTCTTTAGATGCTTGTTATCTTTTAAAATCACCTCTTTAATTGATCAAATTCGCATGTATACTAGCTCTGCTCTGCGTATAATTGACATGTGCTCTGAATTGTGATTGCAAGGCTTTCATTCAATGTTCTTCTCTAGGCCTCTCTCCAAAGGACGCACCTATTGGGCTTTCAAGGCTGACCTCCTATGTATATCAAACATTTGATTTCAACAATTCCCCTCCTTTAAGTCAAACAAATTGGGGGTGATTTTATTAATTACTCTTTCTTTAAAATTTAATTCTCGAAGGATGGAAATTCGACCTACACAAGGAAGTTTTTTGCTCAAACTTCTCGTCAACACCTTGCTCTTCAAGGGTGGAAAAACGACCCTTAGAAGGAAGATTATAATTTCCATGTTTTTCCTCCTTGTTTTTCTTCCTCTTTTTTCTTCTTTGTTTATTCACATTTACTTACATTGTTCATAATCTTGCTTGGAGGGTGGAAAATTGAACCACACAGGGAAATTTTACAAAGGGTAGAATTTTTTAGTTGACCATGAAATTACACTCTTTATTTTTCATTTTTACTTAAAAAATTCCCCCAAGAGTGGGAAATCAACCATGACAATGAAGTTTTTACAAAGGGTGGCATTTTGTGGTTGACCATGAAATTCCACTCTTTAACTTTTCTTTCATCTTCAATTAACCTTTAACCTCCAAGAGTGGAAATTTGAAGAGAAAGGAAATTTTTGATTTCCAACTTGTCAAAGGATGGAAATTCATGGTTGACCATGAAATTCCCCTCTTTGTCTTCACCTTATAAATTTTCCTCGGGAGTGGAAAATCAACCATGACAAGGAAGATTCCACCTTCACACCTCCAAAGGGTCGAAAAACAACCCCTAGAAGGAAATTCCTGAGCTTAGTTTACCTTAACCCCAAAAAGTTGACGCCAACATGGTTTTGATAAATCATTTAAACTCAACTTTCCAAACCTGATAATTCCCATAAATTGATCAAAACTCCACCCAGACTTGATAACGCTTGTCAATTGCTTAGGAGACCAAGGGACTCAAACTATTGCCAAGCTAGACCAAAACTAGCAAACACCTACAACAAACTAAGCCAAGCACTAAGCCACTAAATGAAAAAAAAAGAGGGGGTCCCCATTTGTAATGGAAGTGTGTGTTTACAACACAACACATTGTATTAAATGAGGTTGTTCCAATATCGGATCAGATCACTGAGGTCAAGGATCTTGTTTCACTGAAAACAAACCATGTGTTTTTTGATCAAATTGAGCCTGTGGAAGAGGCATTAGCAATGGCCAAGGGGGAGGAGAGGGCACAGGAAAATTCCCAGTATGTTTCTGACAAGTGCAGGAATCATGGTTGCGGCAACATCAAGAACATATCTAAGATATGAGCAAAAGACCCACCATAGAGTTGGTGATGATGAGCCAAGTGATATAAGCTACCCTATATCCTGATCCATGAGTTTTGTACACCCAAAACATTTATGAGCTTTTATGTATTTAAGAATCTTGCTTACTTCAGCTGCGATCCACTTTTGCACTCATTTCTCTTATGTATCCTTGTGTATGTGAGTTTGTAATTGATCAGTTTTTCATTTACTTAAGTTGACTGAGAAGACTGCATAGACAAACATGTGCTTCCTTAAAATATCTCTATATCTTATCTTTCTTTTCAAATTGCCAACATTTTGTGCCAAGTCCAGGTCCAAAATCAACCTGCCAACTATAAGTCTAGTAATTATGGTTCATGGTGAACCAAAGATAGCTTATGGGCTGAAGAAAAGTAACTAGCACTTGCACCTAAAGGAGGTGTAATGGTCACGGCGATAATAAGATATACTATGTGGAGCATATCAGAATGTAGTTAGACAATTAAGTATTAAGATTGTTGTTTTTTAGAGTAACCAATGTGTATCTTCAATAATACAATTTAAATTGGTAAGTTGGACAGGGTGTACTTGCAGCAAGAATTATTCTTGTGTAGCACAAAAATTATTAGTATTAAAAACAGCAGAAAAATGACTTTATGGCATTTAATATGAGACAGAAAAGTATGCATAAGAACAATAGAACATTTGAAGATAAAAAATGTATTTATAGTATATGAAAAGGATTAACAATAGAGTGTTAGAGCTATCCTATTAGATACTTCCTTCCATACTTGTTGAAATCTTTTTAAAATTATAAAGACAACTGAATGTTTCCAAAAAATTAAAAAATTATATTCAAGATGAAACAATTTAGACAAAAACTGGCTGTGGCCAAAACCATCATTGCAAAACCAAATTCAGTGCTGCACCAACAAAGTGTCCCTTGAAGGGCCGACCATCAGCTCTGCAAGGCTGAGTAATGGTGTCAAGATATCTGGCGCAATCCAGATCAAAAACTTGAAGCACATGTTATCATAATCCCCAACTAAATTCGGAACTAGATTTGAATGATAACTTAAATAGGTCACACTATCGTAGGTTGTCACCTTACAATAGTGACCTTACACAGGAAAGATCATCACCTTTCAAAAACACACAATTTTGCAATATTTTATTTATTTTATTCATTAATACATCAATTTACATAATAGAGAGAATTAATCTCAGAAGTTTACTCACAACATAACCATACCAAGTTTCCTTCTTAAGTACTTGATTTTTAACTTTGCAAGAGGCTTGGTAAAGATGTCGGCATTTTGTTCTTCAGTACTAATGTAGACCAATTTGATAATGTTTCTATCTACCATGTCTCTTATGTAGTGGTAAGGAATTTCTATGTGCTTAGAACGATTGTGAAAAACTAGATTCATTGAAAGTTTAATGCAGCTTTGATTGTCACTATAAATTATAGTAGGCTTCAAAGGCTTGCCAAACAATCCAAATAGTAACTTCCTCAACCATACTGCTTCTCGAGCTCCCATAGAAGTAGCCATTTATTCAGCTTCAGTAGAACTTTGAGCGACCGTTGATTGTTTCCTACTGAACCATGAAACTATAGCAGATCCAAGATTAAAGCAACATCCTGTAGTGCTTTTGCGATCGATTGAATTTCCATCCCAGTTAGAGTTAGAGAATCCTTGAAGTTGTATCTCAAGGTTCTCGTGTTTTAGGTCCATTCCAATTCTAGCACATAGATATCTTAGAACATGTTTAGCAGCTATTAGGTGAATCTTCTTTGGTTCACACATGAAATTACTTAAAACATTTGTAGCATAGAAGATATCAGGACAAGTGTTTACCAAGTACAAAAGAGATCCAATGAGCTGTCTATAATATGAAGGATCTGTAGGTTCTGAGTCTGTGGCTTCATCTTTGAGTTTATGAAGATTAATTTCCATTGGTGTGGTTAATGGTTTATAATCCATCATACCAAATCTGGTTAATATGTCCATGGTGTATTTTCCTTGATTTAGGAAAATATGGTTTTCTTTTTGTAATACTTCTAATCCTAAGTAGTGTAACAACCCTAGATCCTTCATGTCAAATTCGTTTGTGAGATCTTGTTTGCATTTAGTAATAAGATGATTTTCTCTTTTTATTAATAAATCATCCACATAAAGAACTAGAATTACCATTTCACCTTTGAATGTTTTGAAATATATATTAGGATCAGCTTCATTTTTTGGAGTACCCTAGCTTGGAGAGATAACTATCTATGTGTTCATACCATGCCCTCGAAGCTTGTTTAAGACCATAGAAAGCTTTCTTCAATTTGCAGACGTAACTATTACTGTCAATAGTGGTGAAGCCTTCAGGTTGTTCTATGTATACTTCTTCAATAACACCATTAAGAAATGATGTCTTTACATCAATTTGATGTATCTTCCACCCTTTGGTTCCGACAATGGCTATAATGGTTCTTATATAAGTATATCGGGCGACTAGAGCAAAGGTTTCTTCATAGTCAATTCCAGCCTTTTGAGAAAAACCTCTGGTGACAAATCTGGCCTTATGTTTTTCAATACTACCATCTAAAGCATATTTGATTTTGAATAACCATCTTGAAGAGACGACTGTTTTCCCTTTAGGTCTAGGTACTACTTCCCAAACATCATTTTTTACAATAGATTGATATTCCTTGATCATCGCATCTTTCCAGGCTTGACATGTTAAAGCTTCTTTAACATTAGATGGTTCGGATTTTGTAAGTTTTGTCATAAGTGCAAGATAGCACTTCTGATTTCTTGTTCTTTTACTTTCTTTAAATATTTCATATGGTTCAACATTATTTTCCTCAATCATTTTTCTTGCCCATAATGGCCTTTTCTTATTGTTAGGAATTTCAACATCTTCAAGGTTAGATGAAGGAAGTCCATTGTTTTCTATCATGTTCTCATCATCTTGAGAGGCATTCTCCCTCTGATTCTCAATTTCATCATTTTCTATGATATTCTCCCTCTGGGTCTCATTTCATCCTTCTATGAGTGTAGAGACTTTCAGAGCAATCTCTTCTTCAAATTTGATATCTCTTCTAATGTCAATCGATTTTTGTCTTGGTATGTAGGCCCTGTATCATTTAGTAGTTTCACTGTAACCAACAAATATTGCTTTCTTTCTAGAGGGTTCTAAATTGGTTCTTTTCTCTTTAGAAATGTGAACATATACGGGACATCCAAAGATTCTTAGATGGCTTAGATCTGGTTTCTTCCCTGTAAAAGCTTCTTCAGGTGTAATGTTTTCTAGGACTGAGTGAGGACACCTGTTTTGAATGTATACGGTAGTATTAGATGCTTTGGCCCTAAATGAGGTATGAAGATTTTGATCACGCATCATGGGCCTTGGTAGCTTCAATAATGGTTATGGTTTTCCTTTCTGCTACTCCATTCTGTTGAGGATTATACGGTATTGTATACTCCCTCTTAATCCCAACAGATGTGCAAAATTCTTTAAAGTTTTCAAAGATATATTCACCTCCATTGTCAAATCTTAGAATTTTTATTTTCTTCCCAATTTGGTTTTCCACTAATGCCTTAAATTCTTTGAATTTTAGTAATACTTCATTTGATTCTTTGAGTTTAAGAAAGTAGATCCAAGTTTTCCTAGAGTAATCGTCAATGCAAATTACATAGTATGAAAAACCTCCTAGTGAGAGAGTTGACATAGGTCCACACAAATCTGTGTGAATGAGTTCTAATACAACTTTGGTTTTATGTTCACTAGAAGGAAAGGATCTTTTGATATTTTTCCCTAGGACACACCCTTTACAAATACTAATATGATTTGATTTTAGATTAGGTATACCTGTGGTGATTTTCTTTATGGAAGGGTGCTGAATCCAAGATGTCCTAATCTTTTGTGCCAGAGTTCATTAGAGTTTGATACTTAATGACATAGAGCTAATTTGTGATTAATGCCTAATTTGAATAGGCTTCCATCCCTATACCCTATAGAAATAGAATTTTTGATATTAGTGTTCTTAGTCCATATTAACACTTTATCTTCTTGAAATGTAACTCGATAGCCTTGATCAGCTAAGCCTGAAATAGAGACCAAGTTCCTTTTTATGCCTAGTGCAAAGAGAACATCTTTCAATAATAGAGATACCCCATTTTTTGATTTGATTGAGCAGGTCCCAATTCCTTTTGTTGGATAGGTGGAGTTGTCTCTAATTGTAACTTCTTCAGAAGAATCTTCCTCTAGAGTTTCAAATTGATCTTTGAATCCAGTTATGTGTCGTGATGCTCCGCTATCGATTATCCAAGTGTTTTTGCTTGAATTTACTTCACTTGATAAGGCCAAGAAGAATACAGATATTTTTGCCCCTTTGACTTCGACTAATGCTGCTTGAATTTTCTTCCTCTTTGGACAGAACCTATGCGTATGTCCAAGCTTATCACATATATAGCACTGTACTTAGGAGAAGTCTCTATTTTTGTGATTTTTGCTATGGTTTCCCTTCTTATGTTTGAACTTCTGTTTGTTGCCTTTGAAGTTTGAATGAGTATTTAGAGCTTGAATAGCTTCTCCTTTGTTAGGCTCGATCCCTCTTGATATTAACCGGGATTCCTCTTGAGTGTAGTCATTCTTGAGTTGATCAAACTTAGGTAGAGAAGAACGTCTAGTTATACATTGAATAAAATATTCCCATGTGATAGGTAATCCTCTAAGTGCTATTAATGTTAACTCCATGTCATCAATATTGTTTCCAATGGTAGATAGTTGATCTCCTAATTCGAAAATTCTTAGGAAGTAAGATGTGATGGTTTCCCCTTTGTTCATTTTTTAATTCAAAAGTTGTTATTTGAGAGTAAGTAATCTACTTGTATTATTAATCTCAAATATCTCTTGAATAGTTTTGAATACTTCATAGGTGGTTTTAAGCCTTGTTGTAGAGGGAAGAATATGGTCCTTAACAGCATTGATTATTATCTTCTTTGCTTTGTTGTTACGCCTTTTCCAAGTTGATTTATCAAGTTCATCTTCAGGCATCTTTTTATGCTCCTCAACATAGGAATCTAACTTGAGTTCTTGAAGCAATGTTAGGATTCGTATTTTCCATGAGAAGAAGTTTGAAGCACCTTCAAGTCTATCCTCTACTTTAATGTTGTTGGCCATTATTATTTTCTTCTTATATTTTATAATGGATCTAATAGAGTTCAGAATTTGATTATATTGATTCTTCTCTAGAGAGGCTCTGATACCATGTTAGGAATAGAGATCTTTAATAGAGAGAATTCAATATTGTTATTTGTGTTATTCACAACTATTATATTTTATGTATTTTCTGAACTATATATGCAAATATATATATATATGCACTTCGTATATGCTGTGGTAGTAATATGAACAATGTTATTGATATGTTTCCACAGCACATACGAATGCATATATATATAGAACATGATAGTCATGTCTATGTAGAGACATGACCGTACGTGGCTTAAGCCACGCACGATCATGTCTTTACATAGACATGTCGTTTCATAACATAATGTTGGCATTGTTAATATAATGCTTGGCGCTGTTAACATAACACTGCACTTAGTGTTACGTATAACTATCGTATGCTAGTTATCGTAACACATATTAATATATGTGTTACAATAACTATCATACGATAGTTATCGTAACTCTAAATGTAACCAATGCAAAACATATTGACTGCGGTCGATGTAATAACAGTCTATCGAATATAAGGAATCCGATTCATTAAGTATATATTGTATGCAGTCAACAAGCATATCGAATCTGATCAATATGATAATGATACTATATATATATATATATATGTACACACATATATATATGTTATTATATATATAGATAAGTCAATCATATTGAAGCTATATTTTAACACGGGTCGCATCTAACAATGCGTTTGTAATCCTTTAACAAGAAAGCCTCCTAACAGGGCACACTTCAGAATAGTGCAAAAATTTTGAGGTCTACTCACACCGTGGTTTTCTCCCGCTTTGGGTTTCCATGTGAAACATCTAGTGTTCTCTACTGCTTTGATCTTGTGATAATTACCTCTGTGATAGAATCTGGTCTGCATGCAGTTTTAGTTAGATTATATCAGATTGTCTTAAAATTTTAGTAGGTGTTGATTCACCCCTCCCCTCTCAGCACCGGTTGGGACCACTAATTGGTATCAGAGCCAAGTTCCTTTTCTGTGCTGCTTAACCACAAAAAAGAATAGATCAAATGATGAGGAAGCGACCCAAGTTTTCTAAGGAAAACTTCACTTTATGGTGCAGCAGAATGAAGCTGTACATGAAAACCACCGAAGATCAATTCTGGACTCATGTAATCAATGATTACAACGAACCCACTGGTACCTTGACAATTGATCAACTGCAGATTAGAAGTGAACACATAGCTGCAATGGATATGATAGCTAGCACGCTCCCTGACCATGTCTATGAAGAAATTGAACATCTGACTATAGCTTGTCAAATGTGGGCAAAGCTACAAACTGTGTAAGGAGGAGACCCACATGTTCAAAGAGCAAAAGTAGAAAGCCTCAGAGGCAAATATGATGACATGAAGATGAATGAAGGAGAAGACATTGAGCACTATAGCAATAGAATAAAAGAAGTGATGAACTCCATCAAAAGTGTTGGAGGAACACTGAGTGAGCAAGATGTGATAAGCAAGATATTGAGGACGCTAAGGCCACAATATGCTATCAAGATCTCAGCCATATAGGAGCTCAAATCAATGAGCACATCTCAAGTCACCCTTGACTCTCTTATCTGTAAGTTGACTACTATTGAATTAAGCAATTATGATAACAACTTACCCATGTTAGATGATGCTTTTAAGTCTTCTATGAATATAGCTTCCACCAAGAAAGGAAGAGAAACCGGTAATAGTTCTACCGGTAAGTCTAGTAATTTCATTGAAAATCTACTCTCAGAAGAACTAGAGCAAGATGAGTTTGAAGCACTCATCGTAAGGAGATTTCCAAGAGGAAAAGGGAAGTACAAAGGAAAACTTCCATTGAAGTTCTTTTCTTGCAATAAGATAGGACACATTGCTGCCAAGTGTCCAGAAAATGAAAATAAATAAAAGTTCAACCGATTCAAGAACAAAGGAAAGGAGTGCTACCTTGCTAAGGAAGGTGTCACGAACAATGAATCTGAAGAATCGAGAGATGACGAAATTGTCTTTGTAGCAATAAAAGAAGAAAGCACCGTGATAAGTGAAATGGTACTTATCTCTAGATCCCATCAATGTGATGATTGGATCATTGACAGTGGATGCACTCACCACATGAGTGGTGACAAAAATAAGTTCATCAACCTGAAGCTAAATGATGGTGGATCAATGACTTTTGATAACAATGCTCCCTGTGCTATTAGAGGCAAAGGCTCGATAGCACTTGGCAATGAAGCTATCTGTGAAGATGTGTACTGAGTAGGACTCATGTACAATCTAATGAGTGTGGCTCAATTGAACAACCAAGGATACCTGTTGGAGTTTGGGCAAGGCTCTTGTATTGTCAAGAATCAATCAAGAGCTCATGTCGCCACCGGTAGACAGAGCAAACAGAACCTATTCTACCTGAACTCAACCGAGGGGGCTTGCCTCATTGCTACTGCAAATGAGGAGACGGAGAAAACTTGCCTCATGACAAAAGAGGGCAATAGCTAGTTGTGGCACAAAAGGCTCTGCCACATAAACTTTGATAGCATTGTCAAAGAAAGTAAGAAGAAGTCAACCAAAGGGCTTCCTGATATTACAAAGCCTGACAGGGCTATGTGGAAAGAATGTCAGTTAGGCAAACTGACAAGTACAAGCTTCAGCAGCAAGTCTTTTTATGTTGAAAAAGTGTTGGATCTTGTTCACACAGACTTGTGTGGACCATTGAGGACAAAGAGCTACTATGGAAACAAGTATTTCATGTTCTTTGTGGATGACTTTTCAAGGATGATGTGGACACTCTTCCTTAAGGAGAAATCAAAGGCCTTTCACATGTTTAAAATCTATAAGGCCCGAGTGGAGAAGGAGATAGGTAAAAGCTTGAAGTGTCTAAGGTCAGACGGAGGGGGTGAGTACACCTCTTAAGAGTTTACTAACTACTATGAAGAACAAGGGATAAAAAGGCAAATATCTACACTGAGAATGTAATGTCCCAAACTTGGAAGGACGCTGGGTGCCATACGGATGGAAGCTGGGGTGCCATACACTGGAGGCTGGGGTGATGTACGGATGGAAGTTGGCGTGTGGTACACTGGAAGTTGGGGTGCCATACGGATGGAAGTTGGGGTGCCGTACGAATGGAGGTTGTAGTATGGAAGGAAGTGTGTTGCACTGAAGGAAGTGTATTGCAATACGGAAGGAAGTGTGTTGCAATGCGAGAGGAAGTGAGTTGCAATGCGGAAGTCTATTGCAGTACGGAAGGAAGTATGTTGCAGTATGAAAGGAAGCATGTTGCACGGAAGGAAGGGTGTTGCAGTACGGAAGAAAGTGTGTTGCAGTGCGGAAGCAAGTGTGTTGCAGTGCAAAAGGGAGTGTGTTGCAGTACGGAAGGGAGTGTGTTGGAGTACGAAAGGAAGTGAGTTGCAATACGGAAGGGAGTGTGTTGCAGTACGGAGGGAAGTGTGAAGGAAGTGAGTTGCAGTACGGAAGGGAGTGTGTTGCAGTACGGAGGGAAGTGTGTTGCAATACGGAATGATGTTGGAAGTACACCGAGGGATTGAGGCGATACAGAATGATGAGGGATGGAGGTGGTACAGAATGATGTTGGGAGTATGTCGAGGGATGGAGGTGGTACGAACTAATGTTGGGAGTACACCAAGAGATGGAGGTGGTACAGAATAATGTTGGTAGTATGCCAAGGGATGGAGGCGGTACGGAATGATGTCGGAAGTATGCCAAAGGATGGAGGTGATACGGAGTGATAAGGAATGGAGGTAGTACAGAATGATGTTGGGAGTATGCCGAGGGACGGAAGCGGTACAAAATGGTGTTGGAAGTACGCCGAGGGATGGAGGCGGTACGAAATGATGAGGGATGGAGGCAGCACGGAATGATGTCAAAAGTACACTGAGCGATGAGAGTCGTTCCAGTCTTTAATGCCACCACACAAATCGAACTTAAACACTTGCAAGATGAAATATGAATAATAGATATTGATTGCCAAATCCGGAACCAGAGAAACAAGCAGAATAGGGTGAGGGTTGAATCCCATCGAAACTGCACACAAACCAAATAGGGAGGATCTTTCACCTTCAAAATGGCGAACAGCAGAATCCCAACAGGAATTCGCAAATACAAATCAAATATAAATCTCAACATATAAAATCTAACCTACATGCCGAGCATAAATACCCATCGGGAAAACTCCCGAGAGTGTACAAAAGAGCCAATGGCAACAACTACACCTACACCAACAAATAAAAATGGGCCCGAGATAAACTAAATCGATCGAAACCCAAATACAATAATTTTATTTAAAATGGGGACATTATAGGGAACCCCTCAACAAAATGGAGTTGTTGAAAGAAGAAACGGGGCTCTGATAGACTATGCAAGAACTCTAATGATTCAAAAGGATCTACCCCATCACTTCTGGAGAGAAGCAATCAGAACCGTTGTGTATACACTGAACCGAGTTCAAGTCAAGAAAGGAACCGGTAAAACTCCATGAGTTATGGTTTGGTCATACCCCCAGTGTAAGCTATTTCAGAATTTTTGGTAGCAACTGTTACATCAAAAGAGATGTTTACTCTAGCAAGTTTGAGCCAAAGAGTGATGTAGGCATATTTTTGGGATACTCTACCAAAAGTAAAGCCTACCGGGGTCTGAATAAGAGGACAAGAAAGATAGTGGAAAGTGCAAACGTAAACATAGATGAGTATTCAGAACCAACGGAAAACAACAATCATGATGAATCAGTCAGTCACCAAGATCATGATGTTAATGATCATTTAGAATTTAGTGAAATAATTGTTGTTGATGAAGAAGAACAAATAAATAGACCCTTGGAACAGGGTAATGTGCCTGAGCCAGGAAGGGATCAAAACATAAGACCAATTGAAGAAGATGAACAAGAAGTTGTTAATGATCTCGCTCGAAATATTGCTCAATCGAAAAATGAAGACTGGGACCACCGACCGGTTCTGCCAAGGTATGTCACATATCACTCCACTGATAACATTATTGGTGACAAATGTGCTAACATTCTAACCAAGAGAAAGGCTAGAGAAAGTATTTGTTTACTTTCTTGCATAGAGCCCAAAACTACCAGAGAAGCTCTAGAGGACAACAATTGGGTTAAGGCAATGGAAGAGGAGCTTGAGCAAATAGAAAAGAATGAAACATGGACTCTTGTTCCCAGACTTGAGGACAAGAATGTTACAGGCACCAAGTGGGTGTTCAGAAACAAGCTGAATGAAGAAAGAAACGTGGTGAGGAACAAGGCAAGGCTAGTCTACAAAGGATATGCATAGGAAGCATGACTAAATAATGGAGAAACCTTTGCACCTGTAGCAAGATTAGGAGTAAGAATTCTACTTGCTTATGCTACTCATAAAAGGTTTAAAATATACTAGATGGATGTAAAATCTACATTTCTGAATGGTATATTGGAGGAGGAAGTGTATATAGAACAGCTGGAGGGCTTCTCATCCACAGGGGAAAATGATATGGTCTACAAATTGAAGAAGGCTCTCTATGCGCTGAAACAAGCCCCAAGGGCTTGGTATTAAAGGTTACACTCATACCTCCTAACAATAAGATTCACAAGAACAGGAGATAACAACAATATGTATCTCAAGACTAGTAAAGAAGGGAACCTGATTGCTGAAATTTTTGTGGATGATATCATCTTTGGAGAAGATGACAAAATGAGCAAAGACTTCACTGAAGAGATGAAGAAAGAATTTGAAATGTCCATGATTGGATTTATAAAATTCTTCATTGGTTTGCAAGTCCATCAGCTCAAAGAAGGTATTTTCATATCTCAATCCAAGTATATTAAGGAAATTCTTAAATCATTTGGGCTAGACGAATCCAAACCGGTTGGCATACCTATGATAACCAATAGCAAGTTATCAAAGGAGGAGGATGCTAAAGAAGTCAATGAGACATTGTACCGATCAATGATTGGCAAATTACAGTATGTTGTGCACAGTAGACCTGATATTGCACATGCAGTAGGTATTGTGGTCAGATTCTCTGCAAACCCAAAAGAGACACATTTAATAGCAGTTAAGAGAATCTTCAAATATCTAAAGGGTACTGAGGAATATGGTCTATGGTTTCCTCACAAAGGAGGTTTTGAGATAAAAGTGTTCACCAATGCAGACTGGGCCAGTAACATTGATGACAGAAAGAGCACAAGTGGAGGTGCATTATTTCCTTGAGAAAGGATTGTGTCATGGACAAGTAAGAAGCAAAACTGCATTTCACAATCCACGGCAGAAGCTGAGTATGTTGTTGCAGCAATTAATTGCACACAGGTAATCTAGATAAAATAGATATTAGAAGGAATCCAAGAATAGGTACCTGAACCGATAGCAATATTTTGTGACAGCACGAGTGCAATCAATATATCCAAGAATCTTGTAATGCACTCAAAAACAAAACACTTTTCTATAAAGTATCACTAGCTAAGAGACCAGGTGCAAAATAAAGAAGTAAAGTTGGAATATGTTCCCACAAAAGAACAGGTTGCTGACATCTTCACAAAGCCTTTGCCAAAGAGTACCTTTGAGTATCTCAAAGGTAAATTAGGGGTAGTTCCCCTTCTTGATCTTCAATAAAAGGACAGAGGTGATCATCAATCCATCGAGCTTCAATAGAGGAATCGGCCTCATCTTAATTGGATTGGTGACAAAGGACTGCTGCTCGAAGAGGAAGCAGACTTCATTAAAGGTAGACATTTGACTTGCCTTTGGCATTACTATCAAAGGGGGAGATTATAACCTGTAAGGATATGGACCAGTAAGGTGTTGAGTTTGCCATCAATGCCAAAGGGGGAGATTGTTGGCATTAACCGATGAGGATGTAACTGGTATATGGAAAAGTGGTGTTGTCATTGATGTCTAAAGCTAACATTGTTCAAACAGGAACAAGTGACATTAACCGGGAAACAGAGAAGTGTTGCAGTTAACAATGAGATTAGTTAGGAAACCGATGGAAGAATCACTGTGACCAGTGAAGTCACTAACTGGTAACTGGAGCAATGACTGGTAAAATATGTAAACAGAACCGAGGAACCAAACCAGTATAGACAAAGAAAGGAAGAGTGACAGGTGAAGACAAAGACTTGTACACTACCTAAGGATGTAAACCAATCATCTTTGATCAGTGAGATATCATCGAGACTGATGAATCGGTGAAGGTCACAGTTGTCAAAGTGGTAAGCAACTCTTCGACTGAGATGTGTTGCGCAAAACACGGAGGACTTTGTGTTATGTAAAAGATCGGTGCAAGACACAATTGAAGGATTTAATGTAGAAAATTAAGGCATTAAAACATGGCGTAATCTCAAGTTAAGGAAAGTATGCGACACGCATCTATCATTTCATTGAGAAAACAAAAAAAGCATTTTTGCATGCATCGGATGTTTCCTCTCTGAATTGAGACTCAACTGGATGATGGAACCAAAGGAGATCCTTACAGAGGTTGCACATGCAAAAAAGCGGGAAGTGCAGGAAGTCTATTTATTTTTCAACCTGTGAAGAATATCATATGCCTTCATTCTGCCAAGAAGAAAAAGAGTGAACTTGTACGCTGAACAAAGCTACGAAAAGGTGAAGAAAAGAAGAAGAGAAGAGAATGCAAGGAAGCACAACAACCTGGAGAGAGCATACCTGTAGTGCCTAGTGATGACTTTCAGTTGATAAAAACAACGATCTTATCAGGCTCAACAAAGCCATCTCAAAAAGATCAAACCTTCTATTTCTCTCTGACAATTGTAATGGAAAAAATCTCAGCATTTTGGTGGACATTAACAGGTCCTTTGTATTAAATCCCTTAACTGGGTGACATCGAGTAGATGTTCTAAAGTCCTCTAACAAGGCAGGCTTTCATAGGCCTTATTTCTTATATCCCTTAACCGAGTCGCATCTAACAATGCGTTTGTAATCCTTTAATAGGGAAGGCTCCTAGCAGGGCGCACTTCAAAAGAGTGCAAAAATTGTGAGGTCTACTCACACTATGGCTTTTGTTATTCCAAACCGGTTACTGAAAGGGGGGGTGAATCATTAAATACTATTTCTATTATAATTCAACTCTTGTAAAGGGATTCTTTCAAGATTAGCAAAATGTAAACAGTCATCCACAAGCATAAATAGAAATACACAGATCAACACATGATGTATACGTGGAAACCCTCAGTTAGAAGGAAAAAACCACAGTGAGATAAAGCTCACAACTTCACTTCTACAGAAATAAAGATGCCCTGTTAAGAGCTTACAAAGCACTTGTGAAGGTGCTACCTGATTAAGGGATTTGATAGAAGATCGGTTAAGATCTTAACTCTGTTAAGAGTTGCTTGGTTAAAGGACTTTCAACATCAGCAAAGATATTACCCAGTTAAAGGAATTTTACAAAGAACCGATTAGGGTTCACCCTGATAGAGGGATTTCAATATGCTTTCATAAAACAAAAGAAATGATCTTAATTGACACACTCTGTCTGATTAGATCATACCTTCTTTCCTGGTTTTGCCTAGCTGTTGATCTTTCTGCCATTCACCTCTATGATTGTAGCACTTCTCTCAAAAGTTGTCTTTCTTTTTGCTCTGTTCATTCAACAGCTATCAACAACTTACTTTCTTGCGTCCTATGACCTGTATATATACAAGAGTTCATCTTAATGAAACCCTTAACTCATAGAACCGCCAGGCTGTAAACTCAACATTAAATCATGCAACTAGCAAAAAGCTTTGTGTTCTGATTGGAGTTTACCTTGAAACATTCGTAGAAATAAAGCTAACTCCTGTTAAAAAGCTAACTCCACTTCTAAGCAGTGGATGCTTTGCAAATTATGGTTTTAACTCAAAACTGCTCTGCATAATCCAGTGTGGATCTTTATATAGTTTGACCGGTATAAATCTCATACCTGGTTTATCCCTATTTGTATTAATAGACTGGTACTATGAACTTATTCAATCTACCAGTGCATCTCCTCTATTACAGTCTACCGATGCCTTTAAAGTAATGTGAGTGAACTACCGGTGAACCTTTACCTATGGGAATGGTGTTTGCATCTGACTTCACTAATGACAACTTAAATTTGCTAACAATATTCCCCTTTGTCATTGGTAGCAAAACCATACTCACTTACTTATCACATTTCATACCTTGTCCTATAGACTTCTCTTTCCTTTCTCTTTCCTCTAGTGGCACACTTCCCCTATTCCAGACTTCCCCTATCCAAGTGCTTAGCTCTTCTGTTCTTGTTCTATGGCTATTTTGTCCTTGACCTTCTGACCATTATGCCCTTCTATTTTGATCTTTGATCTCTTCCTCTTCCCATTTCTTCTTCCCCTTTTTGCCTCCATTGGACAAAGGGTTTAGCTCCACTTCTATGTTTGCATTTGTAGCTTTGTGAAGATATCTTTATAAATATTCCTTGTTGATTGAAGAAATGGTGCCCATTGACTGGTTACATGTTCAATGTTCTTCTGTGTTGCTTTTAGACAAACAATAATGTTCTCCATGTCCTCCACAATTTTGTAGTCCGGTTCTTTGATCAAAATCTCAGCCGATGATGCAGTTTGTTGCATTGTATCAAATGTGGGGGCTAGAAACAATTGAAATCCAATGATGTCTTTGATTCTCTTAGTCTTCTCTTCAGAAGTCTTTCTTAGAATGAGAGCAAGACTTGTCATTTCTCTGCTAAAGTTTGTTGCTAACTTATTCTTGATGTCAAACTGAGAAGACAAGGTTCTTATGTCTTCTGAAGTCTTTGTTGACTTCTCTGTCAGATCTTGCAAGAATGTATCAAAATTGGAAGTTCTTGTCATCAAACTTCCTACCACTTGAATTTGTTGTTGAAAAATTCTTAAATTGGTTGTCACAGTCACCTTTATTTCTCCAACTTGTTTATGGAGAATCTCTATTCTCTTCTTTTCATAGTGATCTATTGCTACAATCTCTGGATCTTGCAGGTCATCACTAATTGCTTGTGCCAATACTTCCAGCTGATCTATTACAGGTTCATGTTCATTAATGTTAGCATCAGGTACGAAGTTGCACAGAATATTCTTGACAATGGTAAGGATCATGTCCTGTTTCCTCTTGGTCAGCTCCTTTAGTTGCCTTGTTGACATCTTGCTGATGTCAACCACAGTATCGGTGGCCTTGCTCCTTTTGGCTTCTTTGTCCTCAGCAAAGGATAACTTCCTCTTGGATGAGGAGGAGCTTGGAATATCTATTTGTTCCTTTTTCTTGGGCTCTTGTTCCGGTTGAGCTTGCTCAATGTGTACAGGAATCTCTTGTTCCTGTTCTTTATTTTCTTATCTCCTTGTTGAGCTACATCTTCCAATTGTGCCTCTTCTTCAGGTAGGTCTTCTTTTGCAGGTGCTTCTTCCTCATTGTGTGCTTCCTCCGGTTGCTCTTCAACTTCTGGTGGAGCATCATGTTCTTGTTGAAATTGCACTTCTGGTGAGACTTCTTCCTGGTGCTGCTCTTCAACTATATGCAGGTCTCCCACAGCAATTTCTTCCTCAACCCCTGTAGTGTTGTCAATGGTCATCTTGATTGATGACTCTCCCAATTTTACCTATTCACCAGATGTGAACTATTTTGATTGAATGATTTCCTCACCGGTTGTAGGTTCTTCACGAGATGTGAATTGAACCGGTGGTTCTTGTACCTGTTCAATTTGATCCTGAGGACCTAAATTCTCAAGTGCACTAAAGTCGTACTGGTGCCAGAAGTCTAGAGTCTCTTTATAGACTTCATTTTCATATCCGTTTAGTATCTTGGCAACTCTATACTTGGTGTCCAAGTTCATTGATGCTTCCTCTAGTAGAAGCTTTATTCTATCTTCACTGAGACCAAGTCTGACTTTTAACAGTGTTTCCCTATTTATTCTTGTGTTGTGCCTAGACCGGTTCTTCATTTTGCCATTAGCCTAGAGTTTAGTTCTAGTGGAAACTTGGACCTATAGTCCCTTGGTGTTCTTCGGTAATCCATAAGAGTTTCCACTATTGCCAGTATGACTGATTATTTATCTTCTTCCTCTAGCATGCTATACCATCTAGCGGCATTATCTACTTCTCCAAAGTCCATTACCTCATCAACTATTTCATTAATAGTCATAGGGCGAGTGTTACCTTTGCCTAGAGAGATGAGAACAGTTGGGCATGCCAGATCGCTGCCTTTATCATCGGTGATGTCGATGATGACCGGTGCTTCTACTCCTAGAACTCCTTTTCCTTTACCCATGTCAGGGACCGGTGGTACTGTTGTTCTTTGGTGTGCTTCTTCTTCTTCTTGCTGGGTCTGAAGAAGCTTTGTCCATGTTGCTACTCCTTCATAAACTTTGTTGACTTCTCCAACAAGCATCTCACCAATCCTTTTCTTAATCAAGAAATTTTGCTTGTGCAGTTCGGCTTGTTGAGCGGCCTCTTCCAGTGTGAGGTGGTTTTGGACCTCCAACAAAGCTCGAATCCTCAGCTCCTTCTCTCTGTCCATTGAAGCTTTCCACGTAGCTTCAAGTATTTCTTGAAGATCATCAAGAACAACCTTAAAACAGTTCAGTGGGAGACAGGTTGAACTTGTGAATACAGTACACTACTGCTTCTTCAATCTTTCTCCTTTCTTCTTCATTTGCAAAGTGATATCTGGTGTTCACTGAACTCCTCCCTCCAGTATCTTTCAACCCTGCCACAAATTCATTGATTGTGGGCTTTCTTCTTCTTGGTGGATCCTCCTTTACAAGTTTGCTAGAAGCCCTCTTCCTGACTAGAGGAACAGTTTCCTCAGTTTTTGTTTCCTCTTGTTCTTCTTCTTGGGTACTAGGTACCATTTTAGCTTTCTTCCTTTGAGCCTTCGGTTGCTTTGTCACCGGTTTCTTCTTTGGTGTGGGGGCCCTTTTGGTGTAGACATTTTTTATCAGTGCCCTCTTCTTCAGATTCTCCTAAATCTCTTCGAATGTGTCGAACCAGTGGGCAGTGAGATCTAGATTAGCTTCAGTTAGGGCATCAACATATGCCTTAGCAATCTTGTTGGTGATCTCATAACCCAGCTCAGGAGCATATTCTATTCTCGGTTCCACTGCTTGAATAGGTGGAAACCAGAAAACACACATCATCCTTGTATGAGTCAACAATGGTTGACACACCCACTCCCTTGCGTGCATTCTCAATTGAAATGCGTCAAAATATTCGGTCATCACTTTACCGAACTGGTTTCCCAGTTGGTTGGCCATTTCACTTATTTGGTGCATGACCAATCTGTCGGTTCTCCATGTCACCTTGCCAATTCCCAAGAAAAAATTTTGATAGTAGAAGTAGAGACATACTAGTAGGGTCCCGTACTTCATAGGTTTCTTCTTAACTATACCGAGCTTCTTCATATTTTCGAATATCTGACCTCGCAGCATTCCGCAGAGATTGTAGTTGGCATTGTCATACATTATGTAATGTTCCCAACCACAACGTGACTGAAAACACCTCCTTTGGATAGCCTTTCAGTTTTTGGTATGGATCGAGTGTGGTTGTAACAGTGTGAAACTGTACAGTGGAAGACCATCCGGTGGTGAAGAGGTCGTACGATGGAAGACCATCCGGTGGTGGAGATACCGTACGGTGGAAGACCGCCCAGTGGTGAAGAGGTCGTACGGTAGAAGACCACCTAGTGGTGAAGAGGTCATATGGAGGAAGACCGCCCGGTGGTGAAGAGGCCATATGGTGCAAGGCCACTTGGTGGTGATTGCCTGGTGGCCGTACAATGATGGCCTAGAGGTCGTACGGTGTTTGCTTGGTGATCGTACAGTGATTACCTGATGGACGTACGGTGATTATCTGGCGGTCGTACGGTGATGGCCTAGTCGTTGTACAGTGATGGTCGGGTGGTCGTACGGTGATGGTCAAGTGGACGTACGGTGATGGTCGAGTGGTCGTATAGTGATGCCCAAGTGGCCGTATAATGATGGCCTAGTGGCCATACGGTGATGGCCTGGTGATCGTACGATGATGGTCGAGTGGCCATATGGTAATTGCCTGGTGGCCATACGGTGATCCCCTGGTGGTCGTACGGTGATGCCGAATGTTTACAAAATAATATAAATACCCAGACGAAAGCCAATATATTTGCAAAACAGTTTTATTGATATAAGTGAAAACACTTCGGATTCGCCAGATCTGATACAACAGAACAAACTGAATAGGGTGAGGGTTGAATCCCACCGAAACTGCAAATACCAAATAGGGAGGGTCTTTCACCTCCGAAATGGCAGCCAGCAGAATCCCAACAGGAATTCGCAAATGTAAATAAAATATCAAATCTCAACATGAAAAATACTTCCTACACGCTGATCATAGATACCCCTTCGGAGAAACTCCTGAGGGTTTACAAAAGAACGCCGACACGACAAACACCTATGGACAATAATAATAAAAATGGGCCCCCAATTATTAATTAAAGGTCCATTTATAATATTGTTAAAATTTTGGGACCATTAATTAATTAAAAATAATTTATTAAAAATAGGGACATTACAAATCCTCGCCGCCCAAAAATTGCTTGCCCTCAAGCAATCCATCATCAATACTCTAGGATTCCAAACAAAGCGCGGACACTGATAACTGTATCCACTAGAACCCTCAAGCCGCAACTTGACCACGTGTATGCGCCTGGAAGTAAATGACAAAAGTAACTCTCCATCAGGCTTCCGCTGCTCCACTCTGATATAATTGTTGTCATGCCCAGTATCACCAAGATCCCAGTGAAACCAAACATCAAACACATTGATGCTCAAATCCCAAGCCATGTGCGGACGTTGGTAGCCATATCCGTTGAAAACTTTGTGTTGATTCTGGACCACATGCACAACATAGTTGGATTTAGTTGGGACTAGTAAACCATCATCAAGCTTTTGTTGTGCCACTCTGCTATAAACATTGTCATGCCCTTCACCAGGATCCCAACAACACCAATCCATGAAATCTTTCACACCCTCATATTCAACAATCTCTTTCAGTATGGCCACATACACAAACGTTGATGCCGATACTACAGTAATGTTCTGAAGGCCATCTCAGCCTGAAGGGGATCTCGATCGGAAGGCAATCTCAGCCTAAAGGGGATCTCGATCCGAAAGCAATCTTGGCCCGAAGGGAATCTCGACTAGAAGGAAATCTTAGCCTGAAGGGAATCTCAACTCAAAGGCAATCTCGGCCTGAAGGGGATCTCAATCTGAAGGCAATCTCTACTCGAAGGGGATCTCGACCCAATGGCAATCTTGGCCCGAAGGGGATCTTGATCTGAAGGTGGCTATAATGTTCTCGACGGTGACAGAGAGAACATCGACGGACATAGCTTGTTGCATATAATGAAGGGTTCCATACTCAATGAACTGAAGGCATGGCTCATGAAATGGAGTAGTGGCAGAGCTTATGTCACCTTGATCTATCCAGGTTGTCTTGGCAAGGTCCATGCAAACAACTTCTTCATTTTTCAGGTGTTCTCCACATGTACGTGTAATAGCAAGATTTAACACATCCTCCTAGAGCAACCCAGTAATCATGCCTTCACCCTCCAAGTGTAATGCATCACCCTTATCGCCGTCATCTACTTTTTCCCTCTTGTGCAAATGTGATATTAATTTTTCTTCACAATACTTGAATACATTACTGACCAATCTACACGCTCCCATAGACGGGACACATTCTAGATTACGAACAGCCCACAACATAGATATGATAGGTTGGGATATTTCATCCATCTCTTCAATGCACGAAATCATAAGGCTCTCCATAGCAACCAAAACCTTAGTATCATGACACTCCTTGATTGTGACCAAGAAGTGATGAAACATATCATGGAGCAAGTCTTGCAACTCTAGATCTAAGAGAAGGTTACTTACTTTGACATTTGCACAATTTTCCAATATTGTAGATCTCCTGCCAAAAGGATCACCACTGAAGTCATCAAGGCTTTGAAAGCTGTCAACGATCAAATGCAATATCTCTATCATGGTGTTGTCATCATACGATTCTCTAGGAGCCCAGATTCTCAAAATCTCACTGAGACATGTTGCAATTGCCAACTTCACTTCCTTGTCATGGTGTTTCAAAAGCCTAGGTTGACTTAAGACATCCTTAATTGGAGAAAGGATCCTCTGTATAAATCTTGAAGGTAATTGGTCTACCTTACACAAACATACCTCCAATATATCTAATGGAAGATCAACACCCTCGCTGAGCTCTTTGCCAATCTTTTGTAGTGCCTTCAACCACCGCTGTCCATCACTATTGGGCGCCATGGTGTGATCGGAATCCCAAAATCTCTCAAACATCCCAACAGGCTGGCAAGATCACCAGCTCTGATACCACTGTAATGTTCCCAACCACAACGTGACTGAAAACAACTCCTTTGGATAGCCTTTCGATTTTTGGTATGGATCGAGTGTGGCTGTAACAGTGTGAAACTATACGATGGAAGACCATCCGGTGGTGAAGAGGTCATACGGTGGATGACCGTCTGGTGGTGGACAGACCGTACGGTGGAAGACCGCCCGGTGGTGAAGAGGCCATACGGTAGGAGACCGCCCGGTGATGAAGAGGCCATACAATGGAAGACCACCGGTGGTGAAGAGGCCATATGATCGAAGACCGCCCTGTGGTGAAGAGGTCGTACGGTGCAAGGGCGCCCAATGGTGATTGCCTGGTAGTCGTATGGTGATGGCTTGGTGGTCGTACGGTGTTTGCTTGGTGGTCGTACGGTGATTACTTGGTGGTTGTACGGTGATTACTTGGTGGTCGTACGGTGATGCCTGGTGGTCGTACGGTGATTGTCTGGCGGTCGTACGGTGATGGCCTAGTGGTCGTACGGTAATGGTCGAGTGGTCATACCGTGATGCCCGAGTGGCTGTACGGTGATGGTTAGGTGGCTGTATGGTGATGGCCTGGTGGTCGTATGGTGATGGCCTGGTGGCCGTACGGTGATCGCCTGGTGGCCGTACGATGATCGCCTGGTGGCCATACGGTGATCGTCTGGTGGTCGTACGATGATGCTGAATGTTTACAAATAATATAAATACCCAGACGAAAGCCAATAATTTGCAAAACAGTTTTATTGATATAAGTGAAAACACTTCGGATTCGCCAAATCCGATACAGCAGAACAAACAAAATAGGGTGAGGGTTGAATCCCACCAAAACTGCAAATACCAAATAGGGAGGATCTTTCACCTCCGAAATGGCAACCAGAAGAATCCCAACAGGAATTCGCAATGTAAATAAAATATCAAATCTCAACATGAAAAATACTTCCTACACGCCGGTCATAAATACCCCTTCGGAGAAACTCTCGAGGGTTTACAAAAGAACGCCGACATGGCAAACATCTACGGACAATAATAATAAAAAATGGGCCCCCAATTATTAATTAAAGGTCCATTTATAATATTATTAAAATTATGGGACCATTAATTAATTAAAAATAATTTATTAAAAATGGGGACATTTCACATTATCTGGTGAGCGGCATGAATAGGTCCTCCCGGTATGCTATTTAGATTGTTGGACTGATAGATTTTATAACCTATCACCGCAGATGCAAACCAAACCCCTTCATCTTCAATGTCGTTCACTGTCATGAGTCGACCATCAGATTTTGATTTGGTCAGCTTGGTCACAATCACATTAGAGATCGTTCGTAGGGTTAATGCTTCCCCTTCCTAACTGTACCCAGTCACGCGATGCAAATTCTCCTTTGTTATTTGTGTAACAGCACCCTTTTGGAGCCAAAAACCTGGATCGTGCACTCAACTGAGGACCAGTCGAATCCAATCTGGCTGAAGATAGTTGGATAGGTGACTCCGTTGATAAGACCAGATGACACTAGCTTCGCGTATCGAGCTTGAAGCCTTCTATCCTCGCATAGTGAGAGATACTCGCTCTGAATGAATGTTTCACCAAGTTCTTCCTGCTTGGCATGGATAAACACAGTCATGTCTTTTGTCATGAAGACACCATCGGGTACTGTTGATAATGCACCAGCCATAGCGGTTGCCCGGTTCTGGACCGCCATGATATCATAAGAAGGTCCATCGATTTGATTTTTAGGAATCAGCTTGACGATAGGTGATGAAGATGCCATTGTGATCAACCGGTTGAAACAGAAAGCAGCGTTGATTGGTCTTGCAGAGAATAACTTACGATGATCAAAGCACAAGAATATTACTCAAGCATAAAAGTTTGTTAATCACAAAATTGCAAAGTAAGGTAAATGAGTAATTCTTCTTTCTTTATATAGGGTTAGGGCATAACGATAATTACCAAACAGTAACTTTGGTTTAACGGCTACACCATTAAATGCCTTACCTAACCTTTCTTTCCTTTTTCGCCAACCGGTATTCTGACTTTTTTGGTTGTGCATAGCCCGATTGATCGTAGCTTACCTATCCGGTCTTGCGTGCAGACTGGGTGAGTTTAGTACCCACCAATACTACCGGGAATCAATAAAATGTACTATCGGTCTCCCTCTAAGCCCTATAGGCTCAGTTTAATGAAGAAATATCACCATTGGCCAATGATGATCTTTCCTCTGTCTTCTCCTCAGGAGAGCTCTTTGATTCCTTCTTGAACCAAATCTACTTGACTGCTTTCTCAGTCTTCTCTTCTTTATTGTTTTTCTCATTTGAGGATGAGGTTTTCTCCATCGGTTTGACCGATTCTTTCCTTTTGTTCATTGACCGGTTCCTGCAGTATTTGGTTGGGTGTCCAACTTTGTTGCAGGAGTGACAGACTATCTCGGTTGCCTTCCATGGATTCACCCTTCTATTGTTAGGTGATTTGTACCAGGAGTCATTGTAACTATGCATATCACAGTTGGCATAGTTGTTTGTGCTCCGGTTCTTGTTTCTTTTGGGGAATACTGGTCTCGGTGGGGATTTGAATGCCATTGTCTTTGATCTGCATTTGTCAGCTTTGTGTCCAAACTTATTGCATGCATAGCAATAGCCTTTGAAGCTTCCCCTGCTTCCACTGAAAACATTTGTGGGGCTCGACCAGCATTCATTGGTCTTGTGGCCATACTTGCAACAGTTTTTGCAGTAACTGTTTTTTGGCTTTACCGGTGCATTGCTGTAGTCATTTGTTTTATGACCCGGTTTTCCGCAATGATTGCAAGAGGTGTTAAAAGTCTTCTTATTTTTTCATGCCAATGGCTTCTTCTTATCCTTCTTGCTTGTCTTAGCTTTAGAAGACTCACCAGTCTCTTTGGTGTCTTTACCAGTAAATCCTAGGCCGGTGGGATCTTTGTGCTTTCTTTGAGCTTTGAGTTGCTCATCAAGCTTGACCGAGCTCTTGTTGTATCTTCTTAGGATTTCGTTTCTTTCTTCAAGTTCTTTCATCTGTTCCTTCAGTTGATACAACTCTAATGCCAGCCTTTTGCATGCTTCATCTCTATCATGCCAACCCTTTTGCATGTTGGCATTTTCTTGAGTGACAATTTGCATGTCTTCTTGAAGTTGCAGAATGACGAGATCATTTGACCCTATAGCTCCCTCTGCTCAGTTCCTTTCTCTTTCAGAGGTTGTTAATGACTTGACTGTTGTGTTTCTTTCATCTTCATCTTTCCTCTTTTTCTCAATCAGTTCAGTCATCCTTAGGGCATTCTCTTCTTGCTCCCACTTAAGGTTAGAGATCTGACCGGTTACGATCTAGTTCCTCTCCATAAGCTCGGAGACTACCTCCTCAGCTTCATCAGATCCACTCTACCCAGAGAGTTCATCAATAGTCTCATTGCTCTCATTCAACTGTAGAGCCAACTCCTTCCTTTTTGCAAGTGATCTTCTCAGCCTATTCTCCAAAGAGGCAATGATGTCATTGGCTTCCTCAAGCTATTTCTGATACCTGTAACCCTCCATGATCTTTCTCTCAAGCAGTTAAGCTTTATATAGTAGAGAACTTGGCTCTGATACCAATTGTTATTCCAAACCGGTTACTGAGAGGGGGCGTGAATCAGTAAATACTATTTCTATTATAATTCAAATCTTGTAAAGGGATTATTTCAAGATAAGCAAAATGTAAACAATCATCCACAAGCATAAATAGAAATACACAGATCAACAAATGATGTATACGTGGAAACCCTCGGTCAAAAGGAAAAAACCATGGTGAGACAAAGCTAACTTCACTTCTGCAGAAATAAAGATGCCTTGTTAGGAGCTTACAAAGCACTTGTGAAGGTGCTAGCCAGTTAAGGGATTTAATAGAAGATCGGTTAAGATCTTAACTCTATTAAGAGTTCCCTAGTTCAAGGACTTTCAACATCAACAAAGATGTTACCCAGTTAAAAGATTTTTACAAAGAACCGATTAGGGTTCACCCTGATAGAGGGATTTCAATATGCTTTCATAAAACAAAAGCAATGATCTTAATTGACACACTCTGTCTAATTAGATCATACATTTTTTCCCAGTTCTACCTAGTTGTTGATCTTTCTGCCTTTCACCTCTATGACTGTAGCACTTCTCTCAGAAGTTGTCTTTCTTTTTGCTCTGTTCATTCAACAGCTATCAACAACTCACTTTCTTGCATCCTATGACCTGTCTATATACAAAAGTTCATCTTAATGAAACCCTTAACTCATAGAACTACCAAGCTGTAAACTCAACATTAAATCATGCAACAAGCAAAAAGCTTTGCGTTCTGATCTAGAGTTTACCTTGAAACATCTGTAGAAATAAAGCTAACTCCTATTAAAAAGCTAACTCCACTTCTGAGCGGTGGATGCTCCGCAAATTCCGGTTTTAACTCAAAACTGCTCTGCATAATCCGGTGTGGATCTTTATACAGTTTGACCGGTATAAATCTCATACCCAGTTTATCCCTATTTGTAATAATAGATTGGTACTATGTACTTATTCAGTCTACGGTGCATCTCCTCTGTTATAGTCTACCGGCGCCTTTAAAGTAATGAGTGAACTACCGGTGAACCTTTACCAGTGGGAATGGTGTTACCGGCACCTTTAAAGTAATGTGAGTGAACTACCGGTGAACCTTTACCGGTGGGAATGGTTTTTGCATCTAACTTCACTAATGACAACTTAAATTTGCTAACAGCTTTCTCCCGCTTTGGGTTTCCACATGATACATCTGGTGTTCTCTACTGCTTTGATCTTATGATAATTACCTTTGTGATAAAATCTGGTCTACATGCAGGTTTAGTTAGATTATATCAAATTGTCTTCAAATTTTAGTAGGTGTTGATTCACCCCTCTCCTCTCAACACCGGTTGGGACCATCATTCAGTCACTACATAAATATTAGATTGCGTGAAACATTTTCAAGATTCCATCTTGGATCCTCCTACATGGTGACATACTAGGGTTTCATCAAGTCTCTTTAACATAAGATAAAAAAATAGGCAACGTATCTATATCAACAACATTGTATTCTTTGACGACAAGGATTTCACCTTGATGGAGGCAATTGAATCCAAGACATCCTGAATCCCCAAATTGTCATATTAAGTAATAGATGCAGAGGTCGACTCCAATGTGGCAACACCTCTTAGCGTCCCCAAAGATCTACAACGAGAGAATTTCACTTCTTATCGAGAATCTACAAATAACATGGAATTCCAAGGAGCACATGGATGAGTACCGGAATAAACTTAAGGAGAAGTGGGTTATCCCTAAGAAGTAACCAAAGGAACAAAGTGCATCCACTCCCCATAGCTCTGGGAGACTACACGCAGGAGCATCTGCCATCACCTACAAAATCTACTCAATCTAAAGGGAGCTTAAAAAGAGCCATGCCACCACAAAGAGAGTCATTTATAGAAGAGGCCTCAAAGGCCCTCTTGCAAACAAGTGCAAAGAAGAAGAAAATAAAAATAGAGAAGGCACACAAGGACCTCTCTTGCCGAAAAGAGTGTAACGAAGAAGAAACATAAGCAAAAGAACAAGTAGAACCATTGGTGAATGAAGACTTGTTAATTCAAGGCAAACGTCTTATTCAGATTTCAATTTATTCTTTCATATATATATGCAATGCTGATTATATATATAAATCTTGATTCTAACAATGTCAATCTTTATTTGCAGGAGTAGAAGAACTGAATTTATGTAATTGAAATGAACTTGTAATTCGACTATGATCAAATTGTAATGAAGAGATATATATATATGTGTTGCTGTTCAATATACTTCTTACTTATCAGTTTTTGTACTTGTATTGAACAGTCGAGCAATATAAATATGTGCATAGTAATGTGATCAGTCATGTCTATGATAGACATGACTCCTTGAGGAGTCATGTCTATCATAGGCATGACTAATCATTACACCCTTTGGTAATACAAAAGTGAAGAACCTGCCTGGCTCTTTGATGAAGGTAATATTTATTTCTGAATTTGCTTGCAATGTTTTGTTTTTTATATGATAATATTTGACTTCAAAAATATTTCCAGAATTGAATATTATTGAATATCAATTAATTCTAAACTTCTGAGCTCACCAAAATGGATTAAATTTACAAATTTGCCAATTACAAAACCACATATCAAATTATAAATTCAAATTGGCACCTTAATTGCAAATCGTGGCCAACTTGGAAGAAAACGCAGTCACCAAAAGGAACATAAGACTCCAAAGTCTGAAAGCAGCCTTGAGAATATGGAACACAAGCCCACAATGATGAAATGCAGACCTCCCAAATGCTTACGCGGCTCTCTCCAATGCAAAGCAGTCTCTTAACTTGAATGTATAGCTACTAGAAGACAAAATGCAGCCTCCAAGTGTAATTCACAGCCAATAATTAATTATTTGGTTCTCTGATTTGAAACGCAGCTCCTCTGGAAAATATCATATCCTTGCTAACAATTTGTAACCAGACTAGAAGATACAACAGCCTTCTAGTATCAATATAATCTTCTAAAGATAATCGAACCAGAATTATGAATACCTCAGTAACAGCAGCAAATTAACAATTCTCCTCAAATTTGGTATATAACAGCACCAAATTTGCATCCACAGAATCAAAATTAGATTTCCAGAATTCAATAGAAAAATTCGCCACCAATTAATGATGATTCAAATTGCAGAAGTGAGGAATCAGTCTTCAAACCCTTGCCAACTTCTCCACAACCAAAAAATTCAAAAAAATTGCATAAGTCAAGAATGAGGTTCGAATTCTCATAAAGTTGTATATATAATATTTTTCATCGCTTCTCAATGACACTTTTCACTTAAAAGCCACTTAATTTATGGTTGCACATTTGAAATATAATAAACAATTATATTTCTTTCCACTTTAATGATGAAAAAAGACCCTTTCATTAAAATAACCATATGCTGACACACAGGATCCCTATTTTATGAGCTCAGGATTTAAAACTTCTCAACACAGTTCCAACGAGCTATAACACTAAGATGCCCAAAATAGATTCCCAATAAAGATGGAAACCTTAGCCTTTTAATTAAATAATAAACATAATTCACCCATCTTGCGAAAATGACTGAGGAAGCATCATAATCAAAATTTGACAGCACAAGAGTGATCCTGATGATGAAAGATGATGAATGAACCTGACGGGGTGATTTACTAAAAATAGACGCTCCCTCCAAGAATCTTGGAGTCCAAACAAAAAGCCGAAAATAAAATCTGAAAGCATCATATAACTACTCTAAATCATCTTAGCTCAATAGAACCATATGATAAGTCCCTAAAAACGGGGCCAAAACCCACAACAAGGTCCTCTAATCACGAGAATTAGCCTACAAGGACCCAATGATAGGCTAGATCCACTAACTCCAATGCTTGCTCAAAATGGGGACATTACAACAAAGCATTGAAACTCATTATCGGGTTTGACACCGATTCAATACCAATTACGATTCATTAGTTATCAGGTTGATACTGATTCCAATTAGTTATTGGGTTTGTTTCATATTCGATCATAAAGAGAATATAGAGCATGATAAAAATTGTATATATTAATAAATATACATATATAATGATAATAATAATTCTCATTATATATATATGTGTGTGTGTGTGTGTGTGTGTGTGTGTGTGTGTGTGTGTGTCTTTAATTTGATCGATGATATATGCTTCAATATTATGAATTTCTCTAATTGATATATGCATTAGTAATATGAATTTATCTGATCGTGGCTATATGCAACAACACTCCCTCTTAGCTAGGGAAGATAAAATCATATATATCACATTTCTCGTGATAAGAAGTCTCACATATCTCGTGAAGACAAACATCACATAACATGTGATGATAAGTATCACATAACTCGTGACACTTAAAGCATGATATGCTTGAGAATATCACATTCTCCTTATACATCCTAGCTATGGTATGTGCATTGACATTACGTCACATAATGTCTACCATAACAGATCATGGCACATCCATGAATGATATCAAGTCAGCATGATATCAACATTACAAGATCGTCATCTTATACTATTTGAATACAAGTGTTCAATTCCAAAAGATTGTCACCTTTTAGAGATGAACACAGGGGGTAGGGCCCATAAAGTCATATATTAACACATATGACATCTTATATATCAGTAAAGATTACAATGCAAATTACAATTCAATCATACCAAGACTTTTTCTGAAGTATTCAACTTTCACTCTGGCACGTGGCTTGGTGAGTATATCTGTTGTCTAATCTCCTGTACTAATATATTCCAACTTGATCACATTCCTATCCACCATGTCTCTAACATAATGATAAGAAATCTCTATATGCTTGGATTTATCGTGAAATATCGGATTCACAGAAAGTTTTATGCAACTCTGATTATCACAATGGATGACTGTAGGTTTCAAGGGCTTACCGAATAATCCCACAAGCAATTTCCTGAGCCATACTGCTTCTCTTGCTGCCATAGAGGCTGCAATGTATTCAGCCTCTATAGAACTCTGAGCCACTGAAGACTGTTTCCTACACATCCAAGATGTCATGGCGGATCCCAAACTAAAGTAGCAACTAGAGGTACTTTTTCTATCAGTTATACTTCCAGCTCAATCAGAATCTGTGAATCCATGTAGATTCAAGTTAACTTTCTCATAATTGAGTCCATAGTTTAGAGTACCTTGAAGGTATCTCATAACATGCTTCACAACCATAAGATGTATCTCCTTAGGCTCACACATAAACTGACTCGAGGCATTTACTACATAACAAATATCCGGTCTAGTATTAACCAGGTACATCAAGGATCCAATTATCTGCATGTAGAGGGTGGGATCTGCAAACGGAGAATCTGTTGCTGCCTCATTTAGTTTATGAAGGTTTGTTTCCATGGGAGAAGACATGGGTCTACAGTTCATCATTCTTCAATATGTCAAAGGTGTACTTTCCTTGATTAAGCACAATGTTGTCTGAGTTTTTCCAAACTTCCAATCCAAGGAAGTAATGTAGAAGGCCTAAATCCTTCACTTCAAACTCTTTAGCAAGGTCTCTTTTTACATTGATCAATAAGGTGATCTTCTCTTGTAATCAACAGATCATCAAGATACAAGATTAATATTAACATATCACCTTTTCTTTGCTTGAAGTATAGATTTGGATCTGCATCATTCTTAGAAAATCCCAATTCCATGAGATAGCTATTGATTCTCTCATACCTTGCCCTAGGGGTCTGTTTAAGTCCATAGAGAGCTTTCTTCAATCTGCACACATGAGATTCTGCAGTGTGAATCTCAACTCCTTCTGGTTGCGCTAAGTAGCTTATTCCTCTATTTTCTCATTTAGGAATGCAGTCTTTACATCCATCCGATGAACTTTCCATCCTTTGGTTGCTGCAATGGCTAGAACTGCTCTGACAAAGGTATATCTGGCAACAGGTGCAAAAGTTTCCTCATAATCAATTCCTTCTTTCTGTGAGAAACCTCTGGCAACAAATCTAGCTTTATGTTTCTCTATACTTGCATCTGCAGCATACTTGATTTTGAACAGCCACTTGGATGAAACAATAAATTTTTCGTTTGACCTTGAAACAACTTCCCAAACATCATTTTTTTAGATGGACTAGTATTCTTCTGTCATGGCATCCTTCCATACTTGGCGTTTGAGGGCTTCTGATGCATTAGAAGGTTTAGAGAGATCATTCATTAAAGCCACATAGCTGGAAAATCTTCGAGGTCTTTTACTTTCTCTAAAGTTCCCTAAAGGAGCTGCAAAGTTCTTTGCTTCTTCCATTGTTTTGGTGGCCCAAAGTGGTCTTTTCTAATGATTCTCTTGAGGTGAGTTTTGTCCTTCATTTTCATCCTCTTCAGGATACTCCCTCTGAAACTCAGGAGCAAGATCCTCTTCTAGGTCTGAAGATGGAGTATTACTTTCTGACTCAATAGAATTTCTAGCCTTTTTGAAAGCTAGGTCTTCCTCAAATATTACATCTCTACTGAGTTCAATATTGCTATGTTCAAGTACAAATACTCTATAGGCTTTAGAAGTTTCACTATACTCAACAAGGATTCCTTTTCTTCCAGAAGGTTCTAGTTTTGTTCTTTTCTCATTAGGTACATGAAAATAAACAGAGCATCCGAATATCCTTAAGTGAGTGATATCTGGCTTTATACCTGTGAAAACTTCTTCAGGAGTTTTGTCTTCAACATGGGAGTGAGGACATCTATTTTGTATGTATACAACAATGTTGGAGGCTTCTGCCCACAAATAGGTTTCTAGGTTTTGATCAAGGAGCATGGCTTTAGCTACTTCTACAATAGTTTTGTTTTTCCTCTCAACAACCTCATTTTGTTGAGGGTTGTAAGGAACCCTGAACTCCCTCTTAATCCCAGCTTCTTTGCAAAATTCTCTAAAAATATCATAGATGTATTCCCTCCCATTTTCAGTTCTTAGGGTTTTTACTTTCTTCCCATAGGAGTTTTCAGAGAAGGATTTGAATTCCTTAAATTTCCTGAGAATCTCTTATGATTCTTTACATTTAGGAAGTGGATCCAAGTTTTTCTGGAGAAGTCATCAACAAATATTACATAATATAGAAACCCTCCCACTGAAGGTACAGACATGGGTCCACATAAGTCTGTGTGAACTAGTTCTAAAACATTACTTGTTTTACTAGAACTACTTTGAAAAGAACCCTTAGTATTTTTGCCTAGGGCACACTCCTTACATGTACCTGAATGATATTTCTTTAACTTAGGTAAGCTAGTGACTAACTTTTCCATGGAAGATAAGGCACGAAAGTTTAAATGTCCTAATCTTCTATGCCATATCTCATTAGAGTCTGTAATTTCATGAATTAGGGCAAGATTAGGTTCAGTACATACCTCATATAAGTAGCCTTTTCTATGCCTTATGGTTATAGCTTTCTTGATAGAAGAATTCTTTGGCCATGCCAACACCTTGCTATCTATGAAGGTTACTCTATACCCATTTTCCTCAAGTGCAAATATGGAGACTAGGTTCCTCTTGATGCCTGGAACGGAAAGAACTCTGGTGAGTTGGATAGACATGCCTGACTTCAACTTAATGGTGCAGATCCCAACACCTTTTACTAGATGTGCAAAGTTGTCTCCAATGGTTACCTCTTCATCAATTTCTTCTACCATAGAGTCCAATTGTTCTCTATACCCAATTATGTGTCTTGATAACCCACTGTCTATGATCCAAGTATTAGATTTGTTGGATACTTGATTGGAGAGAGCGGAGTAGAATACATGTTTCTCTGAATCATGCTCCTTTTTATTTCTTTTCACTTTGGCAAATGTAGCTTGTTTAATTATGTCTGGACATCTAGTTGCATAATGCCCATATTGATCACATTTGAAACATTGAATGTGAGAAACATCTTTCTTAGATGAACCCTTTTCATGATGGTCCTTCGTCTTCTTAAAGTGTTTCTTCTTGCCTTTCTTGTGAGAGTTTACATTTAACACATGAAGATCCTCATCTATGTTCTTTTGTTTGATCCCTTTCTTGTTTTGTCTTGACTCTTCCTGAAGACAATCAGACCTTAGACGGATCAAAGTTTGGATATTTAGACCTTGCACTAATGCCTTGAACAAAAGTCTCCCAAGAGTTTGCTAGGCCATCTAGTGCAATGAGTGTCAGTTCTTTGCTCTGAATTACATATCCAAGTGTCGATAATTCATCCTTAGAGTGGATATTCTCATAAAGTATGCATTGTAGATTCTCCTTTGTTCATACTTATATGATTAATTTTCCTCCTTAGGGCTAGAGTTCTACTAGCACTATTTATCTCATACGTGCTTTCAAGTGATTTAAACATATGATAGGCAGTCTCATATTTTGTCAAGATTGGCACTATATGATCTCTAACGCCATCAACTATGATCTTCATAGATTTTTCATTTCCTTCAATCCAAATGGATTTCTCGGGATCATTCTCTGGCTCTTCTTTCTCCTCTTTTATGAATGACTCGACTTCATTTTCTTTTAAAATCATTTTATTTCTGAATTTCCATGATGAGAAATTGTTTCCTCCTTCAAGCCTATCCTCAAATCTGATAGCCCTTGCCATGGAAATGTCATATATTATAATTGATATTGAATTTCTCAAGTTTGAGAGCTTCTTGGATCTTCCTTTCCCAGTGCTCTGATACCATGTTAATTCCAGGCAATCTTCTTATTCAAATTTCAATTTATTCTTTCATATATATATGCAATGCTGATTATACATATAAATCTTGATTCTAACAATGTCAATGTTTATTTGCGGGAGTAGAAGAACTGAACGTATGTAATTGAAATGAACTTGTAATTTGACTATGATCAAATTGTAATGAAGAGATACATATATGTGTCGCTGTTCAACATACTTTGTACTCATCAATTTCTGTACTTGTATTGAACAGTCTGAACAATATAAATATGTGCATGGTAATGTGATCAGTCACGTCTATGATAGACGTGACTCCTTGAGGAGTCACACCTATCATAGGCGTGACTAATCGTTACACCCTTTGGTAATACAAAGCATTGAAACTCATTATCAGGTTTAACACCGACTGCATACCAATTACGATTCATTAGTTATCGGGTTGATACCGATTCCAATTAGTAATCGGGTTTGTTTCATATTCGATCATAAAGAGAATATAGAGCATGATAAAAATCATATATATTAATATATATGATGATAATAATAATAATTATCATTATATATATATATATATATATATATATATATATATATATATATATATATATATATAATCTAATCGATGATATATGCTTCAGTATTATGAATTTCTCTAATTGATATATGCATTAGTAATATGAGTTTATCTGATCGTGGCTATTTCAGAAGGAGAACATGGAAAAGACATTTGAAATTTATAATGATATTGCAGCACCTAATAAGGTAACCACCGAGAGGGCACTAGTCCGATACATGGTGGCTTCCAACATCACGTTAATATCCGTTTCGGATTTTAGCCCAATGTTTCATCTTACCAACTGAGTAATTTTGTCAAACAATTTGCATTCATTCCTTGAAAGGTTTCAAACTGAAATATTAAACAAGCTTCTGATTTGTTCACAAGGTTTGCTTTCAATGTTTTTCAGTTCTTGTTTTGAGGATTTAGAGTTATGATTTTTCTTGAAATGACCAACAAATATGTGTAGATTTAGCAAAATGTATTGAACACAGAAATAAAGATTTGCTTCTTTAAGTTCTATGTGCGCAATGCAGATTTAAAAGCTGGAATCTCTGACCTTATTTGATATCAATAAAGTTGCCTAGATCTCGGCTTCCAACAATGATAAGAGGACACCAATTACAATAACCAACAGCAGAAAATACGAAGTTTGAATCTGACAAAAAGACCACGCGACAACAAGCAGTCCAGAGCTGAATAAATCTCAGGAAATTACAATGAATAGTATCGCTGCACACAGAAACTATATGTATGGTGTACCTACATCAACACCCAGCTCATAACTCTGTCTTCAGAGTATCTAATAAATCAGCATTCCTTTCAAACTGAACCACCAGCAAGGTCCACGAATTCCCTTTATTCTTTATGCCAAACCATGTCTTCAGGTAAGATAGATTCTCACGTGCTGGGAGCATGAGCTCACTCCAAAAAGTAAGGGGCTGCTTAAATCTCACGACCTGACAGGGAATTCCACGTCTGAAAAAGAGGAAGATAAGGTAGCCCTAGATGGAAAATTCTTTATTAGTCGACCCCACAGCACCAAGGTCCTTACGGCGAGCGAAAGTAATTCTCGGCTATCCTTTCTTCATACGCCAAAACGAAGATTGCAAACGCCAACACTTGATCTCGGGTCTGGAATTGTCACCCGTATCTGTGAT
>BSBK01002292.1:335000-375847 GCA_027943335.1 Chamaecyparis obtusa | reverse complement strand
TAAATTAGAACCAAAGGACATAAACAACAAGGTACAACATTTTCTTTGTGTTGTCCTTAATTTTGACATCAGAATATTGGACAACCCTATACAGTTTTATCATGAATCTTTAGGGGTTTCCTTTGAGTTTTCATGCTTTGAATGATGTGTTACAAAGGTGATCTGTTATCCTTTGAATTGTCCAAAGTTTCATATCTTTTGAACATCATTTTTGAAGGTTTCTGTCAATATTTTCCCTCATCTTTCTTGTTAGAATGGATTTTTCTTCCCTAACTAAAAGAGCTTAAATTTTGGAAACCTTCAAGTTATTTCTTGGTTTTTCTCAGTTATGTGTTTGGGTTTTTTGGTTTTGTTTTTGTTTTATATTGATTGCATTTTAAATTTTGCTCATTTTGAGCTGTCTTAGGCCTCAATCAGAGTTGTATATCATGAGTTATTAAGGAATTAAGGGTACTACAAGTGGGCCTTTTAGGCCCAACTACATATCTTCATTCTTTGATTAAAATATTGCCTAGGTGGGCTTTCTGTCAACCATTGTGTAACATCATGGGTATTATTTACAAGAAAAAATGGAAATAAAACTCCATCTTCATATATTTGCATGAGGATATATAAATTTTGACGAGTTTATAATGTAATAGTGGACTTTTTAAGTATGATTACTGATGAAGGGTGCTCCCCTTAATACCACAAACACATAACAGAAATAGAGAAACAACAACAATATGCAAGAACAAAAAATTGGCTTCTTATTATCTCCACAAATGTGGAATTACAAACTTTCAGAATTACAATATGCAAAGCCACATGGGCATTCCCTTACAATATTCTGTAGGACAAAGCCTCGAACTATTACCCAAATCTACTACCTAGAACTATTCTAAACTGCCTAAGATAATAATACAACCTTCCTTATATAGGCAATTTTTTCCACCGCCTGGGAAGGTTCCAGAATTTTAGCCAATAAGGCCAACCAAACTTAGAATTATTTTATTTTACATTTTATTACATCATAGTCGGCTCAAGACAACCTTTGAAACCCGAACAGAAATTTTGAAGAAAATTATTTTCTGCCATTTCAGGTGGCCCAACTTCCGAAGACCATAAGTCATCACTAGTTGACCCGATCGGCTATTATAACCCCATTTCAGAAATGCCACGAAGCGCTCTATAGGCTTGACCCACGCAAGCACCCATCACCCAAATTTTCAACCTCATTCAGGGCCTCTAAAGCCTTCAAAACTGAGTCCAAAGTTTCTATACCCTACTGCCAATACCGAAAATCTTCAATATCTTCCAACATGCACTTGATCTGGAAATGAAACTTTACTGGCAGACTTATATGACCAAAATGAACCTCCAAGAAAGAAATTAGATCATTCTGAGCACAGACAAAAATTACCAAAAATAGTAACTTTCCATAAATAGAAGCCCTACACAGGATAGCCCTTATTGAATTCAAAAATAGAAATAGTTTTGGGTGATGCAAGATTGCTCTTACACCCAGGATGCTCCTGCATCAGACACCCAGGGTAATTTGAGAAGTGGACCCTGTCACGACTTAGGTGTGCAGAGAAAAACCAAGACGGCTAACCTCCTCCTTTGTCAGCCATGATGAATCTTCAACAGGTCATCCTTTCCACTTGACCAAATATTCTTCATATGTCCTGTTCCTTGTGCTTCTGCCAACACGACTATCCAGTATATCTTCGATCTCCTTAGTGTCTGAACTAGTTGCTGGAATACTCCACTGTGCTACTGCAACCTCATCTTCAACACCTCCTTCGTGATACTCTGTCAAATCTGAAATGTTAAACACTGGTGAAATATTTATCTCACTAGGCAATTCTAACTCATATGCATTTCCTGAATCATGCTTCTTCAGTATCTTACATGGCCCAAACTTCTTCATTTTCAGCTTGTTATATGTACCAACTAGAAACCGCTCCTTCCGCAAATGAACCATGACTTCATCACCAACCTGAAATTCCTTATACCTCCTTTTCTCATCTGCCTTAGCCTTATACTGTGCATTCATCTTGGTAATATGCTTCCTCACCTCCTCATGGATGTTCTTCAAGTGTTCTGCAAAATCCTCAGCTTCAGCACTACTTATTTCTCCTTTATCTATCTTTCTCAATTCAGATGCATTTCTTCGACTACTTCCATATACAATCTGGAATGGTGATTTACCAGTCCTCCTATTGACAGAATTATTGTATGCAAATTCTGCCTGTGGTAAAATCAAATCCCATCCTGTTGGCTTATCTCCAACCAAGCATCTCAGCAGATTTCCCAAACTTCTATTCACCACCTCTGTCTGTCCATCAGTCTGTGGATGATGTGATGAGCTAAACTTCAAATCTGTCTTCAACTTCTTCCACAATGTCCGCCAAAAATATCCAACAAACTTAGTATCTCGATCTGAAACTATGGTCTTTGGCAAGCCATGTAGTCTCACCACTTCTCTAAAAAATAATTCTGCTACATGAATAGCATCATTAGTCTTCTTGCAAGGAATGAAATGTGCCATCTTCAAAATCTGTCAACCACCACAAAAATTGAATCATGTCCCCGCTGTGTCCTTGGTAAACCAAGAACAAAGTCCATACTGATATCCTCCCAATGCTTCTCTGGTACAGGTAATGGCTGATACAACCCTATATTCTGCTTCACTCCTTTCACCATCTGACATACTCTGCAACTCTGTACAAAATCTTGACATCTTGTTGCAATTGTGGCCAATAATAATTTTCACTAACCAAAGCAAGGGTTTTATCAGGACCAAAATGTCCAGCCAATCCTCCGCTATGCTTCTCCTTGATGAGATTCTCCCTCATGGAGCTTCGTGGAATGCACAACTGACTCCCTCTGAATAGCATATCATCTTGGATGATAAAATCCAGCCATTTCATCCTATTTAGAGTAATAAGTTCTGTACAAGCTTTCCAAGCTTCACCAAAATCAGGATCCTCTGAATATAAATTCTTGAGTTCCTTGAACCCAACCACCTCAATCTGCATCTTTGTCAGCAATAGTTTCCTTCTGCTAAGAGCATCCGCAACCCTATTAGACTTTCCACTCCTGTGTTTCAAAACAAATGTATAACTCTGCAAAAACTCAACCCATTTCAAATGCCTCTGATTCAACTTTCCTTGACTATTCAAATATTGCAAAGCTTGATGATCAGTATACAAAACAAATTCCTTAGGAAGTAGATAATGTCTCCACTTCTTTAATGTCTGAACTATAGCATAAAATTCCTGATCATAAACAGAATACTTCCTCTTGGCATCATTTAACTTCTCACTGAAATAAGCAATAGGTTTACCTTCTTGGCTCATAACAGCTCCTATTGCAGTACCATTAACATCACAATCTACTTGAAACACCTTATTAAAATCTGGGAGTGCTAAAATAGGTTGTTCTGTAACTTTTTGTTTCAACAATTGAAAACTCTTTTCTACCCCTTTAGTCCACTTAAACTCTTTTCTATCCCCTCTCATTGTCTCAGTCAAGGGACCACAAATACTGCTAAAATTTCTGATAAACTTTCTGTAAAAGCTAGCTAGACCATGAAAAGATCTTACCTCAGTAGCACTCCTTGGAGTAGGCCATTCAACGATAGCCTGTACTTTCTCTGAGTCCATTTTTAGACCTTCTGCTGAGACTACAAATCCCAAATACACTAACTCTTTCTTCACAAAATTGCACTTCTTCAAATTAATCAACAATTTCTCATCTCTCAACTTCTCAAACACCATACGAATATGCATCATATGTTCCTCCAATGTCTTGCTAAAAATCAAAATATCATCTAGGTAAACAATGACAAACTTACCCAGAAATTCTTTAAGAACCTTGTTCATGAGCCGCATGAAAGTGCTCGGTGCATTGGTTAGCCCAAAAGGCATGACTAACCACTCATATAGTCCTTCCTTTGTCTTGAAGGTAGTCTTCCATTCATGTCCTTCTCTGATCTGAATCTGATGATATCCACTCTTCAGATCTATCTTTGAGAAATACACAGCTCCACTCAAACAGTCCATAATATCATCCATTCGTGGCAATGAAAACCTGTACTTGATTGTGATCTTGTTTATTGCCCTAGAATCTATACACATCCTCCACTCTCCATTCTTCTTTGGTGCTAATACCGCTGGTACAGCATAGGGACTTAGACTCTCACGGATCAATCCTTTCTGTAGCAGTTCATGTACTTGTCTATTCAACTCCTTACTTTCTGCAGGTGTCATTCTGTGTGCTGCCTTATTCAGCAAACTCACTTCTGGGATCAAGTCCATCTGATGACTGATCTTTCTGACTGGTGGTAATCCATCAGGCACGTTATCGAATACAATATCCTGAAACTCATTCAACAAATCTGCAACTTCTACAGGAACATCTTCTACTTCCTCTTTACCAGCTTTTGGAATTAAATCAAAACATACATGCTCATGCCTCATACCATCTAGGAAATTTCTTCCATCAACAAAAGTTATCCTTGCATTACCACATACCTTTTCTTCAGTCTCCTTCAATGGTTTTAGCTTATGTCACACTCCATCCTTTGTCAGGGAATAGGTATTTGTACGACCATCATGTACAGCACATCTGTCAAACTGCCATGGTCTACCCAACAACATATGACATGAATCCATAGATATGATATCACACAATACCTCATCTTGGTATCCGCCAATCTTGAACTTCACCAGGCATTGTTCATTGACCATGACCTTGTGGTCATCCTGTACCCAGGCAATCCGATATGGATGTGGGTGTTTTTGTCTCTTGAGCTTCAACTTTGTCACCATCTCTTCTGACACCAAATTGTCAGTGCTTCCACTATCAATGATCACATCACAACATTTACCTTCACACTTGCACCTAGTGCGAAACAGGCTCCTCCTTTGCTCAGGTTCATTCTCACCACTCAACAGGACTCTTCTGTTAATCAACATTTCTCCTCTTTCAGCATCTTCAGAATTTGATGATCTGGCATCTTCATCTACATGTGAAACTCTGGCCTGGCTTTCATTTCTTCTGTCTGTTCCACCTTGGCACTGAGGACATTCAAATGCCCTATGACCTTCTTCTCCACAGTGAAAACATGTTCCACGGAAGCCTCCTCTTCCAGATCCTTGTCCTCTTCCTCTTCCTCTCTGATCTCTATTATTCTGATTCTGGAAGTGATTGGAATTATTTCCACGCTGATTTTGACTGCTACTAGCCTCATCCTTCTTTTTCAGATCTTCATTTCGGCCACCATATGACCGTCCACCAGATCGTCCACTGCGACCTCTTCCATTTTTCCTGCTTTCAAACTTCTTGTTCAACTTTTCCTCTACTTTTAGGGCAAATTGGTATGCCTCCTCAATACTGCTCATTCAAACCAGATTCAACTCCTCCTGAATGCTTGGCCTTAACCCATTAAGGTATCGGAAAACTTTCTCCTTATCAGCTTCTGCATGGCCTGTTCTGATGAGGAGTCGATAGAACTCCTCTATATACTCCTGAATAGATCTTCCTGCTTGCTTCAAACTTTGCATTTTCTTTAGTAGGTTAAGCTCATAATCCACAGGAATGAACTGTCGCTTCAATTCATCCACCATCCGATCCCATCTTGTGATTTTATCTTTCCCTCTTCTATTTCGCTCCAATTGAATTTCTTGCCACCAGATCTTCGCATGACCTTTCAGTTTGGCCTTCGCAAATTTGACCCTATCAGGATCCTCAACATCTTCATACTCAAAATACTCCTCACATTCATTGATCCAGTCGATCAATTCCTCTGGGTTAAGATTTCCAAAAAATGTAGGAACCTCAATCTTAGGTCTTTTCCCAATCTTGGAAATCACCCAAAAAAGTCTTTCTTCCTCCTAGTTCACAATTTCAACTTCTCCTTCTTGATATTCTTCTTCGGCTTCATCCTCACTTTCATCTCTGACATTAAGATTCATTCCTCTATGAATCTCTTCTTGCAATGCTCGCACTTGTCTCTACAGCTCTCTAACCTCAGGTGTTACAACACCAACTCTTCCGCCACGTTCCCTTCGTGGAGGCATTTTCACGATGCGCGCTGAAACCCTAGCCACGGCCCTGGTGCAAACTGCCTCACAGTCGGCAATTTGTTTACACACTCAAGAACTCCTGCTCTGATACCACTTGATGAAGGGTGCTCCCCTTAATACCACAAACACGTAACAGAAATAGAGAAACAACAACAATATGCAAGAACAAAAAATTGGCTTCTTATTATCTCCACAAATGTGGAATTACAAACTTTTAGAATTACAATATGCAAAGCCACATGGGCATTCCCTTACAATATTCTGTAGGACAAAGGCTCGAACTATTACCTAGATCTACTACCCAGAACTATTCTGAACTACCTAAGACAATAATACAGCCTTGCTTATATAGGCAATTTTTCCACCGCCTGGGAAGGTTCCAGAATTTTAGCCAATAAGGCCGACCAAACTTAGAATTATTTTATTTTACATTTTATTACATCATAGTCAGCTCAAGACAACCTTTGAAACCCGAACAAAAATTTTGAAGAAAATTATTTTCTGCCATTTCGGGTGGCCCAACTTTCGAAGACCATAAGTCATCACGAGTTGACCCGATCGGCTATTATAACCCCATTTCAGAAATTCCATGAAGCACTCTACAGGCTTGCCCCGCGCAAGCACCCATCACCCAAATTTTTGACCTCATCCGGGGCCTCTAAAGCCTTCAAAACTGAGTCCAAAGTTTCTGTACCCTGCTGCCAATACCAAAAATCTTCAATATCTTCCAACATGCACTTGATCTAGAAATGAAACTTTACTGGCAAACTTATATGACCAAAATGAACCTCCAAGAAAGAAATTAGATCATTCTGAGCACAGACAAAAATTACCAAAAATAGTAACTTTCCATAAATAGCAGCTCTGCACAGGATAGCCCTTATTAAATTCAAAAATAGAAATATTTTTGGGTGATGCAAGATTGCTCTTACACCCAGGATGCTCCTGCATCAATTACATAGTTTCTCTTTTAAATTACTTGTCATTATATATGAGAATCCCATGTATGTGTTTGAATCATCAACTATATGCATAAAGGACCTGGAAATTTTGGAAGCCACTACATGTTTTAAATAACTTGTAATGAAGTTTAGACACGTGTTTCATCTTCTAATGCCCATCAAAGTAATAGAGTGGTGATTTTGAAGACTATTGCGTATGTTAAATGCTAACATCATATATTTAAAAGCCTTATAGAAGCCTGTTATGACTTCTTGAGGCTCTTTATTAATATGAAAGATGCATTTTATATGCCAATACATCTAAAAAGCATGTTATTATTAAAAAATCACTCCTAGCATATGTAATAATGTTTAAAAAGATCGTTATTGTGTTGGACATCACTTTGGGGATAAATCACACATCACTATTGTATGCACTTTAAAATGGTCACCTAGACTTTGGGCCCCCATTCATCAGTTTATCAATTTCTTGTATCAATGCTTTGCAATATTTTCAATTCAAATCAATTTCCTTGATCAAATCGTAATTAATTCAAATATTTTAATATTTCCTAAGGTTTGATCATTTTATCCTAAGTTTTATTTAATTAAGAGAACATGCTCCCTTTTAATTAAATAAAAAAATCTTTTAATTAAATAATAAAATCACTTTATCCTAAGCCACATTTAATTAAAAGAACAAATCTCTTTTAAATAAATAAAAAAATCTTTTAATTAAATAATGGAAACCACTTTGCTAAAAATTAAAACTAATAAATAAATAATAAAATAAAAAGAAAAAGAAAAAGACTTTTTGTCTACACATTGAATGCACACTTTCCGAGATGAGTGGAATCTCCTTTTGCCTCTTAATCACTTCCACACATATTTTTGCCTCTTAACCATGTCCATTGATTTTGCCTTTGGAGAATCTTGAGCACATGGATCAACCAAGTTTTAATCTCCACCATTGCTCATTTCTTTTTGCCTCTTAATCTTGACCGTCCATCTTTCTTTATAAAGAGTCGTCTCCTTCTCATTTGGACATCTAGATTTTAAGTATTGTTATGTTGCAGGTTTGGAGAGTGATTTTGGAGAAGATTTTGAGCACTTGAGCTTGGATATTGCAACTTCTATTTTCTTGTGTTCTTATTTCATGCCCCATGTCAATCCATTTAGATTAATCTTGCATTTTCATATTAGATTAGATTCATATTTCCTTTTATAGAATAATCTTGCATAAGCATATCCTTTCATAGATTAGTTTGCTTTTATCCATTGTTATAATTAGAATAGCTTCCATTTTCATTTGCATGCGTACTTGATGATCACGGAGACTAGCATTCTTGCTTTTCTTCTTTGAATCTCTAATTTTATGGTGTACTTGCATGGGCATAAACTAGGTCTAAACTGAGGGCCTCCATTACAAACCCTTGCACTCCATGAATAGAGAGCTATGAGTCACCATTTGAGACCTCATTCTTGAGCAATCTTGGATATAATGACTCATAGAATTGTGTCAACATTTTAGCACACATTTTTGGCACCCATAGTGGGGCAGAATATTCCATTTGTGGCCTCATTTTATTTTATTTTATTTTTCTGACAATTTTCGTGTGTTGTTCGTACTTCCACACGTCTTTGGTATGGATTCCCATGTGAGGTTTTTCACTGTAACATGTGAAGTTGTGCTGGCATTATCATTTTTGTGTGCGATAAAGGCATTTTCTCACGCAGGTCTATGTACTTTCTCATGCAGCCCTATGTACTTTCTCACGTTGGCTCTGTGTATTTTCTTGTGTGGGTTTGGTACTTTCTCACGCAGCACTGTGTACTATCTCCTGCAAACTATAGCAGAGGCTTAAAAATTTGTAGATTTACTTTTCACTTGCTATTTTCTGACATTTAATGGTTGATATGAATATTTCCCTAATTCTATTTTTTGAGGCAGCATAGCAGCAAGGCGCATTGCTTTGGACTTCAGGTATTTTGTTGAATCTCTATAAAATTTAGATTTTGGGAATAAAATGAATCTCTCATGTGCCTAGCTTGAGTGTTTATTGCTTTCATAAATCACACTTCAATTTTGGGCTCTAAAAAGGACATAGATTCACTTTCTTGCATATATGTTTCACATAGTAATTAGGCCCTATGAACACTATTTGTGGCATTCTTGAGAGAGTGGGCTTCTTGCGAAGCTCTCCTTGATGATAGAACCCCTTGTAGGTAGGGAGGATATTGTTACTATCTCATAGTCTTACTTGGTTTAGTCTTCAACATTGATTAGTACGTTCTCTCTTGGTCTCACTTAGAGAGCTCGGTAGACATTGTTGTTGACATCGTGAACCTTCGTGAAGTGGTTTCAATCTTAGCATGTCAATGAACTTGCTTGCTATGTTTGGGTGAAGTGAAGAGGCTAGAGGATTATGCTCTACTCCCTTTTTGGGTAGTATCAGAAACTCAGATCCTTGAATCTAAACCAAGTCCCCATGTGGTCCTTTTTGTGAGTCACCTTGTTAGAGAGGGTTAACCATAGTGGACACTCCCTTTATTGGGTCAGCCACATGGACGAAACCTCAAGCGGTAATAGTAATTTTTGCCATGGTAGCAACAACCACTATATAAATGTCCTTGTGGAAGAAATCTCCATGGGTGTAGTTTCTTGTTGGGCTGTCAAATCTCCTCAGCATCTCCAATTGATTAAATTCTTGGAATGTGTCAAAACCCCGGTGCACCTAGGTTGGATTTTGCCCTCTTGAGATTGCAAAAGTTGGAGAGTTGACCATTATTATGAACCATAGTGCAACCAAAATTTTCTTTCTAGGACTATGTGTGTGGTTGAAAAATATTTTGAGAACATACACAAATAGCATCTAGTTGATCATTTAAAATGAACAAAAACTGAGTCCCTAAGTTTACAACTTGTTGTCAAGCAGTCTGATCCTATTTTATCACCTGGTCCTATGTACTTTCTCATGTGAGCTTGCATTTTCTTGCATGAACCCTACATTTTCTTGCACGAGATTGCATTTCTTCGTGTGATGTTTCACTCTAGTCCTGTCAAAGATCCCTGCTTTTGCTTTAGTCTGATCCTATGTTTCTTCACGTGAGTCTATCATATTTTTGCATGACCCCTGGCATTTCTTCACTTAGGACTGCACTTCCTCGCATAGAACTATCCTACAATCTGTTAAAATAGTGAGTTGATTCCTGTCATTTCTAGTTTTCCTTGGTTGATCCGAATTATAGTAGGTCACTTACCTCGCTGTTGGAATCCTATTTGCACCTTGGGGTCCTATGTCTTGACCTCTTGGACTAGTGTTCTTTGATTTCATGAGTGAACTTGCTTAGAGTCAGCAAGTTAGAATTTGTCCTTATTGAGGGGATCAACCTTTAGATTCTTTGATAACCCGCATGGAGAGTTTTAGTAATCTCTTGTCCATTCACTTCCATAAAAAATTCAAATTCAATCAATATAACTTGGGTAAATCATCCTCTTGATCCATATGGGTTAGGGTAATCATCCATTTATTGGGCACCTTTGCGGCAGTGTTGGTTTATGCCTCTTGCAAAAATTATATCTTATCATCTCTCTTTTGGACAATTGAGTGCTTTTACTATCCTAGTTTGATACAGATGTTTCTCAGGGTCATCCTATCACCTAGTACCTTTTGTTTCATGTTAGTTACGACAAGGTATCAAGTAAATCAAGGAAAATGACCTCAAGTAGTCTTTTACCAATTACCCTTAGTTCAAACTCACCAAAAATGTAAGGGAAAAGAGCCCATCTTTGATCAATCCCCTAGGAATAACTTAGAAGTTTGGTTTGATCCCAAGAGTAATCTTAGTGAGTTGAGTACACCCTTAGCACCTTCTCAGTTAGATATGGATATGAGTTACATAATGACTCGAAGGGAGAGGTAAGAAATGGATAAAAGTCTTGACAACATATTTGAAAGACATAGAGACAAAAATTTGTTTGGTAGTTCCTCTAATAACAATTGACCAGTCTCACCCCTTATCTCATATAGATATTTGGATGCACACCAAAGGGTTGAAAGGGAAGTGAAGAAATCCTATCAAGAAGGACAATCACAACATGGTAGTCAAGATGATGAACCTTATGATACTCATATTAATGCAGCATATACCAATGACTTGTTTAAGCATTCAAGACCAAATTCACCACTCCAAACAACTTCAAAATACACAAGCGAAAGAATCAAGAGAATTGAGCATGAAAAGAAAGACTTCCTAGATGAACAGGCTGCAAAGGAAGATAAATTTAGACTCCTAGAGTCAGAAAGAAAAGCCTTATTGGAAATAGAAAGGAGAGCCGCACAAGAAGAGAAAGATAGACTCTTGGCTCAACAACTTAATAATAAATACAACAACATGTGTGTTGGTGGTGGAAACAAATCTCCTCCACTCACCCCTCCTAAGACTCCATGAAGTGGAGGATATTCAAGAATAGCTTCATGATCTCCTAGCCCTAGAGGAAGAAGGGCTTCACGACAAGAGAATTATAGGAGACAATCACCTCCTAGGAACTCAAGACAACCTTCTCAATGTGCTCACCATGGTTCACAATATGGGGGTAGTAGCTCAAGTTTTGACCTCAACTCCCAAGATTTCATGAAAATACAACAAGAACCACTCTTCCTTAGTATGTGGAAATATACTTGGAGCAAAACAAAGATAAGTTCCTAGAGAGTTTGATCAACAAGGGTGCTAGGGTCCCCTACAATTTTGATGTGGACAAAAAGATTAAGAAACAAGGCCCATCCCAAGAAGAAGAGATAAAACAAATAAAGAGTATGATGGAAAAGATCTTGGCACCCAAGAGTTCATTCTCACTTGACTCAATTTGTCCCAATCCTTTTGACAAGAGTGTGAGTATGAAAGACTTTCCTATAAAGGTTGAGATCCCCTAATATGACAAGTATGATGGTAATGGAGATCCACATGATCATGTGCATCAGTTTTATATTATCAGTTTTGAGTTCCATCAAGATGACTCGTACCTTATGAGATTGTTCCCAAGGAGTCTTAAGGGTCAAGAGATGGAATGGTTCACCAACATAAGTCCCCCCATTAGGACTTTCAAAGAGCTCATCCATAGATTTTTCCAACACTTTGCATACAACCTTTCAAGATCTGTCACCATGTTGGACTTATGCAACTTAAAGAAAAATCAAGGAGAATCCTTTGTCACTTTCTTGCCAAGGTGGAGGTGATAATGCTCTCGCTACTCTAGGACCATTCCTAAAAATGGGAAGATTGACATCCTTGTTAGCAACTTGGTTCCTGAAATGTGGTATAAAGTTAGGAAAATGGTCTTTAATTCCTTTGACACCATGGTTGAAACTACATGTAGGATTGAGGATGTTTTGAGAGAACAAGGAATTTTGACCAAACATGGAAACAACAACAACAACAATGGTAAAAATAACAACTCTAATAAGGATAAAGGGAAAAAATCATATTGGAATAGGAACAAACAAGTGGTCAATGATGGAGTTGTGGACTCTTCTCAACCCAAAGATCAAGTTATTCTTCACTTGTCTAGTGTAGTTCAAGCCATGAAACTCAATGCATCTAATTAGAAAGAGCACAAGCCAAGCTATCAAGATAAGCCCAAGAAAGAGAGACAAAAATTTTCAAAATTTGGTGATTCATATGAGGATGTCTTGAAAACACTCATTGTAAACAACCTTGTACATCCTCAAGATCCCACAAAGCACTATATACCTGACGTTAAGCCACATTGGTGGGATGAGAAAGCCTTCTACAAGTTTCATAATGGCATTGGACATGATATTGAAAACTATTGGAAAATTAAACATATCATCAAAGATCTCATTGAGAGTGGAAAACTAAAGATAGATGGATTGAACACCAACGCTGATCATAAGGCATTCAAAGAGCCTTTGCCCAAGTATGAGAAGGGGGAAACCTCTAAACCTAAGAATGGCAAGGCTGAGGTCCATTACACTTACACAACTATGGAGAATGTTGTCAACATGCTTGAAGTTGTAGAGGAAAATGTCAACATGATGAGAAATAAAGATCCCTATGGTTATGATCTAGACATGGACTCTCCTCCTATCTTTGATGAAGAACCTGCCGTGGTGCTAAGGGGTCCAAACTCTGGAATGTCATCCCAAGCTCTTAATGTTGTCATGTGAATTCAAGGTCCCATTGTCATTAGAGGGCCTAGTTCAAGTCAACCCAGTAAACCAAGGCAAATGGCATCCAAGAATGTCACCACAAAACCAGTTGTGAATCCTAAGTCAAGCTATAATCTTGTAGATCAGTTGTAGAGAACTCCAACTCATATTTTGATCTTTGAGCTCTTAGAGTTGTCCTCTAGGCACAAGCAAGTCCTTGAGGATGCTTTGCGTGCAATGAATGTCCCTAACAACTTAGACGTTAACCAATTCCAGAACATGGTTAACCATATTGCTAGCCCTCATTACCTTACCTTTTTGGAGGATGATGATAAAGCTTTGAGTCACCCACACAATCTTGCCCTTCATATTGAGGTCATGATCTACAAAACCCATGTTAGGCATGTGTTGATACATGGGGGTGCTAGGCTTAATATTTTTTCCTTGAGTCTTTTAAAGACATTGGGTTATTTTGAACAAGTCATAGATACTAGAAAGAAGATCACTATCAAAGCCTATGATGAGGTAGAAATAAGTTCCAAGGGGTTGGTCATCCTTCCTATTAGGATTGGCCCTATTGAGAAGGATATCTTATTTTAAATTTTTTATGTTTGTCCCCTTGCATACAATATATTACTTGGTAGACCATGGATTCATGATATGCAAGCAGTGTCATCTACCTATCATTAGTGTGTTAAATTCCCCTACAATGGAGTAGAGATTTGTATACCTGGGGATAACACATTATTTGTTAACTCAATTTCAGCAAGTAATCATGTTCCCCTCAATAGAGAAGTAGAAGATTTCAATGAGACCTTAGTAGAATGTCAAGACAAGCTCAAGTCAGTAGACCTTGGCATGGGGGGGTATCGACTCAACTCCCTTACAAAGCTACCAATTTCACCTAGGTCTTATGGAAAGCCTTCATAGGAAGTGAGACCTTCCTCTTAAGCTATGACTTTATTTGGCACATTTGTAGAGTCCTCAGTGCCTATTCAAGATGAGAAAGAAGAGGTGGCTGTTAAAGACTGGATTTATAGAGAAGAGAAATGCATGCACAATGAGAACTTCTCTCCCTCTCCTAAGGCTTATGGAAGAGGGTATACTTTTTTCAAATAGATGGGCTATCTTGGACATGGCCCTCTTAGTCACAAATTGGATTCTAGAGTTGAACCTCTTGATCATGCTCTTTTTGGACATAGGTCTAATAAGACAGTCAGCCTAGGATTTGTAAATCATAACAAGAACACTTCTCCTATCCTTGATGAGTCAGATAATGAAGATGAACCAAAATACATGACTAATTTGACAAATCAACAAGATATGTGTGAAGATTGGGTCCCTTCCACTAATATCCTTTGGGGAGATTCAAATAGTCCAGTTACTCATGCGACAGTTGCAACCTTAGAACAAGATGAATTGAGTGTAGAAGATCCCATCAGAGAAAGTCAAAGAAAGAATATTATTCATTTGATGGAGAGAGGTGTTACCCTTGAGGGCATTAGAGCTTCCACATCAAGATGTCCCAAACCTTCATGGTGTAAACATCCTAGTTGGGATTCAGAAACAAATTCCTATGAGTATGAATGGGACTCTTTCTCAAAGCCTTCTATAGTTGATATGAATATTGATGTCATCCACACTTATAGTTCTCAATCCAAGGTAGTTGATGAGTCACATCTAGGATTAGAGGATTTGAACCCACATGTTGCCTTAGTGGACAATTCTTCACTTTTTAGGATGAATCCTGATTTGGGTCGCTTAGAAGGATACTTGATAGACTTCGACTCTTTGGTCACCAAAGATGATATTATTCACATTCACAACCTTGAACCAGTCATTGACTAACCTGTTTCTCATCCTAACCTCATTGATTGGTCCCAACGCTATCAAGAACCTGAGCTCTTAACATTCCAAAATGACTATGAGATAACATGTTACTTGAATGCCATTGAACCCGTAGTCTCTTCCACCAATGAACCGGCTACCAGCACGACAGAGCCAAACATCAAATACCTTAGTCACAAAATAAAAAGAAAAGAAAATAACAATAATAATAAGAGTTCTAATGGAAAAAACCATTGTGTGGCAGTGCCAGAACCAAAAAAAGTAAAAATAAATGACATATCCAAGGGTGAAAACCTCTTTGAGGTGCCTAAGGATGAGGTACTTGATTGCCTCCCAACTACTTTCAAGATAGATCTTCAGTGCTTATCGAGCCAATAGAAACAATCAATTTGGGTATAGATGAGGCTCCATAGATAGTACACTTGGCTTAGTCCTTGTCACCACAAAAAAAAGAAGCTTACACTAAGTTCTTACAGAAAAAGAAGATCAATTTTGCATGGATTTATTCAAATATGCCAAGGTTGGACACTAATCTTATCATGCATCACTTGTCCATAGCTCTGGGTGTAAAACCAGTCAAACAAAAATTGAGAAAGATGCATCCTCACATAGCTCTTCTAGTCAAAGCAGAATTAGAGAAACTCTTTGGTGCAGGATTCATAAGATCTATTGATTATGCTGAATGGATATCAAACATTGTACCAATTTCCAAACATGAAAAATCCATTCGAATTTGCATAGATTTTAGAGATGTCAATAGAGCATGCCCAAAGGATGATTTTCCACTTCCCAATATAGACATGATAGTGGACATGATTGCAGGTTATGAAATTTATTCTTTGATGGATGGTTTTTCTGGATACAACCAGATTAAGATAGCTCCTAAAGATCAAGAAAAGACTACATTCACATGTGCATGGGGTACCTATTTTTGGAACATTATGCCTTTTGGATTAAAAAATGTAGGAGCCAGCTATCAACAAGCTATGACAACCATTTTTCATGACATGATGCATAAAAACATGGAAGATTATGTGGATGACACTTTGGCCAAGTATAAGAAAAGAGACACACACTTAGATGATTTAGAAGTCATTCTAGATCGCATGGAACAATTTAAATTAAGGTTAAATCCTAAGAAGTGTGCATTTGGTGTCACCTCTAGAAAACTTCTAGGATTCACCATTTCAGCAAAAGGAATAGAGGTAGAACCTAAAAAAGTCCAAGCAATCATAGATATGCCACCTCCTAGAAAAATTAGTCAAATGAGGAGTCTTCAAGGACGCCTTCAATCTATAAGGAGATCCATTTAACAATTGGCAGATAGAGATCAACCTTTCAAAAAGAGCTTACACAAGGGAGTCAAATGTGTTTGGAATGAGGATTGTCAAAAGAGCATAGATCAAATCAAGAAATACTTGGAAAATCCTCCCATTTTAATGCCTCCTATCCCAAGGAAACCACTTATTCTATACATTTCAATGACATAATCTTCCTTGGGGGCATTACTAGCTCAACTTGATGAACATGGGAAAGAAAGAGCAACATACTACATTAGTCGTACTCTTGTTTCATATGAGTTTAACTACACCGACATTAAGAAAGGTTTCCTTGTAGTTGTGTTTGCTTCCCAAAAGTTGTGACATTACATGCTTGCACACACAATACACCTCATAGAAAAAATATATCCAGTAAAGTATTTATTAGGTAAGGCTTCCCTCATAGGTAGACTTGCTAAATGGATGATGATCCTTTTAGAGTTTGACATAGAGTACATTGAATTTAAAGCAATCAAAGGACAAGCAATAGCAGATCAATTAGCTGATTTCCCAATTCAAGATAGTGCACCTATTCAAGTTGACTTCCCAGATGAACACCTCATGTATATGACTGAAAGAACATGGAAGATGTTCTTTGATGGATCTTTTATGCAAAATGGTTCAGGAGCTGGTGTGTTGTTTATTTCTCCTCATGGGTACACGATTCCTAAGTCTTACAAGTTATTATTCCCATGTACAAACAAAATTGTTGAGTATGAAGCTTTAAGAAATGGACTTAAGATGGCCATAGAATGGAGAATCACAGAGCTACACATTTATGGGGATTCACAACTGATAATCAACCAAGTAAATGATGAATATCAAACAAAAGATGAGAAACTGGTACCTTATAAGAAAATAGTTGATTCCTTGAAATGATACTTCACATTTATCATGTTTCAGCAAATCTCTAGAACAAAAAACAATGTAGCTAATGATGTGGATACACTTGCTTCACTCCTTCAATTAGAGAAACATGAATCCAGATTTGAATTCCTGGTGGAAGAGCTACATCACCCTATCTATAACTCCCAATAAATCCATGTCATCTATACCCTTGTTGCTCATGATTCATCCCGTTATGGTGCCATTTACTCAGACCTTTGTGATGGAATTATTCCTGAAACCTTTAACCGATCTGAATGTAGAAACCTTACTCGAAATGCCTCTCATCATTCCCTTATCTCTAGTGATTTGTATAGGAGGGGTCTAGATGGAACACTTCTTAGATGCTTAGAAAAGGAAGAATCTGACCAAACATTAGTTGACATTAACGAGGGCATCTGTGGGGGCCATTCCAATGGTCTTTCCATGGCCCGAAGGTTTCTTACGGTGGGGTACTATTGGCCTACGATGTAGATTGATGCAGTAGCTTTTGCAAAGTCATGTGAAAAGTGTCAAAAACATGGTAACCTGATACATGCTCTAGGAAGGGAGCTCATTCCCTCTATATCTCATTGGCCATTTCAGTGTTGGGCCTTTAATCTTGTTGGGTAGATTCATCCCAACTCATTAGGTGGACACAAGTTTATTATCACTACTATTGATTACTTCACTAAATGGGTAGAAGTTGTCCCACTTTCCATTGCCTTGGGCAAGACAGTCTCTCTATTCATTCTAAACCATATCATCTGTCGATATGGAGTGCCTTTTGAGATTATCATTGACAATGGAGGCCATTTCAAAAATAAGGACCTTAAGCAACTCTGCAAGAAATTCAAGATTAAACAACATTGGTCCTCCATTTACTTCCCACAAGGAAATGGTCAAGCAGACAAAACCATTCTTAAAATCCTACATAGAACAATTTGTAAGAATGGTAGAGATTGACATTTATAGATAAATTCGGCTTTGTGGGCCTATAGAACGAGTATTCGTACTCCTACTAGGGCTACTCCTTTTTCCCTTTCATATGGTGTTGAAGCAATGTTACCTTTGGAGGTTGAGATTCCTTCACTTCGAGTTTCCCTCAAAGGTCTAGTTACAGATGAAGACTACCACACCATGAGACTTCAAGAGTTAGAACTTCTAGATGAGAAACATCAAGCATCATTTGACCATATGAGGGTTTATCAAAAGTGTATGTCCAAAGCCTTCAACAAAAAGGTTCTCCCTAGAGAATTCCAAGTGGGAGATCTTGTCCTATGTGAAAATCCTAAGAATCAATAGCATAGATATCAAAAGGGAAAATTTGAACCTAATTGGCTTGGACCTTACGTCATTACAACAGCTTTTGGGACAAATGCTTATTTATTATCTACTATAGAAGGAGAGCGGCTCCTTGATCCTATCAATGTCTTGCACCTGAAGAAGTTCTATCCATGATGCCCAATCTGTCTGGGGGAATCCTTTGTACATACTTATTGATCCTGAAAAAATCCCCAAAAAATTATATATTCCAAAAATACAAAAAATTCAAAAATTCAAAAAAAATTAGAAAAAGTGCCTTGGTGAAAACCTGGAAACAGGTGCCTTGGTAGAAAAAATACAAAAAAATTATTAAAAAGCCCTAAAAAAAAAGAGAAGAAAAAATTTGCAATAAAATCCAAGTGGTGAAAACCTAGAAACGGGTGCTACTTGAGGCCTTTGCACCCCTGTTTCTCAGCACGCATCCTTGACACTTAGCCTTTCTCCATCATCCCTTGTCCTTGTTTCCTTGGTTTGGAATTGGTGTTTGTCTTTTTCTAGGGGGCATAATTGTGTTAGCTTTGGTCTCTAGGATGTGTTAGTCTTTACGAAACCTCATAAACAATGTTTTTAAACACCACCTCAACTGTGTTTTTCAACACAACCCCTGATGTAGAGTGTTTTTCAACACTTATCGGTTTGGTCTTACCCAATTTTGTCATGTGATCTTACCTACTGGCAAGCATTCGATCCTTATCCTCAGAACTCAGTATCAGTTAACACACTTAAATCTTTAAACACAACACTTAATGCTTGAGCTATGTCATGATCTTTTCTTTGTGTGTTGACTATTATTGATTTTCATTGAGTATCCTTGTCTAATAAGTCTCTTCGGGATGCATAGCTAGAGGACTTGGAGCATGGGGCATGTTTTTATTTTCTTTCTACTTGTGGGTGTGGTCTTGAACCTCTTGAGTGTCTCTTGTTGTCCCATTGAAACACTTAGGATATTTGAGGCATCATCCTTGACTATTTTTGCATAACCATTCTTATGGTCATCCTGCCATCTGTACCTTGATGCGAGCATAGTTTTGCTACATTAAATTGGGTAAGCTAACATCAAAGTTATCTTAAACTTTATGTCTTTGATGCTTATTTTATAATCTTTCCATATTCCAATCTGATATAAATCACATTCATATCTTCATAGTTGCGCTTGTGACTAGTGATGATTGTGTGATTTTCTGATTTCTGTTAATAATGGCCCAATGATGAAAATAAGTTCCTTAACATTCTCTAATGAATGATAAACACAAAATCCTATGTTACAGTTTCTCTATTGCAAGTACACCTTTTTATTTTCATGTAGCTTACATTGTTAGACTTCGTGTTAATTTGCATTTTTAGGTAGCATTAGGAGTTTGAGAGGGTTTTCCTTCATCTTTCTTTTGGACTTTTAATCAATTGTGGTCACATTTTGATCTTCATTTCCTTATCTTCTTTCATGATCTCAATCAAAATTTTCTATCTTAAACAGTTGATTGATGTTGAGGCATCCTCTTTCTTGAGGCAAATTCTCTTTCTTCTCTCCATTTCTTTCCACCTCTTCCAAACTTCTATCTTCCATTCACTTTCACCCCACTTCTTTTCTTCTAATTCAACCTTGGGGCATAATCTTTCATGCTTGATGATCTACCTTGGTTCTATGATCATTATATATTTCATCAAGAACCTTATCTTTAGTACGATTTGATCAAATTTATCAATTTGTTGTTTCTCCTCTATGCCATTTTGATTTTGATCACGAGGGGGTAGTACCTATCAAACTTCAATCTTTGATTCAGCTTTATCAGTCCTATCAATTGCTTCACTTGGGGCAACCTTGCTTGAGACTTCACAATTACCTATTTATAGGGGTGTTGGCCTTGTCTTTTTCAATCACCTTATCTTTGTCCTAATGTGTTCCTGTCCATTGATCACACATCTGGGTTGTTTTGTGATCTCAAATCGATCTCACATTTCAACTTCATCCTTTGACTACATGTGTTCCCATGAAGATCACACATTACCCAAAGAGGGGCAAATGTATGCACCCTAAAATGGTCGCATAGACTTTGGGCCACCATTCATCAGTTTATCAATTTCTTGTATCAATGCTTTGCAATATTTTCAATTCAAATCAATTTCCTTGATCAAATCATAATTAATTCAAATATTTTAATATTTCCTAAGGTTTGATCATTTTATCCTAAGCTTTATTTAATTAAGAGAACGTGCTCCCTTTTACTTAAATAAAAAAATCTTTTAATTAAATAATGAAATCACTTTATCCTAAGCCACATTCAATTAAAAGAACAAATCTCTTTTAAATAAATAAATAAATCTTTTAATTAAATAATGGAAACCACTTTGCTAAAAAAAAAAATAATAAATAAATAATAAAATAAAAATAAAAAAGAAAAAGACTTTTTGTCCACACATTGAATGCACACTTTCCAAGATGAGTGGAATATCCTTTTGCCTCTTAATCACTTCCACACATCTTTTTGCCTCTTAACCATGTCCATTGATTTTGCCTTTTGAGAATCTTGAGCACATGGATCAACCAAGATTTAATCTCCACCATTGCTTATTTCTTTTTGCCTCTTAGTCTTGACTGTCCATCTTTCTTTATAAGGAGTCCTCTCCTTCTCATTTGGACATCTAGATTTTAAGTATTGTTAGGTTGTAGGTTTGGAGAGCGATTTTGGAGAAGATTTTGAGAACTTGAGCTTGGATATTGAAACTTCTCCTCTCTTCTTTTCTTCTTATTTCATGCCCCATGTCAATCCATTTAGATTAATATTGCATTTGCATATTAGATTAGATTCATATTTCCTTTCATAGAATAATCTTGCATAGGAATTTCCTTTCATAGATTAGTTTTCTTTTATGCATTGTTATCATTTAGTATAGCTTCCATTTTCATTTGCATGCATGTTTGATGATCATGGAGACTAGCATTCTTGCTTTTCCTCTTTGAATCTCTAATTTTATGGTGTACATGCATGGGCATAAACTAGGTCTAATTTGAGGGCCTTCATTAAAAACCCTTGCACTCCATGAATAGAGAGCTATGAGTCACCATTTGAGACCTCAATCTTGAGTAATCTTGGATATAATAACTCATAGAAGTGTGTCAACATTTTAGCACACAACTGTGACTTGTGTATGGGTCTAAAAGAACGTAATAAATCTAGGAGATGATTTGTAAAGAATTTAAATATTAAAATTCATATGTATGTTGCTCGCATGAGGTGTTAAAAGATCTCAAAATCCCTTTTCTGTCTAAAAATTCCAAACAAAAACTATGATTTAGCTTGCAACGTCAAAGATAAAGTCTGTCTAGGGCATAGTCAAAATTTTGAAAGAAGAAAGAAGAATTTTAAAGTTGTGATTTATTCCAAGAAGCCTGTCTAGGGAAAAGACATCTCATTTGTAGCTTGTAAATACTTCAAAAAATTGTATTTCTTTTCTTAGGTGTCATTTTTATTTCTCATTGCATTTCAACTTGCAATGGCATAAAATAATAGTGTGGTGAAGGTTTGAATAGGTCTTTGAGTCCCTATCTTCATGCTTTTTGACTCTCATCCATGGCCATTTGTTAGATATTTGTAGAGGACTAATTTTTTCCTTTATTATTGAGAAGATTTGGTCAAATTGTTTTGCCTATATATAGCTTCAATCTTGGGATTTATCTCAAAATTTGAGTCACATGGATTTGTGAAAGATTTCTTCAAGATTTTGAGAGACTTATTCACTTGAATTTCTCAAGAGAGGTAAGCTTTTATTTTGAAAATTTTCTAGGGATTTGTTTGTTTTCTTTTCAAGTTTTTATATATAAGTTTGTTTATTTTTGCAAATGTAAATCTTTAATCTTCTTTTCAGATTTGTATTTTTGTTGAAAATGTTGATCTTGTCATTTCCATCTCAAGAAGTTTCTTCAAAGCTGCAAATGCAATAAGTTCATCATTCTTTTTCTTGAATTTGGTCAAGATTAAAAACCTTGTTCTTAATACTGAATCACTCCAAAAGAGAAAGTTACTCCCCCATCATGTAGTGCAAAAAAAAAAAACCCCACCTTCAAGTGTTTTGCATATACTTTTGCCACTTTTTCCAAGGTTGTATATGGACTCAAAAATCTCATTTATACGTGTCATGTTCCTTTCAGATAACTTGAAGTGGGACATAAAACCCGCACCTATGAGTAAATGAACTTCCTATTTTTATATATGCACATACATGCTCCATTTAATTTCTCTAAGCTTGTTGTCTGCTCATATGAAATACCTCCAAAAAATGCCATTTTTGAGTTTTTCCCTCTTTTAAAAATATAGTTTTCCCAAAATCTGTTGCCCTTTGCTGCTCAAAAGATCTCTAATCCTTTTCTCCACTTGCATGCTCCCAAATTTGTGCAATTTGAACCTCAAAAATTGTTATATGGATTCATCAATACCATGTGAATATGTACTTACACTTTGGAATTTTCATGTGATAGTTTCACTTGCATATACTCTTTCTATGTTGGAAGAACAAATTTTCCAAAGGGAAAGGAGAAGATAAAGATGAAATACTAGTATTAAAAATATCAAAACTCCATCTTACCTTCTAAAGTGACTTCCTATGCAGAGATTTAGGATATAGAGCTTGGTCACATAGACATGGGTGAATTCCTTAAGAGAGTTGAAACTTCAACCAAGGATGAAATGGATTATATTAGACAATGTCACATTCACTTGGTTGCTACATTTCCTATTTCTACCCTATAGCTAGAATTTGTGATGACATGTGCAAAGAAATTTGACAATCCATCTAGAACTATCAGAGATCAAGATGGGAACACCATCATCAGTTTAGATACTGACGCTATAGACTCAATCTTCAAAGTACCACTAGTTTCTATGGTCATGGACATGAAAAATGAAAAATCCCTACAGAGGTGGAATGATGATAAAATGGATTGTATCAAATACATCAATGCAAATTGGTTGATCAACAAAAGGCCCAACTTTTCAACATGTCCTAAAGGGATTCACAAGTTATATTTTAAGCTAGAGATCAATGATTTGATCACCTTACTTAGCAAAGTTGGAGGCCTTAGGGAATCTAAAACCTTTGAGCCCTAGATGTATAAATTTATTTCCTTGATAATTAGATCAAAGTAGAATATTTTATGGGGAGAAATGATTAGCGACATTCTTTTCAAGCCATTGTCTAAGGTTACAAGTACTCTCACATTATATATGAAATCCTACCTAGTCTATATTGAAAATTTCCTTGGGTTCTTTTATGGTATTTCAACCAAAGGTGATAGATCACTAGTGCTAATGTGGGACTACTATGAGAAATTGACTTTGAGACTGAGACAAGTTCACTACGGGAGGGTTCATGATCCTTTATATGAGCATTACATGTGTTTGTTTAACAAGGAGATTCAGAAGAAGCATGTATCAGATGAGGCCTAGAATAAGGTCAATAAATATGGTTGCCTCTTCTTAAAGTTTCCCAAATTCACATATCTCATAGTTTATTATTTCTAGGGTGAGCCCTACACATTTTCATGCTACCCCACCAACAAGATTATCTTGATAGAGCTTAGAAGGAAACTAATGGTTTCATAGGCATATCAGTCAACATTAAACAAGCTCGGAGAGGGGATCTCTTCACATAACTCAATATGAATTGGAGGATATTCTTTGAAAATGGTTCCCAAGGCAAAATGCATGGAGGTATAACATCAAGAGACAACTCTCAATCAGTTTATGTCTAGAGGCTTCTTTGTCTATCGTGGCATGAATGAAAAAAATCAAAAGGTATTTTTTGCACATTCATCATCTTGAGGATATATGGATTGACCTACATACTAAGGTTGATATCAAGAGAATGGACTACTATAGGTTGGCTGTGAAATAGATTGTAGACTTTAATTTGGCACAGATTCCTGATTGGGTTGGAGATGACGGTAATATTTTGGATCTTGACTATCAGAAACATCATGTAGAGAGCTTTCCTATTCTACCACCTTCTTGGTCATTGAAGGAAAGAATGTCTATTTTGGATAGATTTTAACCTATTTTGGCTAGTAAAATTATTTGGCTAAAGAGAAGAGGCCTAAACTACATCAAAATCAATCTAGGAAAAGGCTTTAATTCTCTTAGTCCAAATGGGATGAGATGAAAAATTAGAGGGAAGGGAAAAGATGGTTCTTCTACATAATGGATTACAACCATCCCAAAGCTCATTTTCAGTGGAGGTAAGACTACAATGAAATCTCCTAAAATAGTTGTCACATAACCTAAGAGGATACAAGTTATATAGCTAGTGAAGATGAGTTGTAGTCCAGGAGCCTATTCTTGAGGTACTTGGTACCATAGATACATTTGTGATATCTGCACTTCTAAAGTCCTCTCCTATGTTAGATGAGTCCCTTATTTCTCCACTTAATATTGATGTGGATACCTTTTCTATAGTACAAGTTCCTCCAGTACATCCTCTTTTGGTTACATCTTCCATACCTATTTCTTTAGCTATTGCAACATTCACATTAGAAGAATAATTTGGTAGGTTAGAGAATGTATTCAATGCATATTCTTATTCATCCACTTTGTCGAACATGTCTATGTCTATGAAACTCCTTGACACCTCAGTTGACAGGTAAGTGCACCAGCATGGTGTGCAAAAAATGAGGTATAAGTGGCCAATTTTATTTTTTCTCTAAAATTAGGTAAACCTTAACTTGGAAGCGAAATTTTATAGTTATGCACTCAAAATTAGAAGATGTGCTAAGAACAAGAACTATAATACTCTTAATCTAGTTTCTAAACTACTAAATATGTATTAAAATGGATAATATTAAGAGGGTCAAATCCATTGAGCAAAAAAAATTATTTCTAATTTTTTGATAAAAACATAACATAGTGTTTGTTGTGCACATCAAAAAAAAATATAGTTAGATTTAGTATTTTGAAAAACCCTTTAGCAGAAAGATAGATAAGAGTGAGATCTAGATGTTATGTATTCTTTTTTGTAATTTTATTTCAAGTATTTTATTTTTTATGATTTTTTGAAGTGGGTTCATCCTGAAAATTAGCTCTTTGTTCATGCACTAGACATAGCTTACATCAAAATAAATGATTTTTTTTTAAAGTACATAGAATCAAGTGTAGAACAATAATATGTAATATATTTTATATCTTGTCAAGTAGATCAAAATTTATTAAGAAAATGATACAAATATGTCTATGAGAACTTTGGAGTTATTGGTAAAGAAAATTAAATAGTACTTTGGAGTTATAATTTGACAAATAAGGTTTATGGTTAAAACTAACTCCAAATATGACACATAAAACAAGATTTTTTAAACAAATTTTGTTATTTTTTATACTCAAAATTAAATAAGGGAAAAATGGGTTCTTTTGTTATGGTGGAATGGGGAAAATGGTTATTTGGTTTTAGACCAAATAAGGAAAAAAATATATATAAAAGGGGGGTTATTTTTCCTTGGAAGAATGATTAGCCTTGGAGGAGAAAATATTGTGAGAGATTGTTAGGAAGAAATTTTTGAATTCTTTGTGACAATTTACAAGGTGGTTTCTACATGAAAAATTGTAAAGAGAAAGAGACTGTAAATAGATTCTTGAAGGCTTAGATGTTGTAAGTAGGCGTGTTTTGCATGGCTCCATTAATAAAGCAGTCCTCAAATTGAGAAGCGGACCTAGAGACGTAGTCCTTAAGGCTGAACTCCATTATCAAGTGTTTGTATTTTTCTACTCTCTCTTATTCTCGCAATTCTTTCAGTTTTATTATTGTTCTTTCTTTTATGTTATTAAACACAGTTGATTTAAGTGTTTAAAGTAAAACTTTTTCTTTCAATTTCAATGGTTAAATACGTAACCATGCAATTACTGCCTAGATCAGGGAAATAATATCTGTATTTTGGATTAAGTTTAAAATTTGAAAATCCTAGTTTAGAGATCAAGATTATTTCATATTGATATTTTTATTATTATATTCTACTTATTACTATAATTTCCATTTGAACATATCTATTCATTTTAGGTTCAAGGAAAACCATCCTATGTTTCACTAGATATAATATGATTCTAAAAATTCAACTAACTAGACTATAAGACATTCTAGCTCAACATTTCTTAAATTTATTTATTTTTTATATGGCCAATCTATAGGAAACCATCTTATGTTGATAAATAAAACTAATAAAATTAAGATATGAAAACTATTAGTTTAACTTAGTACATGAGTTAATGAGTGGAGATGACTACACATATAGATTCACTTAGGAAATAATTGGGACTGTCAAGCTAGGAGTTTACTCTCATGTCAATAATGATAATGAGGATAGGGTGTCATGAGGATCACAACTACCATAAATATGCACATGAAAGTTTAGAGGAACACTAGGCAACTCATCTTCCCTTCTCAATATATTCACTACATTTTACATGATAGTTTGACATTAGGATGAGGATGAGATTACAACAATCCCACAATCATTTCTAGCTTATATTTTGGTGTTAAAAAATCTATAGTAATTTTGTTAGATACTTTAGAGCATCACTCATCCATTTAAAGCTTAGTTTCTTTAACTAAATGATTTATAACTACTTTTACATTTGACAAATTTATTCTTATTAAAAAAATAATGTATCTCAAAGTTTGATTTCTATAACTTTTCATCCAGTAAAAATATTCAATTGAATTTACCGCATAACATCAATACATTATAAATATTAGATTGAAACTATTCTTTATAGACATTTCTTATTAAAATGCTACTTATTACAATAAGTTGCAAACATATGTATTTTTTTGTAGGTTCAAGGAAAAACATCCTAGGATTCATTAAAATAAACTTTGATTCTAAAGAAGTTCAAATTAACTTGGTTATAAGACATTTTAGTGTAACACTTCTTGAATGAACCTCTTTCTTATACAGCCAATCTATAGGAAATCCTCTTAGTGTGGTTAAATTAAGCCTCATTAAATTAAGATATACAAAATGTTATTGTAAATGGGTGGGTTTGAATATTTTTAAATATAAATAAATATAGAAATTATTTTTCTTGCAATGTAACATTTGTTTTTTAATTTAAATATTAAAATTTGGTAACCCAATTTTTTAAAAAAGAGTTAATGGTGATGGCTCTTTCATCTATCTCATGAATGATACAAACATAATACCAACAATTAGTAATGAGGATGACAAAATTTTAGGGAGAAATCAACCATCTCACCCAGTCTCTTGTGCTAATGGCTAACACCATTAATTTATGTGTAAGAAGCATCATAAAAGTGGCCAACACCATATGGTCAAATAGACCCATTTATCTATGATTTGTAGATTCATTTTTCTCTTTGTGTAGTGAAATTTATATTACAAATACTATAGAAGCACACAACCAATTGTAAACCTAATGTAACTTTTTGAGGTGGTGTGCTAAAGTTAACTTGAGAGAGAATAATTTGGTTTCTCTTTATTGTCTTGCGCATGTGTAAAAATAAATTATTTATTTAAATTTTATTTATTTTAATTAATAATATTTATATATTTTTTGATTACGTAAAATAGGTTTTACAGTGTGCCTGAAACACAATACATAATTAAAATATAGCAATAAAGGTCCAAGTCTTAAGACAACAGAAACTAAAAATGAAACAGGCTACTAGAAGGGCCAAGAGAACAAACAAAACATAGACAAAGCAAACAAAAAATAGAGATAGGTAGAGAACACCAGTTAAAAAGGTTAGGAGAAATTCCTCAGCATGGTAGCCACATTAGACTCAAGGAACTCCATCTTCTTAATAGCCTCCTTGATCTTGTGGATGTCCATGGATTCTTCATCTTCCTTGTTATTCTTGGATCTTGCCCTAGTTCTCTTTCCTGGTCCTTCATCTGGCTTCTACACTTTATCCTATTTTATATTCTGCACTTCTTTCCCTTCGGGCTTTTCTTCCATTTTCTCAATAAGTAGCTTGATGTTCTCATTACATGCCTTCAGGATATTGAAGCTCTTCTCCATGATGCCTTTGAGAGTATCCTCCAGACTCTGAATTTTCTCCTCCATCTTGATAACCCTAGTTTCTATATGCTAGTAATCCTTAGTAGTTCTTCTATCCTTATTGTTGTAAGCCCCTTGCATTTTTTCCTTGAGGTCCCCCAGTTCATGATAGAGCCATTTAATAGACCTAAAATTATCCAGCATGTTGTTCTTGTCATTATCGAGTAGGTTAAGCTCCATTTCTCTAGTCTTATCACTGAGGACAACTAGAGTTGGATCAATCAATTCCTCCTTCTAAATCCCACCATCCTCACCCTCAAGAACTTTGGGATTAACTGCTTCCCTGTTAATCCCCATCTTCACAGTGCTAACATTGAAGTTACGCCAAACTTTCTTCCCCTTGACAAAATCATTGTTACAATTCTCCTCATTGATCTACTCCATATCCTCTCACGTCAAGTAGTCAAGATTAGGAGACTGGGTAGAAGGGCCTTCCTAGTAATCCTCAGGCTCATCTAGATTAGAATCCTGGATCTTCTCATGGAAACCAAAAGGGGGAGTATTTCTATTGCTCATAGCCCTTTCCTCAAGAGACAACCGTCTAGAGTTTTCGCCCCTAAACTTAATTTTTTTTGTTCACCGTAGCTAGTTCCCTTTTCTTCTTGTCTTTTCCACTAGAAATTTCCTCCTCATCATCTGTCTACATCTCTTCCTCATTGTCATTACAATCCTCTTTTTAGTAAATAATAGTTCTAGCCTATTTTTTGTAGGGTTTTTCTTTTTTGATAGAGCTAGCAGTTCTCTTCTTGGAGGAAGAAACCTACTTTTGCACTTTTTGATCTCACCATGCTCTTGGTCCTCTGAGTGAAAACCCACACTATATTTAGTATCCAAGGGGACATATTCAGAACTAGAAACATCCTCTCTATCCTCATTAACAACAATTTCCTTCCCCAAAATTTGGGCTTTGAAATATTCATAAATCAAAAGTAATAACCCCTCACGAAAAGAAGGGTTAGCAATATCCTTATCTATATAGTTGTTAATATTTTCATTAATAGAAGAATACAAGTAGAAAGGGATGGATACCTTCATACCATTTCTAAGGTAATTCAGTAGAATGAAATGATAGGTTCTTATCCTATCAAACCTGGTGTCTAGCATCACATAATAGATAAGAGCTCTCAGGAAAAATCTCCACAACATTTTAATCCCTTCAGGTTGGTAGTAGGTACCCACTTTGATGATGGATTTTTTGTCGTCCTCATCCCTCACAAAATCTTTGACCATAGAGTTTGATATTTTTTGGTCCCTATAAAATTTCTTACCCACAATGGGGATGTCGGTGACATTCAAGATGACCTCCCCTATGACAGTGAAATTCCTCCCATCTATCACCACACAACACTCATTCCATCTTTTCATAAACATTTTGGTCACCCCTGGCTAGCTTCCATGTAACCTTTCAATGAAAGTCAAAATTTCCCCTTTTTCTAGAGAATTCCAGACCTTGGTTCTTCTCCTGCCTTTCCCACTATCATTTGTGGGCTCCCTTATGTGTCTCTCACCTCCCATCACACAAAGTTGGTTTAAACAAGCTCTCTAGTTTAACAAATTGCAGCTATACTGATTCTTTCTCACCAAGGTGTTCTGGATCTTTCTTCTATTTTGCCTTAAAAGGTATATTTTAGCCTTAGGAACAAACACCCAAAAAGTGTGTGAGAGGGACGCATAGTAATTTCCCTTCCTGCCAATCTAGTACTTTCCATTTATGGGATAATACATCCAATAAGAAACATTAAATTTCATTATTTTAATTTATGATTCCCTCCTTTCCTTGATATATGTCCCTTTCGACTAAATCCTTCACCTCATGAGGGAAATCTCCATCGTGAAGCCATCTAATCATTGCGTCATTTTTAACACCCAAGTTGGAAAATGAGTCAGCAACTTGATTGGCTTCCCTATTCATGTGGGAAATGTGTACCTTTTCAAATGAGTTTAAGAGAGCATGTGTTTCTTCAATGATATTTGATATAGTCTATGAAGAGGAATGGTTAGATTTTAAACAATTTATGATATTCTTTGAATCTCCTTTGAGCCAAAGCTTTTTCACACCAGTATCAAGCGCAAGTTTAGTTACTTGGAGGGAAATGTTAGCTTTATCATAGTGGTTAGTTTGAGTACCAAGAGGGAGAGTGACGACAACAATCCCAATACCATAGCAATTTGTGATCACTCCACCACTTCCACCTTTCCCGGATTTCCCTTGGAAGAACCATCAAATTTAGCCTTAGACCAACCTTCCAGGGGAAAGCTCTAGGTACAATTGTGTCTTTTATTTATACTCTTCTTAGGGTTAGCATTGTGGTCTTTTCTTGCAAAAGGGTTAGTTCTGTCACATAAAATAAAGTTTTATTTTAAAGCATGGTGGATCTTTTCAAAGATAATTTTTGGAGGAGCACAACAATCATGGAAAATATGATTGTTACGCTCTTTCCACACTCCTCAACAGAGATACGGGAGAACCCAAGAGCAGAATTTATGAGAATCAGTATTTGTAAAATGAGAATCAATATTCGTAAAAGGAAGGGCCCATTGAGAAAAAAAGGTCTTGAAAAGAAGAGGGAAAGCACTAGGACAACCCACGAGTAGAAAGGATATACTACCAGATCTTGCTAACATAAGGGCAATGGATAAATAGGTGATCCACAGACTCAGCTTGGCATCTACACAACACACACCTGTTGGGTATCTAGAAACCTCTCTTCATAAGATTATCAATAGTGAGGATGTGGTTCTGAAGAAAAAGCTAGAAGAAGACACTAATTTTTGGAATAAGCCCAAGGAACTAGGATTTAGCCCAAATAGGTATGGCTTCCTGATACATCTGAAAAGAGTAGCAAGAAGAAACTGAAAAAGCCCCATCGGGAGAGCCTTCCCAAATCAGATCAAGATGGGGAAAGAGAAACTACAAGAGAAATGTAAACATACATAGAAATGAAAGATAAGATTTGCATTAAGCAGTGAGAGTTCCTCCAAACCTCATAATTAGTCAAACAAAAATATTGTGTTATATAACTTAAAGCCTTAGGTAATATAACTCATGTCCATGTAATGGTTTGAGCCCCTTTTAGATAGTAGTAAAATTTTCATATTATATTGGGTAACTATTTACAAATTTTAATTTTTTGTTCAAGGATAATTAAGATGATTGATGGTCACATTGAGGAAATTCTCCTTGTTCTTAATAGTTATACCAATCAACTCTTTATCCAAAATATTTTTTATACCAAGGCCTAATATAGTTATAGTTTTTCTAAATGATGTTTTCATTTGTGATCTCCAACATCTAGAGCTACTTATTATTTGGGAAAGAGTTAAATAAGATTCTAGATTATAGAGGGTACATTCTTTTGAGTCATCTAGTAGTTCATCACACATTGCCCATGTAAATTCCTTGAATGGACTTTAACATGATTTTTTCATTCATGTTAACTACAAGTATCTACATTAATTTTATATACATAGGAGTTTCTATTTGATATTCCTTATGTTTCATGCATAATGGATGTGTTTTTCAAGGTTGTATTCTTGGAAAAAAATAAATCGAGAGCTCTCCACCAAGTGTGATGCCAAATGTGCTTCTACCATACTAGATTTGGTAGAGAATGCTATTATGTTCTTTCCAACTCTTTTATTTTCAAGAGGGAAGTATGAACATATTATATTAATTTATGACTACTCTCATCACCCCCACTTATATATTTTTAAATAAAAGATTTATTTATTTGCACTTTTAAGAAAATAAAGGTGTTTATGGAGAAGTAATTAGGTTCTTATATTCAATAAAATGAAATTTAAAATGAAGGAAATATGAACTAGGAAGTTTAAGATTATTGAATTAGCCATGGTATTCATGTATAATTTATAATTCTTTACACTTTATCAATAGAATGGTGTTATGAAACATAAGAAATAATCACATGAGGAAATGACCAATTTTATGCTTTAGGCCTATTTCAGGACTCCCTTCTCTCAAGCCAAGATGATTAATTATGCTAAATATGTTTAGAATTACATTCCCCACAATGCAATTTTGAATATCACTATGGAGGAGGTTGGGCACAGTATCAAACTTTATATTTCCTTATTTAGGTTATATAGAAATGAGGCTTGGAAATTTATACTAGATGGACAATGCAAGGAAATAGAGAAGAAGAATAATCCATGTATTTTCATTATGTATTTTGAGGATATGAATGATTATCAATAATTTTAACTTACCATGAGAAATACTTGTTTTTTAATAGATGTATTGCTTGATGGGTCCTTCCCATAGAAAAATTCTACATCTCATTCTTCTTGACTACTTGCTCCACCTTCCTTACCTCATGAGGATATTTGTTTAAGGATACCTTGAATAATGGTTGTAATGAATTATATAGTGCAACCTCCCATACAACCAAAATTGCATCCTTGTACTCATGCTTTTCCTAATTTAACTTGCACCTCTATTTAGTACCTAATCAATTTGTATCTAGTGATCATATGGATTCTTATTACACTAGCTCTCATAATTGCAATACCAACCTTATAATTCATGATACATCTATTGATTACATAGAGTATACTTTCTTCCCCTTTAGAAAAATAATGGTTTGGTGTAGATGGATGTGTCACACAAAGTATACAAAAATTGGTTCTACTAAAAATAAAAAATCATTTCTTTTTTCTTAGGGTTTCTCAAAGCTTTAAGAGTATTGAATACACCTAGATATTTTCCCATATAGAAAAGATAAGTTTATTTTTTCTATTTATCTATTTTATTCTTACGATTAATCTATTTAGTAAATGGATGTGAAGAGTTCATTCTTCCAAAGTAATCTTTAGGAGGAGATATAGACGACACAACCTCTAGGATTCATGTACAAATTATCTCTTATTTGTAAGATATAATGTCCTTTGTATGGTCTTAAGAAATCTTTTAGAAATTGGTATGAAACAATAGTTTATTTTTTACTTTCATATAGTTTTACACATTTCCATTTTAATAACACACTCCATATTTAAAAAAATGAAGTTGATATTTTGATACTATTCTTATATATACATAATTTACTTCTCATTAGTAGTTCATTCCTCATGCCTAAAGATATATGACATTCATTGATGATAACTTTGACACAATAGATATTAGGATTTTACTTATTTTTTAGACTAAAAGTTCTTCAATCTTATGAGGATATCTCCTTTCATCAAAAAAACTATGTCATTCATCTATTTCATCATTTTGATATGGCTGATTTTAATCTAGCTCCTACATCATTTTGGTTAAGTGGCACATTGATATCCACTTGCAACACATCTCATGACTATGATATTTTTATATATATAATTGGTACATATCTTCTTACATTCAGTACACATATGTCATAATATAACCTTTTTTTACTCGTCTTGTCACTCAATTTTCCCATGATCCTCATGAGAGTAAAAAGAAGGTAGGTTAGCATACTTGAGGTATATTAAGGGCACCAAAAATTAATCATGCACTACACACAATGAGATTTAGAGTTAGTAATGTTCATCAATTTATATTGGGCAGGCATTGTTGGCTAATGCCATCACATTCTTAGGTTTTTATTTTTCTATGGTTGCAACCCGCTTGATGCTTGGTATCATAGGAAACAAATCACTATTACATTATCATTCACTAAGATTTAATATCAAGATGCAATTCCTACTACTCATGAGGTTTTGTGGATTCAACAAAATACAACAAACTTCAATCTACCACTTGATATTATCCTACACTTATTTGGTGTAATAAGAAAAGTTCCACTCATATTGCATGCCACATAGTTGAGTCTAAAAGCATGATGCAATCAAGATACACATATTTTATTTGGCATCTCATCCATGATGGGCATATCTCCTTAGATTATTTACCCATTGAGAAACATGTTGTGTACATCTTCATTAAATATTTGACGTTGAACCTCCTTATCTCTAGTTGTGATTGATGAGTAGGGTGAATAAATTTTTCCTTGGGGGATCTACTTGAGTCCTCTCTCTTTCATATTTTACATGTATCTTTTTGATATGTGCTTTCTCTAATGAGATTTTTTCCTTTACCTCCATTTTGAATAGATTCTTTTTTTTAGTTGTATATGGATATCTCATCAAGTCTAGTTGTGGGATCCATTTTTTGATATTTATATAATAGTTTAGGTTTTCTCTAAGTTACACTTAAGTTGGTGTTAGAGTAAAATATAATTTTCTAATTAATTATTAAGGTTTCTTTTTTATATTGTCATACTTAATTTTACCTAGGTCATGTACTTTATTTTTCTCAAGTAATAGGATTACAATACATGTCGTGATCTAATTTAATGGCCACTTGGGATTTTAATTAAGGTTTCTTATTTTTACCAATAATAAGTCATTGTATATTATATCACTATTTATACTTTCTTTTATGCTTCAATAGAACTTTTGTTCTTACAAGATATCTATTATTCTTTCACCTTTTATATGATAGATATTTGATTATAGATAATTTCTTCAAAGTTATGAAATTGAGAAATCCACTCCAACAATATACATATTCAAAAAATAAGAATCATTAATTAGCTTACCAGTATAACTAAAAATCTCTCTATATAAAATCCCTTACAAATATTATATACCCTAATCTTTTATAATGCACACAACTTTTAAAACAAATAAAAATCTTTACAAAATACATCTTTTTTTAATCTTAAAACTCAAAAAAACTTCCCTCTTACAAATTCCGAGGAAAAATCTCTTTGAACTATTTTATCTAACTAAAATGCCAAGAATAGAACTCGTTAAGGGACTTGTTCAAAGTCCAAGTCTTTCCATGTGCGTTCATAGATACCTTGAGTACTGTTTATTATATTTGTCTAATCTAGGGCAACCTTTAGTACTCTACATTATGCTTGCCTAATCTAGACTAACATATAAAGTAACAAAATGGTCTTCCTCGTCACAAAAGACAACAGTACATTATGGGAACCCATGGAAGGAGGTCAAAAAGAACGCTAACTACTTAGCCTCTGCGCATGGTTTTAGGACTCCAGCTATGATCCTCTAAAATCTCTGTACAGTAACCGAAATGAATCGGTTCATATACTCTGTCAGTAGAGAATATCATATGAAGGACGATAAGAAAAAGTCACAGATAAGACTAATGTAAGACAAAAGGACTTTAAGATGATGGAGAACTCAGTTCAGTTAAAAACGCGTCCAGGCAACATGTGTGACAGACAGGTCTTGACCCGCTCTACTTTCGTATGTAATTGTGAATATTATAAATAAGAGTTGTATTGGGATATCAAAACATATCTACAACTCATTCATCTGTTAGTATTGAGATCATAGTTTATAAGATAATCTTGTTTTATATTAGTTGAAGCATGGCAACTAGAGCACATTTTCTTTTTGTGCTAATGATAATGTTGGGTATATTGGAAAATGGAAATGCACAGTTTGGTGGGGCGTCCTTAACCCCTGAGTATTATCTGTGGACTTGTCCAGAAGCTGAGCCCATTGTTTTTGATGGAGTGGCAAGAGCTATAACTCGAGATTCACGCATGTCTGCCTCTCTTCTGCGCATGCACTTCCATGACTGCTTTGTTCAAGTAAATGCACTTCCACCCTTTTGCACGTTAGCTCATAGATTTCTTACAAAAACCCAATTTGTCATATTTGTTTGCATGTTAAAATCATGTTTTGTGATGCTAGGTGTGTGATCACTTTAATAATTCAAACATTATTAAAGTAGTTTCACTTGGTTAGACATCTACAGTAAAATTGGCTTTTGATTCTTCCATATAGAAGATGAGGAATAGAACATTTTTAATTATCATCATCTGTGCATTAATATTATTGGTGTAACTGGAATTTATATTTCCATCTGATCTATATAAGGTACAATGATTTTTCCTTTTCTCTAAAATATGTCTGATTTGTGCAGGGCTGTGATGCTTCTGTTCTGCTGGATAACGTTCATTTGGAAGAGAAGACTGCAGGTCCTAATAACAACTCCCTGCGAGGATTTGAAGTGATAGATTCCATCAAAGCAGAGCTCGAGTTTGCATGCCCTGGAATTGTTTCATGTGCTGACATCCTTGCAATTGCAGCTAGAGACTCAGTGGTTTTGGTAACCTTACTATACTTATTACGATAAAAAAGTTGTAAGATACATTTTGAACTTCATTACATGGGAAAATAGCCTACATCCTCCATGCATTCCTCAACAAACATCTTCCTAATAATTGATGACATTTTTCTTCACAGTATGCTGCTTTGGCCTGTAGGGAAATATTTTATCTTTAGTTCAAGACAGGAATTCGAGATTTGTTATGTCGCAATGGAATAGATATTGAAAGTCTTGATAGACCACTGAATGTGTTCTAAAACGTTATGAAAAAAACATACACATGATTAAAATCATTACTTACATGTGCAAACATCACAAAAAATTGCAGACAGGAGGGCCAGCATGGCTGGTACAGCTGGGAAGGAAGGACGGCAGAACAGCAAACAGACGCGAAGCGCTAATAAAATTACCTGCTCCTAACTCAGATGTTCACGAACTCATTACAAAGTTCAAGGCCGTTGGTCTCACTGAAGAAGATATGGTTACACTATCAGGTATTACACATTGTTTGCTTTTTCTATAGCACCAGCTCTATTCCTGAGAATTCCAGTTGTGGACTCAAAAAATCCCCAGGATATAAAGAGATAGGAGAGTTTTCATAAAATGGGTAACCTAGTAATTTATGATCCTGATCTGCAATTAAATTCTGGCTATATAATTCAGGTGCTCATACAATAGGCAAAGCACGCTGCTCTACATTCAGTGAGAGACTTCAAGGTCAGGGAGATCCTACACTTGAAAAAGGATTGCTTACTTCATTAAAAAAGCTCTGCAGCTCGAAGAACATCAACCCTCTCACTAACCTAGATTTGAAGACTCCCGTTACATTTGACAATGGGTACTTTAGAAACCTTCGTTCTGGCCAAGGACTTCTGAAGTCTGACCAAGTGCTCTATTCCGAAAAGGAAAGCACCAGGAACTTGGTTAAACATTACATAAGAAACCCAGAGGCGTTCTTCCATAATTTCAAGATATCCATGATAAAGATGGGAAATATGAGGCCTCTTCTTGGCAAACATGGTGAAGTACGTCGCAATTGCCGCTTTCCAAATTAATCTCATATGGCTATTATGCATGTTGATTGTTATTATTTATTGTGATTTGTAGTACAGAAATAAAAGGATGAGCCTCCGGAAGCGCAGGAAATGCTGATATTTGTTGTATGATTTGTGTGTGAAAATATAGGGAAGTATTAATTGGGATTTGAAAGATGAATAAGGCCTACAATTATGTACAAGCCTTACATTTAAGTTTGTGATTAAGATGTACCATTAGATATTATTTTTCACAATAATAGGTGGACGTTGTTAAGTTTTGTTTATCCTAGGGTACGCTTTAAGAGCTAACTCTTAGACTAAGTTGATATAAATAAAATATGATTTTCAAATTGGATGTTTTTTTTCTATGATTAATTTGGGATTGTTTTTCATATTTTATAATAAGTTGTTATATGGTTCAAAATATATGAATGATTTATAATATTCAAATCTATTAGATTTCCACAATCCATACAAATGTTATATCACTTGCTGGATTTAAATATGTAGAATTTTTTGTTATCAACATTTCGGATCACACTACATGGTCCATCATCATGATGCAAGAGAGCAAAAGGAGCATAAGATAGTAGATTATAGACCTAGCAAACAATAAAAAGAAGAAAAGAGAAAACGGAGCAGAGAGAAGAGAGGTACACAAAGACTTAAATTGACAAGACCTTCACCTAATCAAAAATAAAAATAGACATCACTCCAAATAATATAAAATAAAGAAATAAAAATATATGAAAATAAGTATATGAATAAACACACAACATAAAAATGAAAAAATGAGCATACATAACTAGAAGATAAATACATGAAAATGAACAAAAGTACAAATAAATAAATATCAAAGTAATAAAAACTAAAAATATAAAAGCATACCAAAATATATAATAAGTCAAAAAAGGTACATAGAAATGCATATATATATATATATATATATATATATATATATATATATATATATATATATATATATATATATATATATATATATATATATATATATATAAAAGCTAAATAAATATTAAAAATATTGATTTATAAATTATTATACATAAACAAATAAAAATAAATAATAAAACTATAAAATTAAGTACAAAATAAAAGCAAAATACAAAGCTGGGGACATAAAAAAATTATTAAATTAAAAAGTCAAACCAATGTATATATAAGACAAGTAAAAGAGTGAATATCTAAAATCCAAAAACTTAAATATTAACATACATGAATATCTTAAAAACATAGAGACAAAACTATATATATATATATCAAACAAAAGAGTAAACAAATATAAATAAACTAAAAATTTAAAAATTTAATAAGAGCATACATAAATGTCTAATTAAATAAAAAAGAAAGAGAAAGTATATCAGCATAATACAAATACATACATATATACCTATTTCCATACATACACACATGCATACATATGAATGTATAACAATACAAAGAAACAAAAGTGTGTATATATACAGACATACATATATATATACATGTATATATACATATATACAAATACTTAAATTTATAAATACAAATATAGGAATACAAAAAATATAAACATAAATGTGTGTGTGTGACCAAGTATAAGAAACTAAATATGTATATAGACATACACATAAAAATCAAAGGGGGAAGAGAGAAGTGAGAAGCACCACATACTAGGAAGAGGAAGGGCCAAGGTCATGAGGGAGGGAAGAGAGGTGGGGGGGTTGATAGGGGGAGAGGGGAGGGGTAACATATAATATGACACAAAAAATCCTAAGAAGGAAGGATTAAGGAGGAGAGGGGGGGGGAGAGGGGAGAGAGGGGGAGGGGGGAGGGGGGTTAGGGGTGGGTGGTTGGGTGAGGGCCATGGTGGGGCAAGATAGGAAGGGGCACAATGGAAGGTGGTAAAAGGAATAAATCGATAAAACTAGGAAGACAGGTCAAGATGAGGGAGGTTTCTAAGGGAAGATAACAAAGCCACCCACACTTACCTTTATCTTCATGCTTCCTCTCACCACCACCCCAGCCAAAATTTTGGCATCCTCAAAATCCTTTATTTAAGAGCCTATTAGATTTGTGATGATGATAACTTAGACCAAGAGCTCACACATCTTCATCAAGTTTTCAAGTGGAATGGATATTCAGACAAGAAAATCTCTAGATATTTCTACTCAGACAAACCCTTCTTCTTTTCCTCCCCCAATATTATTCTCTCTTTCCTCGAGGCTTCCCCAATCATTTCCATTCCCTATATAGCAGGCATCTCCTAGAAGATCTCAAATATTTTGGGTAAAAAGGTGTTTAGGTTGCCTTCAAGCACTTGTCCACCTTAAGGAATTGTGTTCCCCCTATCAAACAATCCAAGGATATCTTTTCAAAGTATGGGGTCTATAAGATCATGTGTTCTTGTGTCATCCCCTACATAGGTGAAACTAGTCAATCCTTTAATACCATAATCAAATAGCATGCTATGAATGTCAAGCACAAGTGTGTTCTTAAGTCAGCATTAACGGAGCATTCTTCTTACACTAAACATCATATTTATTTAGAAGATACTCAGGTTATGTTTAAAGAGGACAACTACTTTAAAAGGAATCTCAAGGAGGCCATTTAAATTAACAAAAAAACCTATAACCTCAATCAAGATGATGGTTTGATTTTAAGCATTTATTAGAATCCTTTGTTATCTTCCTTTAGAAATACCCTCATCTCAACCCATCTTCCTAGTTTTGTCGATATAGTCTTTTTGCTGCCTTCTATTGTACTACTTCCTCTCTCTCTCCCCACCATGTCCCCACCCACCCACCACCCCCGCACCCCCCTCCCCCTCTCCTCTCCCCTATCCTCCCCCGTTTCCTCCTTCATCCTTTTCTCTTGGTAGCTTTTGTGTCTTGTTGTATCTTGCCCCCCCCCCCCCCTCTCTTCCCCTTCTCCCAACCTTGGCCCTTCCTCTTCCTAGTGTGTGGTGCTTCTCACTTCTATCCTCCCCCTCCTCCCTTTTTTTATGTGTATGTCCATAAACATATTTAGTTTCTTATACTTGGTCACACACAAATTTATGTTCATATTTTTTGTATTCATATATTTG